>OX418224.1:29834369-30333796 GCA_948455865.1 Conomelus anceps
AAAGCCTTGAATACATCTCCTCAATACAAAATATTGTTGTGGATATCCATTTTCGTGAATTGCAGTATAACTATTAATATGTAGAATCTTGCTGTAAAGAACTGGCCTTTTTAAGTCGTGACGGACGCTTTTCGAACTATGTGGTTCTTCTTCGGCACTTGGTTGCAGACTGACGGGTTCTCTAGTATCAAGAGAACAGGAAGATTCTACATATTAATATAAAATATTATATTATTTTCTCTCCTATGCTACAATATTAGAACATTTAGCGTACCATTACTTAGCAGCATAGTAATTATTATAATCAATAACTAGAGGGTAAATTTCCCATTGTAGTCTCCAAAGTTTGGGTAACAGTTTAGACTCTCAAGCATCTTTCGAGTCGAGACAAAATATAAGTAGTTTAATTGTAAGATTGTAACTATATGACAATGAAGAGTTACTTTATCTTTTCATAAAATCGCTGTTCAAGTTACATTCAAAACAATTATTTTGTTCCGTTTATGATACAGTTAGTACTGTTAGTTTATGTAATTTATGACGGTGGTTTTAAAATTGTGATTTAAAATGACAGTTAAATTTTGATCGAATACTTGGGTTAAATACTTTTTAATATGAATACCACTGGAAATAATGATAGCTGGCTTATTTATATTTTCTGTTTTCAGTACAATAAAAGTGATCATATTAATTTGTTCTTTTCTTAAAAATTGACTGTTATTTTCGACCAACACTGCACTTTGATCTTAGCCAACAGGCTGAGAAGCGATGTAATTTGATAAGTGTTGAGACAATGAATTCAAAGTAATGTACCGTAATCAAAGTAAGTCTTGAACACAAAGCCAAATTATGAAAGCTAAGAAGGGCCCACTTGGAGAAACATGGAATTTTGATAAGAATGTACAATTCAACTGTCAGACCACTTCTTTCTATTTGAAAAAATTTCGTCATGGAAAGCATCACAGAATGGAAAGTAGAGTCACAATTCCAATCAAAATTTTGAGTCCCTATATTATTTTCGAACAAATTTTGGCCCCTATATTATTTTCGAACCAATGTATTCTCATAATTTTTCTTGTTCGTATTCATTGATTTTTCATTCAGAAATAATAAATACTAACAATAAAATTCATTGAGCCAGCTAGTTTGTCGGAATTGAAGTTGGAATATAATTTATGCAATTTTTCCTCCAAGAAATATCCTAGGTATGCTACTTTTTATAGAGAAACTCAAAAGATCATTTTTATAATAAATGTGAATGGATTTATTTTAGTATAATTGATCACTAACTGGAATAAATAAATGTATTATTTATATATAATGTGAATGAACTGGATAAACTATTTGTATAGAAAAAGATCGATAAAAAACTAATTTGTTCTATTTAACTTCGCTAACAGTTCAATTTGCTGTAGGTAGAGCATCAAAATTGCAAATCAGTCTGCTATCTTGCCAAAGAAGTCAACAGCTGGTTCTTATTTTGGCTTTAGTCTAGGCCAAAACTAGTTAGTTGCCTTACTTTGCAGCTAGTATAAATACATCGGCAGTTCTGAGCAAATGTTCAGATGCGATTGTAAGGTTGGACACAACACTTTTAATTTTACACTCCTAAAGAATAACACTCTACCTACCTTCAGTTTCATCACCCATTTCAATCCTCCTCTGTTTTGAAGAAGTTTTCTTCAGCAGCTGTTTTCAGCTTCTTCAGCGCGCCGACGCGGTCTTCACTAGTTGAGGAACTTATTGGCTCTTCTGACACTATTCTTCTAAATAATCCATTTTTATTAAACTAGTCATGAAATAACTACTAATGTCGCATTTCTTTGTGAAAATTGAGTAACTACAGATCCCTTTACCCCATTATTGAGTCAAACCGACTGATGAGTAGAACACCAAGGGGGGCATGAGCTTGTCAAATTACTAAATTTTGATCGGAGGCCAAAATAATGACCTTATTTCCTCTGGGTGATGTTGTCAGACACTGAGAAACTCAGCTATACGGCTTTAGAAATTTGGACATGCTCCAGGATTAATACTGTCACTAATATCCCTGCTCCAGAGTGAGGTAAGTGGACACGGGAGTGTGAGAGAGAAAGAATTAAGAAAGTAGAGAATAGTGGAGTGAAAGAGAGGAATAGAGTGAGTGAGTAGTGAAAGAGGGTGAGACTGATCTATTTTGGAGACCAAAGAAGCGCAAACATCTCAATGCGTCATGACTCAGGTTGTTGAAGTGCCGTCTCGGTACGATTAGCCTCTGAAATGCAAGTAAGGTTGTTGAAGTGCCGTCTCGGTACGATTAGCCTCTGAAATGCAAGTAGATCTGTATGCAATGCATCTAGAACTCTGTGCTATTTGATTGGAAAAATCTTAGTGAAAAGGTATTCAATTATCATCATTATTGGGTTGAAGCTGTTGATCTTCTATTACGTCATACAAGCACTTTATGTGTAATTTCATATTCTCATGAGAATTTGACAGTGTAGCCAACTATTTTCATTGGTGTATCGACGTGGGGGGTTCCAAGTTACAATCCCCCCCTTGAGCCTGTAGGAGGGGCCAAAAACGGGTAGGGAGGCATCAATAAAAAATCAATAATATCAGTTACTGGAAGTAAAAAGTTTTCATTCTTGAAGAGTATGGTAAATAATGTTACAACTAGAAAAATAGCGCTAGAATATACTAAAGTTGATATCACAGAGGGGGTGGTGCAAATAAGGAAAATTTCCCCGGGCCTCATCATTTGGCAAATGTAAACTAATAAAAGAGGCACTCATTGCCTCAGCTGGAGGCCAGCTGGGCCCCTTATTGCTCCAGTTTAGAGCTCTAGAGGCCCAACAGACCCTAGAGGCCTGATGCCATGGGCCCGTTTTTATTGTCAATGCAGTCATGTTGAGTAAAGATTCAAGTAAGCTGCATCTATAATATTTCAAATTTCAACGTTTATACACCGGGATCCCCTATTTGCCTCGGCTTTGGCCTCCATGTGCCCCTTATTGTTCCAGTTTAAGGCCTATAGTGGCTCATGATTCTGGTGGGTCCCAGTATTTTCGGAGCCCGCAAACATGTGTTTGAAGGGCCCCCAGGCCACTTGAATGAAGTTGATTCAATAGGCTTGGACGGAGAAAAGGTCTCACATTTTTGCAGACGAGCTTCACATGCTCATTTCCATCACTTTTAAAATCTGATATTATTTTATTAATAATAAAGGATCCTCAACACCCCATATATTTCATTGTGATCATAAAATTTATCACGCCAAAAATCAATCAACAAATAATATGAGAGAAGAGGTTCTTCAACACAAAAAAGCTTAGAGTTGCACTTTTAAGGCCTAGAAAACTATTTTTTCTGGTAGAGAACCCTCAGACCCCCAATTTTGTTAAGTTCCATCGCCATCTATATGTAATTTTACAAAATTACTAATAGTTCGAGTTTGAAATTGGATGTGTAATTAATTGAAAATTAAAAATGTGATTGTTTTTTGCACATTCTCTAGTTGCAAGTTGAATCGTTCTATTCAAAATCATAATAAATTTTATATTTTTACACATTTCACATATTCCAGTATTAGGGAATAGTGCGATGCGAATACAAGAGATTATACAAAAATAGAAGTTCTTTGCTCTCTGGTGTCACTCTGTGCCTTTTGCCCTAGCTTTTCAGTTGGCCTTCACTCGAATTTTATCTTTACATTGAAAAGACAATTCAAATTAGTTACACTGGTTCTTTTGAGTACAGTAGGCAACTAGGCATAGCTGGAAGACTTGATGCTAGTTGGAAAATCGAGTTAATAATTAAAAATTGGTATTCAGGGTGAAGAGGTAAGGGAGCCTCCTGTCAAAACTCTGCCCCAGGCCCGATGGGTCCCTGGTCTCTGACTGTAACAATAATTTGAAACCACCATCACTTTTAATATTTGCACTATAAAAGTAGTCTTTTATATTTCATACATTAAAATTTGTTCAAAACTAATTGATGAAATAACAATTCAAAAAAATTTAAAATGATACAAAGTTCTTAGCCAAGCGATTTATTAAATTTTAGCTTTCACTTTACCCAATTTATAAACCTAATTTTCATTAATACTTGTATAAAGCTACGGCTTTTGAGCCTCAAATCGAGTTTACAGCATCGAACATACAACAATTTTCCCATAATGCTAACTAAAATGTATTGATTTAAGCTTTTCTAGACATGACCCTAGATAATCTCTTAAAATACTATTTTAGAGGGACTATTTATCAAAATTTTTCCGTGGGAGGAACCCCGGACTTCCTTTGCCATAGGGGGTGGGGTATTCCATACCTCTCAGACCCCGGAGGGGCCCCAAATTTCCAATAACCCCCCTCCATGAGAAAATTCTCGTTTTACTTTACTGAATATTTTGAGTACAACCTGATAAAATAGTAGTAGTAATATATCTTTATCAGGTGCTTGCACAGAGGAGCATGTGACCCAATCGATGATAATCATCATCTTAAAATTAATGTTTCATTTCTTTTTTTTGAGGGTGAAGCCCACATATGTCTGAGACCTGTGCGTGGGTAATGAGTTGGATGATGGTGATTGATGAGTTGGACCTTCAGTTTTAGGTGGGTTCCGAACCATCAAGCACATGCTGTGGAATGGCGTACGACAGATTGGAGCAACGTAAATAACGCCGTTACGCAGCATGTGTTTGATTTTGCGATGGTGATTATCATCGAGTATTGGATTTTTCACTGTGCAAGCAAACCTAGCTTTTTTTACACCACATACACAGATTTTCTATATCAATGGTCTAGTTGATTTTCTATATCAATGATCTAGTTGATCTAAACGGTTAAATTTGCGATGGTGGTTGATACATATAAGATTTAACAGTCAAAACTATAGTATTTTATGTGTTTATACTTCAAGAGGTTGACAACATCAGTATTATTGTACATCAGTACACTATGTACATCTAGACCTACAACAATATCACCATCAGCAATACCAAGGATATTAAAAACACTATAATTATCATTGCCAAATGACAGAATTGAACAAAATAAATAATTCGCTCACCATACAGTGCAAATTAATAAACATGTTTTATTAAGGTTTTTTTATTTTTTTTTGATTATAAAAATGGAGTTTTATAAAAACAGCTGTGAGTATGAAAACTAAATTGTAACAATCAAATATTCCAATAAATAATTAGAACTACATAAACATCTTTTTGCTGAGTCAAAAATTTATATTCTAATAATTATAATTAATTATTATTCTTATTTACTCTTTGCTGAGAAACTTTCTAATGCTTCAAAGTTGTCACTATTGTTATTTTTAAGTTATACTGTATAAAGATGTTGGAATACAACATCTATTATATTTATTCACAGTTTCAATGATTCAAAAAATCATGAATTTACACAATCATGAATTTACACAATCATAAATGGTTGAAATATATAAATCCAGTAATTTTAAAAATATTTCAAGATGTCTCCCGATAAAATTAGTGGAAGAAATTATGAGAGTTCGCATGCCAAGACTGAGGATTTGTGATGATTTATTTTTGTTCAATTTATTTTTCGATCAAAAATAGAATATGGCATAATTTCACTATATTTATTTCCATGATCTCTTTTCACAGTTCGTGTGAGAATTGAATTTTATTTTTGAATAAGATGTAAAAAGGCATATCAATTAGTTCACAGAGGAGAAAGTACACACAATCAAAAACGTTGAATATTAAAAATTGAAGTCGGTATCATTATGTCTTTGATATTGGAACAAATAATTTATTAATCAATTATCTACACAAAAAATTATCCTAAAATCCCTTTTATCTATAATTTTTGTTCGATTTTTCAAAATAGACAACTATATTCCATACTAATAATCAACCAATTACTTATAATGGTGTTAATTTGTCTCGAATTGTTTCAACACAATTCAAAAAATCAGATTATCATTCATTGAGTTTAACTCAGATTATTCATTTTATCATTCATTCCACTCAATCAGTTCAGGCTTAAAAATTAAGATTCAAAAATAATTTCCATTTTAATTAAAAAGTCAATAATTAATTTATTGATCATTTTTATAACTAACATCAAGAGATTTAAAAAATGTTTTAAAAAGATAAAACAAATTTTAAATTATTATTTTTTATGTGAGTTCAGCTGTATTATCCTGAAAGTATACTATAAATATACTCATAGTATTGTAATAATTAACAATTGATCATACGTTATTTTAATATGCAAGAGATTTTACGCATTGTAATATCACATATTTATATTATTGATATACTTATATGATACATACCGTAGCCAAACAATCTTCTGATAAATTAAATGACAATATTCTCCTTATTATATTGTCCTGAACATATCTATCAACTTTTTCAATCAATTGATATGGTATATGGCTTCAAAACGTAGGTAAGTTCAGTTTGGATATTATTTATTTACAGAATGTAAAATTACCATGAGGAATTCATCGATCTCTTTAAATATCTTATGTATATATCATTCGAAGAAAGCTGTTCAATTTAGTATAAGCTATTATGACATACAACATTTCCAAAAAAATTATCATTGAATATATTATATACAATGAAATGTTAATAAATAGGATGATAAAAGTAACCGTTTGATCTTGATATATATTCACATTTTACTTAATTTCACATTATCCCTGTTATTTACAATCATGTGAAGTAAAATGTTTTCTGAGGCCCACCCCATGATACTATCAGAGATAATATCATGATAGTTAGTACCTTTCTAAATTTTTTAACCTACAAAATATTGATATTCCATATCAAATGTATTTTTTATTTGATATATTTTGAAGTTGCAAATGGAAGAAATAACGGATGATTATTTATTCTACTTTCATCTAATGTTCCCATTGAAAACAGGCTGTTGACCATCCTTTCAACACAAAGTTAGGAAAAATTATACTGCAATACCAATTTCTGAAATGGTTAATTATTACATGGACGAATTTCAAGAAAGTATTTTACTACAAGTATGAATTGATAGGAAACTTTAGTGATCAATAATGATTAGTTGTCTTGAATCACGTTAACCTTTGGTCTATATGAAATGAATAAAAACTATCAAGTGAGAGTTGAAGAGCGGTCAAAGGATGTCTTGAAGTATTCTATTTTAATTTCCAACATAAGAAGTACATAAATGATCTGTAAATCTATACATATTGTGAATTTGTCTTATGGAATTTTCAGGTACATGCCAACTAATAAGTAATGACAAAATTTCCAAGGGTGAACTCACACTCAGCTAGGTTCCTATTGGCAAGCTTGTTTTATACAAACAGACACCAACTGCTCTGGATCTACAAATATTTTCAGCTAAAACAGTTTGCTAAATATTTTTCAGTGGTACCTATCGCAGTGTGGCACCGCCTTCAAAGTAATCATATGACTTTGGTTGCAGCAGATTTTCACTTTTTCAACTGCGATTGTAATATTGCGTTTGGTATGATACTATCAAAATACTATAAAATACTCCATCAAGCCAATGTCTTGGTTCAATTATTTATTTTCAAATTTATTTGTTAGTTAGCCTACCTCTCTGTTACTATTTTCATCTACTTGTGAGTCGTCATCTGATTATTTCGTAATACTTTTGTCACAATTGGACACTTGTTACAATAGTGCAATTCATTTTTTCAAAACTGAATCTGAACATCAATTCTATCAGTTGTTTGATCTAGTTGTATGAAGGATAAAACTATAATTTTTAGTGGAAGTGTTTCATCTATATTGATATTTTTTACTAGGTTTTCGTGTTCATTTGAATTTTCTGTCAAAACTTTGACAAGCCATTTTTTATTCATTTTTCAATGATTCTCAGTACTCAGTGAACCCCATTTACACGCTTCTACAATAATTGAGAGCCAACTCTTGCGTGACAACAGATAAATAATATTCCACTTCAGTGAGAACTTTATCTGTGCAATGTTTGAAGTAGAGTTGATTTATTAATGTTTTTCAATTTCTACCAAATTGTAAATTACCGCATTCTTGATTTCTGAACTAATAAATATGATTGGCAGTCAAAATAATCTGATGAACGAATAAAAAAGCAATTCTATTACATATTTTCAATTCACCAAGAAAATTATCACTGAACAAATTTGAAATTGATGAACGATTTGTAATATGGAAAATAAAAGTTTCCATAATTAAGTCCAACCATGACTCATTAAAAACAAGAAACACTTTGTTCATTAATTCTACATTTCCTTTAGTCCTTACATACTATAATTCTTTTTATAAGGATATTGGCAGTGTTTTATTTTTGTATCAGAAATCTCAACAGAAAATTTTCGAATTAAACTTTGTACAAGCATAGCAATAATAAAAATCTGCCAATTTTATTTTCAGACTACGATACAATATGTAATTATCAGAAGCATTAGTTATTTTTAATTTTCACTCTGATATTATAGTTATCAATGAGAAACTTTCTTGACTAGACCACATAAAAAGCCTTTTTCTATATTATTTATTTATATTATGTTCAATTTAATATTATATACTTTCTCATAATAACGTAGAAATATAATATGATAAATTTGACTTCTAACAATTGTCTTACAACCTGCCAGCGTATTCATTTGTACAGTACTATATTTATGTAAAGTTAAAAATTAAAGCTTTGTCACGAGTCTTTTTTTATTTCGACTCAATGTTTTGAGGTTGAAAACACCTCTAGGTATTTATTTCATAGTCATATATCTCCAGTCCAGACGATAGTAAGGTACTGAAGCTTATTAACAAGCTCTACTGAACTACAGAAAATTCAATTATTATTATTATAAATCAACTGTGCCATATCCTGTATCCAAATATTCATTTTTTGCAAAATATTTTGTCAATCTATAGTTAACAACATATTGAATGATCAAGTTGGAAAATAGTTATTCCACATCAAAACAATTTAACTTTATTTCATGTTATTCATTATAATTCCACAAGTTTTTCTTTTGGATGTCAATGTCAGATAACAATGATGCATTTTTTAATAGACGAATAATGCATTTTTCATTACAAATAAATCAAAGTTTAATCAAGGGATTCAATGAAACACATTTTACGTGTATGTAATAGTTCATAATCACTTCTATATCACTGAGTAAATTCTAATAGAAATGTGAAATAAGTGAGCTCCGATATTTAAAAATAGTAAATAACTTGTAAAATATGAAGTACACTCAAGATTAATAGACTTGAAATTTCGTAGTCTCTGCACCTTGTATGATACCTGCAAATATAATGTCTACTACATCAAATTTTAATTCTTAAAAACATTTGAGAACCACACATTTTCTTGCAAACAATTGTAAATATTTTTTCATTTAGCAGACAGAATTGGTGCTTCTGTACAAATGTACGGTATGTAATTACAGCGATTTTCATGTTCCACAATAATAATAATACGCCATTGAATTTGCCCTTCATTATTAATTAAAGTTGATATTCTCCGCGAATATCCTAATAGCATTCACTTGTACTTTTTCTCAACTAATAAACAATAACAAGTTACAGTACTTTGCACAAGTATTGAAACAGTCTAATGGGTGCGCAATAGTAAATAATGGTGGCTGTTTCCCCTACTGCTCATATCGACAGAAATAGGGATCTAGCCATGTATTATTTCGTACAGCAGCATGTATCTGTTGCGACACCTTTTACTATAATTTGAGTGATTTCTGCCAATAATCATATTTATTCAACTTGTACATTATTTTTATTTATTTAGACGATCAGAGCAACTGTTAATACAGTACTTGAGAATACTGCCAGTTTTACTAATAGTCTAAGGGCAACTTATGTAATTTTCAAGGAATAAAACATTTATTTATTTATTTACTTTTGCTTCCCACCCCTTCAAGCCTACTGGATATATGTAGTGAACTACTGCACTTCACTCTTTTCCTAAACCATGCGCGGACTGTTTCATGACTCGTACATCGACTGTACCATAGAATCAAAAATACAGAAAACGCAAAGATTGTCTGTAAATCAATTCCATTTTTCTATTCTTACTTCTACTACAAAGAATTATTCCATACAGGAAATATCTAGAAGACAATAGCTACATTTTTTGAGGTATTATCAACAACCCCTACTACTAAATAAACAATTTAAACAATAATTTTATTCGTTAGATTGAATTTCTTGTTGAAATATTCACTACACTCAATAATTGTTACAAAAAATATTTCTGTACTGCACCTCATAGTAAAAAAATGTATATATTTCATAATAAAGTCATTTTCGGTTATCAATCATGAAACGTCTCCACAATATCAATCATACAAATAGTATTTTCTCTCCTTTCTATCTCATTTTACAAGGCCACTTTTTACTTATTTACCACGACATATATATAAAACTAAATTGATGATTTGAAATGAAAATCAATCCTATTAACCTTTACTCAACCGAAATTATATTCGTATTATACTAGGCGCATTGGCGTGTTTTCAAACATTATAATAATGATAATAATACATTCATGTAGAAACATCAAACATAAAGAAGGTGAAAACCATCAATTCAACCTTTCATTATTTGAGAGATACATTGAAATGAAATTGATGAAGATAATATTCTGGGTAGGCTATTTGTTTCAATTATTAATTGATGGTTAAATCAATGCATAACTTAGCTATGATTGACAATTTAGTTATTGATAGAAACATTGATTATTGCAGAGTGATTAGCTAAAAATTGTACTACCGTTTATAACGATCAATGTGTAGGAACGTTCCATGACTGAGTTTGATCAAATTTTGTTCGGCACAATAACATTGTACAGATATAAATGTACAGAACGATAGTAGCACATTAATATCTCCAATATTTAAAGATATTTTCACAATCAATTCGTCATGAATTTTTTATTGTACTATATAGAATAGAATAATTCCTTATAGCACATTCTTCAATATAAGGAGAGAAGCTTTTAAATATTCTTTTTGTTATAGACTTATTTCTGTTTGATTCTATTAAATGAATAAAAAATTCTTCAACTGAATAATAGATTTGCCATCAATTGATACTAATGAAGGAAATGTGTTAATCATGTGTTAAATAATTATATACAGAATGTTACTTATTCAGGTTTGAGGATGTCAATAGTACTTTATTTAAACTAATCAATTATCACTGCCTTTGAAAAATAGATTCTCCCAACTTAAATATTTATTTAAGATGAGAAACTGATGAAAGATCGACAGTTCCCAGTCCAGATATTTTGTACTCTACAATGATCGAAAGTAGAAATAATTTATCGTTCACTACATTTAAAAGCCCATGTACCAAATCTTGAATGATAAGAAGTAGAGATCATTTATTGTCACTAAACTCAAAAACCTAGGGACCAAACAAACTATGAATGATCAAGAGTAGAAATAATTTGTTATTCACTACATTCAAACCCTAGGGACAAATTGTGAATGATTGAAATCATTCAAATTTTCTGCGATTATCTAGCATTATTATTGAAAGAATGACATAATTGATGCCCGTATAAGCTCATTCGATTTGAAGTGAAACTATTTTTTCAATTTATTATTGATTTATAGCAGACGAATTCTTGGAAACAGGATAATGGTTGTAAGTGTATCAAAATCGTACTCTGTCCAGATACACTTCAAAGTCTTGTTAACTATTCAAAAAGCGCCGATAACGTATCCTAGATGCAAGTTCCAAGACACTTTTTTCAAGGACGTAGCAGTACTCACTATATGTTAAGTATTCTTTCACGTCAATGCAACTAAATTCTGTACGATGCTCGAGACCAAGACCGAACATAGAACTCTTTGGCTTCCTGTTGGCTATGGTTGGAGTCATTGAAAAGATGTGATCAGTTGTTAATGGTTTTTTGTATTTGTTTTCGCATCTTCGAAGAAAATACATTGGAATTGATAAGGAAAGACAAATATTTATATGAATTGTATACATTACAATTATTTTACTCAAGCATATAGGAAAAACTTTCTTATAGTTCATATTGTCTGATAATAGATTTAAACATTTATACAACTTTTCAACAACAGGAGGGATCATAATAATAATAATAATAATAATTATAGTTTTCAACTTTTCCCAACTGCAACCAGCTGTAGATTGGTGAAAGAGCTGTATTGATACGATAAGAATACAGGTAATTAACAATGCATAATCGGGAGGGAGTTGAAAAGGAACCGATAAATGATTAGAGCAATGGAGGTTGAGCGTCCCCCATGCCTGTAATCAGTCCATCTCGTTTGTTTCTATGAAGTGCGATCTGACCTCAAGGTGAGAAGCCAAGTCCAGTACGAGATGTTGGAGAGCGGGGTGCTCGAGTAGATCGGCATCTGGCAGAGCCGGCTGACATCGCGGCCTCAGCTGTCTGCCCTGAAATATTGAAAAATAGTTAATTATTGTGTAAAAATTAAAGTCTTAAAAATACAAAAATTAGGTGTCACATGGGTTGGAAAACCTGTGCATGCCACTTAGTTCTTATAACAACACAACTAAAAGAAAAACAACACAACCCAAATAAATTTGTTAAGAAAATAATTTTTGTTGCTGTTTTTTTTTGGAGGATGAAGCCCACATAGGTCTGAGACCTGTGCGTGGGTAATGCGTTGGATGATGGTGATTAATGAGTTGGACCTACAGTTTTAGGTTGGTTCCGAACCACCGAGAAGTGATTTTACAGCAGAGAACAGTGTATTTTTTGCTGGCCAATCTAATCGGTCACCCTTACAAAGAGTGCCTAGGAGAACGCAGCTTATCTCTATCTGATTGAACAGATACCTGCTACGGCTCACGGCTATCACTTCCCTAATTAAAAGAAAGGAACATATGCTTTACACAACACAATTAAAAGAAACTTGTTAAGAACATCATTAAAAGAAAGGAACATTTATTCTTCTTGGATTTCTTGTTCCATAACGATCTGCGTTGTTAATAATGACTATTTATTGTAATTTTATCGCTGAACTAATTGATCATCAACTAATTGATATAGTAATTATGGCAACTAGTGTATCAGATTGTATAATTGTTAATCTGACTTGTCTTATAGCCTACTCCTTAACTGGAGTCTCCAAGACGTAATCTAAAAAACAAAATTGTAGGTACTCTTCAGTTTAACAGTGTTCAATGTTGTCTACTCCAATTCTTATAAGCCAGGTATTGATGATTAATTTATACTTCTGTAGCGAATATGAAATTGGAGTGAATAGAGAGAAACAAGGCACAGTGGTTCTTGGCGTTATCTGCTATGTAAATGTTTACTTTTAAGCAATTAATTACTCTGCTTTTGACACTTTTATGGTGTTTACTTGGATCATTGTAGAATGTTCTAGTTGTTTGATTAGAGATTAATGGAGTCTTATCGAATATTGTGGAAAGTTCGAGTTTCCTTGATTTATTTATTTAGAAGATGATAGAAAAATCTAGATATATCTCAATTGTTGAAAAACCTATTTAAGGTGAACGCATTTGTAAATTAGTTGAGTTGTCTTTGAAATTCGTTGTGATAAACAAGTTGTGACAGTTCTATATATACTGTGCCTATATAGTGATAATTCTTTCTCTGTGCCTTAGTGACAATTCTTTTTCCTGTTTAATTCATACCAGTGAGCTACTAAATAGTTTTTATTTTACGGACTAGTGCTACATAAGTTAATTGTTCTTTTTCAATGTTTCTTTTTGAATATTATTGGACGGTTTATTGTACAGTTAATATTTAATATTAGATCGGCCTTTTAACTTTTAGTGATTGATTTTTGTACAGTTTATTGAAATCTCTTTATTAGTTGAACAATATCGATTTGTCTGTTTTTAATTGCTTATTTTTCTGTAAGACATTACTGAACAGTGAGTGTTGTGATTATTTGTGTAAATAAAGTGCGAGTGATAACTTTAAGTGTTGCCAGCGTTATTTTAGACATAGAAACCGTAACACTTCCTAACTGGAACCTGGATATCCCTAATAGCAGGAGAAATTTTCCTATATAAATGAATACACATGGAAAAATTAACATAAGAAATCGATGTATGACCTCTAGGCACTTCTACAGCGGCTCTCGTGAAATAATCATACTCGATTATAATAATAACTAAGTATTTATTTAAAAAGTTAAAACCCTCTCTATCGCATCTCTAACTGCTGTCTGACATAATATGTTTTTGTCGGATGATGCCTACTTGAGTTTTGAGAATATTGCCTGGGAAATAAGGTGAATGATGATAAGCTTGAACGAGATTCAAACTCGAAACCTAGAGAAACAGCAGCCAGCCAGAATTTTTCCTAACCTGACTGGGTGAGCCAGCTAGGCCGACGTGTTTCCTTGAATAATAGAATGACTATACTGCATTTTTTTAGTCTTCGTTTTTTACACTAAGAATCCACAGTATATGTGACAAAAACGAGTTTGGGTAGTCTGGTCTCCAAGATGTCAAATTGTATATAGATAAAATTCAAAACTACACTCACTTTGAATGCTCTATGGAGGTGAAGCACTACATCACAGAAAATGTAACGAAGTAGTAGGAGTCGTAGAAAATCATCACCAAAAAATTGTAGGTACACAGGATCTGGAAAATAGAATATTACATTAAAACAAAGCTCAATCGTAATATAATCATAACAAATAGGCCTATTCCTGTTGAAAAATGGGAGACTTTAAACGTTGTGTGCCGTAATAAGTTAGAACTTGGAATTAAGAAGAAGTTTGAAAGTTATAAAACTTAAGTTTGAAGTTGTATAACTTTTACTGGAAGCCTCCGTCGTAGGGATTGGCGATCCCACCGCCCAGTAGCTACTGCTACTGCAAACAGCCTCTCCAATGCCCTTCTCCCACTCCCACCTTCACCTTTCAACTGCTTGGAGCCTTCTTTGTCTAGAATTGCACTTTCCACTGACTCAGCTTTGTGCTATTCTTTCTTTACTCTGTCTGTCTAGCCTTCCTTGGCTGAACTCTTAGGGAACGCTGATGCAGCTGGCGGTGGTGGCGTGCATTGCGCCACTCTGGTGAGATGTCTTGGCTCCCCCTATTTCTATTTTTCCTTTTCCATTTTCATTTAATCTGCTATGGCGGACCGGCTCGTAACATCAGCCAAATTGTTTGTCCCTGCGGGGTTGGTATTAGCAAGTAGATTGGCAATGATCAGTACATCTATTTTGGTTTTTGTTACTGTCTTAGTGTCTACGGCGACCGAACTATTTATCTTTGATAAACTCCCGGTCATTGCAATGTGCAGCATGCTTAAAGAACCTCTGCACATTGCAAATCAGCCATACGATAAATAAATAAATACTTTAAGTCGAAAGTTATTTTAATCAGTTATTAAGTAATAGTTAAGTTATGATGAACAAAAAATAATGCACGCATTGGGGACCCCACGTCGTGGGACCCAAGGGCTATCATGGGCATATATCAGTTCCAATGAAGCCTCGAGAGGCTTCTTAAACTCTCTGAGTGCCCTCCCATGATATGGAACCTTCGGGCTAGTGTAGGCCTACTGTATTACGTCATAGAACTCTCACCTACATAAAATATCACAATTTCCCCTAAAATGTTAGAAGAATCCTCCTTTATACTCTGAGAAATACTGTGGAGTTTACAGATTAAAAGTGGGCATTTGAAATCTCTTTAATTTGAGGAGACTAAATAACCACTATGATTCATTATGTAGAGTAGAATGAATTAAATTTATTAGTCATAAGAAATTTCACACGATATATGCATTATGCATGGTACAGTATTTCGAGAAATTCTTGGAATAATAAAAGTTTTCATCCCGAGGTTACAAAGAACCTGTTTAGAATGGTACCGTAAGCATGAACTTAAAATGAATATCACGAATGTCTTAAAATGCTGGTTTGGAGGAGTAAATGCTAGAAATTTGAAGCAATGAACGGGCTCTATCGTGAGTAGAAGCAATGAACATGAGTGTAGGAAAGTTAAAATACGATTAAAAGCGATTGTTTTTTTTTTTAATTCCTGAGGAGGACCCTCTTTCCCATACCCCCAGTTATGGTTACACCCTCTCATTTGGCTATCCTAGATACGTCAATTACGTATAAAACTACTTATTTTCAGACAGAGGTGATTGTACTGCAGGCAAACTTTTATGGCACACTCTGTATATGGAAGGCCCCTCAACAAGTACCGCCCCGGGCCACTCACTGCCTCAGTACGCCACTGTTATCAAGTACCGTTTGAAAGAAAATGAATATCATCGGGTAATGAGTCTCACCAAAGCCAGTTTAATTATATTGATAACTAATAGACCGTATATGTCTCAAATTTTACCTTTTCAAAATATAGGTGAATTTTACAAAAAAATGAAAATTTGAGGTTTTGGTCTTTCACACATGGACCCAATCTCTAACAATATCACTTACCTATTCTACTTCTAGCAAATAACCTGCTAGCTTCCGTTACAAATCTATCTATGAATGATTGACACCGCTCCCAGTGGTGAATCGGTACACTAAGAATATTGCATATAAAACAGAAGGCTGTCAACGGACTGTGGAGGAAGAGTGTGAACAAACTTCCGTTGTGGTGCTGATCTGAAAATAAATAGAATAGAACTTATTAGATTAGTGTGATGCAATATCTTTAGAGAGAAACATGCTTCAAGTGGTTGCAAGGGAAAGAGACAAATTGCTTGAATGAGAAATTGAATGAGTATGGACATAAAATTTCATCATATTGAATAACGTGAAGTTAGCCCAACGAACCCATAAGACCAATTGTCTTATGTGTTCGCTGAGTTAGCCTAACCAAAATTTTTTAGTTTAGTCAGTCACGGGCGGAAAAGTTCTATCGTGGGAAGCGATTAGTAGCCTAACCCAGCAACCTTTTCGCGATAGATTCAAAAAGTTGACAATCCCTGTTAGGTATCACAAAGTGCCCTAAAAACACCGAAATTCCGGCTCTATTTTCAGCTTTTTCTAATTCACGTCCAAACTGAGCATCGTACGGAAAAACATTCTCGACTTTTTAGAACACTAATTTCACAAGAGAATGATACCAATTTTATTCTACTAGACCTTATGTCTCAACTTTTCAAAATATTGCTAAATTTTACAAAAAATTGAAAATTTGAGGTTTTGCAAGCTTTGATTTTTATATCTTGAGAATGATCGATTCTCCAAACATAATTAATCGTTCTAGGGATAATTCAGTTCTCTACAATTTAAAACCAATTTCACCCTTTTTCGGTAGTTTTTGAGGCAGAGCTGTACAGAAATTTTCATAAAAAAAATTCTGAAATTCAAGTGGAGATCTCAACTACAAATTCCTAAATAATAATTCAGGAATTTTTTCAGAACTGAAATTTTCAATTTTTTTGTAAAATTCACAGTTATTTTTAAATGGTGAAACGCATGCGGCCTAGGAGAATAAATGATAATTCTCTTGTGAAATTAGTGTACTAGTGGCGAAAATGGTTTTTTGGATGCTCGTACATAGCCGGAATTCTGGTGTTTTTGTGGTAACCTGTAATACGCACCAGTGATAGGTCAACTTTTTGGACTTGAATCAACTCATAACCATTGCACGAAAAATTCGCTGGGTTATTAATACTTATGGGCTATTAATTTTCCCCCCGCGTTAAACCTCTCGTGACTGCCTAGTTTTGATTGGTGAGATGTTGTTTGGCATTCAAACGTCATTTAACTCTTATAGGATAGAAACCAATTGTGTTAAGAGTTTTTAAGAAATAAATCTGATATCGACATGAACGTTATTCTATAAGTGTTTTCCTAGGAATGAATGGGGAGTTGTTTGAATGAGTCAGTCAGAAACAACAGTGGAACCAGCGTTATTTTCATGGAAGTTACAAAGAAGTTTTTCGATAAATTATTTTATCTAACAAAGTTTAATTATACTAATGATACAATGGAATTTTAATTAAACTGTCATCCAGCAATATTAAGACAAAATAAACACACAATAGTATACAATTTACAATGAAAAAAATGGATAATTCAAGGTGCATATGGGCCTAATAAAATTCAAATAATGTCTAATTTTCATTAACAGACTCCCTAGAAACGTATTACGCAGGCTATTTTTATGTTATTATTTGATGTTTAATCATTGTATTATATTAATTGATCCATTAAATGTTATAATAGTGTTATTATATGTATAAATAGTTTAGTTCAATTGGATTGTCTCTATAGAAAGTCTTTTCAGTAATAATTTCTATGATATGTGAATATGGGAAGTGATAGCCGAGTGCCATAGCAGGTATCTGTTCAATCAGAGATAAGCTACGAAACTCCTGGGCCCTCTTGTAAGGGTGACCGATTGTATTGGCCAGCAAAAAAGACTCAGTTCTCTGCTGTAAAATCACTTCCTGGTGGTTCAGAACCCACCTAAAACTGTAGGTCCAACTCTTAAAATCACAACATACATCATCCAATTCATTACCCACGCACGGGTTTCAGACCCATGTGGGCTTCATCTTCTGAAAAAAAATAATAGTATTATCAGTTAAAAATAATTTACTACTTATTTGGGAATGTCATGGAGCTGCCTTCATGATTATTGATTTAAATAAATTCGAATTACCTTGAAATGTTGGTGGAATGTCCTGAGGAGACATTAGAATAACTAAAGGCTGCGTGAAATAACGTGGAATATTTTGAAAAACAAAACTGTTGTCTGAGTCGACAATAACAAAAAATGGCTTTCTCGTGAATGGGTACAGGTCACCTGGGTACAAGCTGAAACAATAAAACAATTATTGTTTCATTAGCAATGAGTAGATTGAAAATTATTTTTTGCTGATTCAACATGATTCAAGATCTTTTAAAAATGGAGGTCCCATCTTATTTGCCAATTCTAAGGTGCCAGTTTTCCAGAGCTAGCCTTTCTTTTGCATACAACCATTTTTTTTATACCAGTCCACTTAAAGATAGAACAAGCAGAATAACTTCCACTTTCTTTGGCAAATACATATCCTTCAGTTCAACAGATAGAAGCTGGTATTTCCTTCTCTTTTCCTCTTATCATACAGGGCAATATTGGGCCTGTTCGCCTCCACTGCTTGGTCTGTTGTAATGCTGCAGTTCTACAGTAATCTTCCTTTTTCACCAATCAGAACCTGTTCTGGCCTACATTTGTAATAAAGCGTTTCATTGCTACCAGTTACAACTTCCTTGCCAAAGCATGATGTGTGACTTTGGCTACATTATTATGGCATTGCAAGTACTCACTTTGGGATAGCATAGAGCAGCCACCACTGATATTTTGAATGACGCTACAGCCTTTTTGCTGAGGCGACAACTGCTGACTACTGCTTACTCCAAAACATATCTTCTGTAAACTTTGTTCCAAATGGCAAACATGGATCCCTCTCTGTCTCACCAAATAAACTACTAGTCTGCAACCATTCCACATAGCCTTTTCATTTATTTAACCTTTTTATTTATTTATTATTATTACTATTACTTTTACAAATATGAAATCTATCAAAATAATTATAAATTGGCTGTAATTTG
This sequence comes from Conomelus anceps, assembly GCA_948455865.1. NCBI lineage: Eukaryota > Metazoa > Arthropoda > Insecta > Hemiptera > Delphacidae > Conomelus > Conomelus anceps. The sequence continues at coordinate 29,853,899 of OX418224.1, forward strand.
TGTACAATCAAACATTTCTTGAACCGTATAAGCTGTAAACCAAGAATTGTCTTCAAATACAACAAATGAATTAGTAAATGTTTCTATACAACTCATAAACTTGTTTCTAAAACATATTTGGAATGTATAATGATCAAATATTGGAAACAGATTTATAAAAACTTATAATGCAAATTATTTATCACCTCAACAGCAAATTACTAACCAGCTTGTTCAGGGCTTAATTTCTAAATTGAGAAGTACTGGAGCTGTGACTTACAGTCGGTATGGGGTATAGAATACACCCCAGAAAAATGGGTGGTCCGGGGGCCTCTCCAGGAAAATGTTTGAAAATTACACTTGAATTGGTGCATTTTAAACGCATTTGAGCATGGTTAGTAATGCACATATAAGATTAAATAATATACTAAATAACAAACTAGTTCAAATCTGGTTTAAAATAAATGATTTTATTATCGATTTAGATAACTGGAGCTCCGCTCCGGTGTACTCCAGCTGAAATTATGCCTTGAACTTGTTTTTAACTGCTCTGAAGAAATTGACCCCAAATCTTGTAATTAGTGGGTGAAAAATGTACTTACCAGTGCATCTCTTTCAAGTGCAATCCTTTTTTATTTGCATGATCGACTTCTTTCTTACTACTTGTTATAACGCCTCCTAAATCATATCCCACTGAAAATTCACAAAGAACATGAATACATTAAACATTTGCATTTGAAATGTCTTCAATATCTTATATGACTGTAGGCTGGATCTGAACAGTGAAATTGGATTCATAATTCTCTCAATGTAGTTATTGTGAATGCATTGAAATTATGTTCAAAAAAAGAAAAGTTACTGTGATATATTTTACAATGCTGTAGCATTAGACACTTGAATAGATATCAAGGAAATTTTTATGTAATAATATTTGTTGAAAAAACGTTGTCCTTATAGTTTTAGCGGCACTAATTTTACTCATTTAACTTCAATTCAATGCTTCGAAATAATGTTTCAACTGAGGGGCTCAACTCAACTGGTGAGCATATTAACTGAATACAAGGCTGGCTCTGTTCTAATACAATTGAAAAATCATAACATGGTTTCATTATTTGTTTGTTATACCTGTGCCACGGCCCTACTAAACAAACAAAACTTTTTTATATCCAAAAGCAATTTGTCTACTCGAATGTTGTCTTTCACATTGATAATTTTTGCATAACATTTATTTTTGATCTTATGCTTTCAGGTTCAGCGGAATTCATAGAATTTCTCATATACTTTTGATTAGTGATAGAAATGCTACTCACAGTCTCCAGGATGTTTTGATGTTGAAAAACATCCGTCAGCAGAAATGTATAGTAATAGTGCACCGTTTGCTGGGAGCTCTTTGAAACCTGGAAATAAACAATTTTTGTAATGATATACAATGCTATTTTATTCCTACAAATTCTTAAATTTATTATATTGTAGCTTGAATTTGAACAATTTTTTGTATTTAAACTTATAAACTCAATTTATGGAGACTTTAGAACCCATTTTGCGAAAGCTTGAATTGAGCTGTGCTAGTACCAAAATGCAATCATAATAATACACTATGTTCAAAGTCAAACAGTTTATATTGTTATTCATTATTATAAGTTAATTTTATGCAATTAAATTCTTAAGAGCATCAACAAAAATGAGACAACGGTTTTCTGCTTTTTCATGATGATGAAATATCAATAATCTAAACATTTTGTAAATATATTAGAAACACAGGCACGATTTCATTATGAAATATCAATAGGCCTATATAATTTAAATAAGATTGGAATGATAGAAATTACAATTCAATTGCATAAAGTTCAACTCATCTCCTTATTTTATGACCAACTTTCAATGTGCATATTATGTGAATTACAAGTATTTTAATCATATACATAGCCTACCCCATATGACAAAAATGATAGACTTATAAATAATGAAGAAACATTCTATGCATCTCCTTCGTAAACATTAATCCAGCGCTTATATTGAGTCAATTTCAGGGATGAGTAATTATGGATATATAAATAGAAATATTGTGAAACATTTAAAATGCTTCCAAGACGATGCAAAAAATATTCGATTAAAATTATTTTTGATAGACAAGTCATCGAAAGCATAACAATGTGTCAGTTACCTGAAGCTAGAAAGACCATAATTTGACTAAACGTTGGCTTGTAGAGAAGGTACTTGTGTGGATTTTCTCTCTTGAGAGGGCGATCACCATTTTCTTGACACCCTGTAACTACTGGGTATCCTACAGGTACACCTCCTTTCGCACTTGCTATAGAATAACTTTTTTCCTGAAAATAGCAATTATTTTAAAACCATACAATAAATTCATCAATAACTATTTCAAAATTTTAAAGACAAATTTCTCTGTTTCACTTGAAGCGCTTGATAATCAGTGAATATATACGGTATTATTAAGAGCACAATTATTATTGAATATTCACAGTAGAATAATCACACAGTATTTTACAGTGTGAAATAATCAGTGATCAAAAGTTTCGTTAAGACTCGCTGACTTCGCTTATAACTAACTAGCACTTCATTGTTAAGCTATGGATATTTGAATAATACAGAATTATAGTGATTTGTCCTTATTGTTAACCATGTAATATGAAAATTACATTTGAAAAGTTAGCTACGCCTTGAATTTTTTTGTCAGATCAGCAATTTTCAAAGAAAAGAGAAGAACTAGGCATGAATCACTTTGATAAAGATTTTTATTATTGAAAATTATTATAGAAGCAAGATTATATTCTTCATAATTAATATTCTTTTTCTGAAAAAAATTGTGAATTATTGTGTTTCGAGGTGAAATCTTTAGTGAAACAGACTGAACAGAGTGAATTAGAATTCTAATTTGAAATTTTGTGAAAAGCAGTTTTGGGCATAAGCCTGTTGTATTCACATTTATTGTGTTAGTTAAATGAATAAATAAATAAATATCTCCTACCAAAGTGAAATATTTGAGAAAAAAAGACTTTAGAGCAATTAGTGGATATCTGGATTACTGGTAATTCTACCTAACCGTATAAATCATGTTATGGTAGAAATGGTGGACCTATAATTTTAGGTGAGTTGATAATATTCTTTCTTTGTAGTGGGTTTGATTGAGATTGATAATGGTATAACAACCGAAACTAGTTTCTCAATATTTTTTAATAAATGTGGTTGTGACAATATCGTCTTATTATTCATTATTGATAATATTCTTAAAAAATTTTATGAACGATTGTAAATGAAAGGTTAGTGGCTTATTTACTTACAAAAGGTATTCTACCAGGCGCTGGTGATGCATCATAAATGTGATTGAATTCATCTTGAGGTTCCCTTTCAAGAGTTTGTAGCATTCTAAACATATCCATTGTTAATTCGCTAAACTTAACCTGGAACAGAAATTTAAATAAATGTTTTCCATAAAAAATCATCTTTATGGTGTAGAAATATTTTGAATGATATTTAAGAGAATAATCATTATCATAAGTAAACATTTATTGAACTCAATTAAAATTTGTCCTCGATTATGGATTACTATGAATTGGGGAGATTACTGTGGCAATAATGGACTAAAAAAATAGAAAATGTTGCTCTTTTGTCTCCATTTTCATTCTAAATTCTTATAATGGGATATTCAGAACAATTTTTGTCTTTTATTCGACTCAAGTTAGACGTTTATCGCCTAAGAGTTTGATAGCCAGTAATTAAATAATAAACAAAACATTTTATATGATAAATATTCTGATAGAATTTCACTAATCAACATCATATAACTTACCTGATCATTACAATTTCCAACTATTAGTATTTCTTGTAGTGATAGATTCATTTGCGTTGATTTCTCAACAGGAGGTGTTGTCAAAGGGCTTAACCTGTAAATTTAAAAATATATAATTAAGTTTTGTTTGAAGCACATGAAGCATACAAAAAATAGCATATAATAGCATTTTACTACAATGTGCAATGAAGCAACTGCATTTGACAATGAAACTATTTTTTTTTAACATGAATCCAAGTATTCATAATGCACTTATTACTCAATTCAAGAATTATCCTATTATTACGGTACATGTTCATATTATATTCGTGTAATTTATTTTTAGAGTTTTGTTTGTAATATGATAGATATATTCGATTATTCAATGGTTTATGACCTTTTATTACTACTTTAAATTCATATTTTGAAGGTAAACAATACCTAATAATTCCAACCTAAGACCAATGAAATATGTTTTTTTATATTACAGTTCTGAATTCCAATAGGATAGGTAGTTTCTGGTAGTTGATTTTTAATATCTAATGAACTTCAAAGATATTTGGTGGTCCACTGATTAAAGGTTTTTGATTGGAATAAATTCAACAAGATTAATGATGACATCATTGCTTTCAATAACGACAGTTGATTTTGTTTGGTGTACTATGAATAGATTCTTCAACAAAATCAGGTTGAATGTGATCAATTAAATTTGCTGTTGGGAAGAATTGTTGAAACGTAATTGTTTCATCCGTTGGGGAAAATTATGTTGAAGTTATTTCGGAAATTGGAAATATAAATAGTATTTTTTCGTTGTTGATAAGAAAGATTGATTTATCTCAAGTGGTGAACTTTATAACTGATTACTGCTCACATTTGTTATAATTGGTTGATTACGAGCGTGAAGCTCTAACAGTTGATTGTCGGCGCAGAGGGAGAAAGCAAGTATAAAATATGTCGATATTTTCTATTCTGGTGACAACAGAGGAATGAAAATCAATGATAACAGGAATAAATCATAGAAGACAGGAGCCTGTCAGCTCTTTAACACTCTGCTCACACATCAATGACCTTGCTCTTTGATTATCCTGCTGGAAATATACGATAAAATCGGCCAATGACAAGCCAGTATTCATCCTATAACAGAGCTTCGGTTGATTATCTTTGCTGTTCTGTAGATAGATTCTTCAACAAAATCAGCTTGAATCTGATTGAGCAAATTTTCTGATGGGATGCATTGTTAGAATGTAAACGGTTTTTGTTTTCATTGAGATAAATAAATTGAGATTGAGTTATTTTGTGAGATACTACTGGTGTTTTCACATAACTTGGCAGTAGCCGTGTGAAGATGTAGCCATGTAGCACGTCCTCTTATCTTCTACATGCTGCCAAGTTAGAACTTCAGAAATATTTTATTACTGTCAAATATTATTTCGTACAAAATTAATTTTCGAATACCCTTTTCAATTGATACACTTCATATCAAAATAATTGCAATTTTAATTACATATTTTTTGCTAGTATGTTGATTTTATTGTGGAAATACTCATGATTTCAATTACCTATTGAAAAAGTTACATTCCAATTTCCTAAAATTGGAAATATTTCGTTTCATGCTTTCCTTATTTCCTATAATTATTTCCTTTTTCCTTGGTGAAAGATCTCACCATTGCAAAAATTTTTTTTTTTTTTTTTTTTTTTTTTGAGGATGAAGCCCACATGGGTCTGAGACCTGTGCGTGGGTAATGAGTTGGATGATGGTGATTGATGAGTTGGACCTACAGTTTTAGGTGGGTTCCGAACCACCGGGAAGTGATTTTCAGCAGAGAACATTGTCTTTTTTGCTGGCCAATCTAATCGGTCACCGTTACGAACAGGACTTACGAGAACGCAGCTTATCTATCTGATTGAACAGATACCTGCTACGGCTCGCGGCTATCACTTCCCCAAATTGACAACAATGAATTAAAAAGTTTCCTGTTAGTTTCCATAAATTAAAATGTAAATAATGTAATTTATTGAAAATTCGGTTTTCTATCGTTATTATGTGGATCGCAAAACTTATTTTATGAAATAATTGAACTAAAATATGATTATCGAATATTGTAATTTATTGTAAAAGCTATAATAATTGTTATTTCATTTGATAATTTCTTAAATTGGTTCCTCCAGTATGAGAGAAATATATGTTCTTATAAAATAGAATTTGCAAGTGTTTTTTTTTTTCAAATAACTAATATTTGCAGCCTTTTTAGAGTACCAATATTCATTTTAAATATCAGAACATGAAATTTATTTATTACAATAATGATGAACAGATATGACGAATATTCGATTTGGATGAATTCACAATATTCTCTCCTATCCTGAATGAAACTTGTAAATAGGTAATATTCTTCAATCATATTGCTATTTATCACATAATGTCATTTGCTTGCTTGTTGCTGATTAATAGAAGATTGCTTGGTAGCATTTAGTTGATATCAGTTTTTTTCTATTTTGGAAGGGAAGTAGTTGAAATACCTTTTGAATTGTGGAAAAAACACTAATATAAATGACTAATGTATTGAAATAAGATATTTAGAATGGTAATTGATGTTATCGCTTAATTAATAGAATCGACCATGATTCTTAAGCCTGATGCACACAGAACGCGGTTGCGGTTGGTCGGCGGGTGGCGACCCGCTCTCGTGTTTTCCAGATGCGCAGAGATGTATTTGAAATCTTATTTTAACGTAGATAAGAGATAGATAATTTCTGATTACAGATTCGTTTCAAATTTTGCCTTAAGGATGAGAATGTCAACAAATTTTTAAAATATTCATAATTGAGAAAGTTGGCTTTTATAGTCTGGCAAATTATAGACTCAAGTAGCCTAACATATTATAGCATAATAAGAATGAATTTGACATTTAACGAATAAAAACTGAATAAAAAAATGAATAAAAACATTTTAATATTATCCTATAATAAATAAACGACATGAAATATTAATTTATATTATTATAATAAATAAATTATATAACTTCTATGGCGGGTGAGAGCACAGAATTTTAAAATATAAGCTATTGTTTTTAAAATAAATAGGGTAGTCGAAATTAAATTTCATTAAATTTGGTCCAATTTGGAATTCGCAATCTGGAATTCTTGGGCTCTTTAGACTTCAACAAACCAATAAGGACTGTTTTTGATAGATTAAACGATTCAGTATGATTGACTCAGTATGTTAAATAACTGTGATTTTACTCAATTTCGAAATAGTTCATGATTATATTAATTGTAATATGCCAAGTCAGTAAAATGAAAGAACCAATTTAAGATAATTATGAATAGGATGAATCTGTGTGTGGGCTGTAGATTGTTTATGGAATCTTGCAAATTGAAAATCAAGCCAATGACTAACAGTATAAGAGTTACTAATGCAGCTTATATTTTATTACTGCGAAAGCAGAGTGCTAGATGAGTTAGAACCTAGGAACCTACAATAATCAGATGTGGTTCAAAAAAAGATAAATCGTTAACTGGAAAAAGTATTTTTATAGCGATTAACGTTTTAATGATAGTTATTTTAATAAGTATATTTCATATTCCTAATAAGTATAATATAGTGTATGGGTAGTAATTGCAAAAATGCGAGGTTAGATCTGATGAAGCCCAAGACCGTCAAAGTGCGCTGCAAACACTACTCTGCATTGGCTTATGTAGCATAAAATTAAAAATAATACAAGAAATAACAAATATAACAGAATTAACAAAAATACGAGGATACAGTCTATGTTTCTTGTGGGTACAATTTAAATATTCTATAAAATTATTAAATTTCATGCTAGGAGAAAAACCCAAGTACTTGAGAAAATTCAAGTATCCAAAATTGCATTATTTTGAAGTTTTGTAGTGGAGTAGACATCAAAGAAATTGACGTCTGAGATAAGAAGTCAGCGCTCATCCGCGGCGGCTGACCCTGAGTTTGTAAATTTCTACAACTCGAAGTGATCCACGGGCGTCCTGTGGGAATGGGGCTATTGGAAATACATTGTTTACAACGTCAGCACCTACCCGCAACCGCTGTCCGCACCCGCGTTCTGTGTGCATCAGGCTTCAGGATTGGTGAGCATTTGAAACCTCTAAACTTGTAACAACCTGTGGACTTCGGAAAGATTGTCGCTAAAAACCTTACTTCAAGTTGAAAAAATGCTTGGATTTGATATTTTATGTAAGATTTAAGAGAGTAACTAATAATAAGTTTGTTCATCATATAAATGACCATATTTTATTTTGAATATATTTCATCTTAAAAATAACTTACCTATGTGATAATACTATGGTGTTAGAGTCTGCATGTAGAACGCTAACAATTCCATCTGCCTTGATAAAACTCTTAATTTCATCTAGAACTAATGACCATTCTAATTGATCATCAGGCTCATAAGTACTTGTATAATCTACTATTTGCTTATCCAATTCCTGAAAAACAGATTTTATAAAATAATTGAAATTATTGTGAATTTCATTTACCGGTACAGGAATAGTTACGGAGAAAATTAATGCATCATCATCATTTTATTCATGCGGTGTATGACAAAATACAAACATATTACCTAAATAATAAGTAAAACAACTCATATGATTTTGTATTCAGAGGAATAATGGTAAAGTGGGTAGCCTATTATTATATCTCATTAACTAGTCTAAAATAACGCAATATTTTAATAACTTTTTTCAATAACGATATTGCAATTTTTTAGTAATGCAATAAGAGGGATAACATTCAATATTAAGGAATTAATAGTTTTATGTTATTTCCAGTTGCATTGAATGGGAAATAACATTGTATTGGCACTGAATTACAAGTTTAAGGTTCATCAATGCAAGTTCAAGCATAAATAACAATCATTGTCTACTGCGAAACTCTCAACTCAATATTACATTAGGCCTATACTATATTTTCAATGAATTCCGAAAATTGGCTTTATGTGGGTTGCATACGTTTTTTATTTCAAGACATTTTTAAACAAAACGAAATTCTAACTTGAAATGTGATAATGAACTTACCATAACAAGATCCCTGACTAGTTTCATCTTTTTTAATAAAAGACAAACAACAATAAATCGTGCATAATATCGAAGTTTCTTAACCATGAGATCGGATCTGAAAAAGATTAAGGAAAATAATGAACAGTTCAATAATAAATTAATGTATGGACATTCAGTGCTGAGTGAATAACGAATGGCTTAGTTCTTGCATTTATGAAGAATTAATAAATGTATTTTTAAATACAGTTAATGTAAGTTTCTTCACTTCTTCGAGAGTTATTCATAGAAACAAAATCAGATAGGCTATCAATGAATATAATAGATTGGATCAAGAGTGTAAAAATCAATTGAAGATCATCTAATTGATGCAGCTTACCTATCTTCTTTTGCAGCTCTGGAGTAATAGGCTCTCCCTCTAATTGCAGCATAGAATGAATAAGCTTCATTCAAATAATTTGTTTCACTCGTTCTCAAGCTGAAAAAGAGATTTCATAGAAATTATTCAAATAGCATCATATACTGCATACACTATACATGTATATATATATTTTGGAAATTACGTTTTTAAGACTCCGGTTAAGGAGTATAAGACAAGGCAGATCAAAAATGATATACATACAATTTTACAAATCTTATACACTAGTTACCATAATTAGAATACCGTATCAATTACTTGAGAAGAAGCTTAATTTTGATCTGAAAGGAACGGTATTGAACCAGTGTTGCATCCTCATTTCAATACAAGCGGGAGCCTTGTCCATGGCAAAGTGGTCTCCTGGCTGCTGTTGGTGGCTTCATGACTGCAGCGTGTCAGCAGACACGATTGATTTGTGCCAGTGCTCCATGTATTTCTTGGGCGTCCCTGGTCTCTTTCTACCTCTGGGTTGTAGCTCAACACTTGCTTAGGCATTCGGTCTTCCCTCATTTTATTTATATGTTCATACCATTCCAGTCTGCTTTTAGATACCCTTTCATTTATGGAGAAGATGCTTAGTTGTCTTCTTATTTCAGCATTTCTGAAACGATCTTCTCTACTACAACCATAGGTCTTCTGGAGAAATCTCATCTCAAATGCCTGTAACCTACTTTCATCTTGTTTGGATAACACCCAAGTTTCATATCCATTGATAACAGCTGGCACTACTAAGATTTTATAAAACTTCAGCCTGCTGCTCTGGCTGGCATTATTTTTGAGAATTCTATGGATGTGGTTCCATGTGTTCTTTTGAAACGGCGTTTATTATTGCACATATATTTCTCTTTCATGTAAGATACGGTACATCACAACCTAAGTAATTGAAGTGTGATACCAGCTCCAAAATGCAACTATCCAAGACTATTTTGATCCTTTTTGGTTCCTTCCCTATCACCCTTGTATTTTTTGTTGAAACAATCAGCTTGTGATCCTGACACAGATTAAATAGCTCATAGAGTGCTCTCTGCAAGTCATCCTCACTCTTTTGCAGAATTATCAGGTTGTTGGCAAATAGCAAGTAACTTACAGCAGTATTTCCTGTTTGGTGATTCCAGTGGGTATTTGAGACTTCTATTATCTGATCATGAAATCTAAAGAAATATTAAACAAAGCGGGTGACAATCCACATCCTTGCCTTTACTCCTTTATTGGTCACTATCTTGTCAGATTTGGAATGCCCCACATTTATTATCACATTTGTGTCTTTATATAAGCTTTTAACTGCTTTAATGAGATGGGATGGATAAGCAAACTCCTGCAAAACATCCCATAATTTTACTCTATCCACTGTATCAAATGCTTTTTGAAAATCCACAAAAGCTATAGTCTCAAGGTTGAATTCGTTTCTTTTTTTCAATGATTTACTTGATGGTGAACAAATTTTCAGTACATGATCATCCTTTTCGGCAGCCACATTGCTCTTCTAGAAGCAATACTTCAGAAATAGTCTGCATTCTAACTTGTATCATCATGCTATAAAATATATCTTAGAAGCTGTGTTACGCAAACGTATACCTCTGTAGTTATCACATGAGCTTCTATCACCTTTTTTAATATAATTTCACCAAAACTAACGTCCAATTGTCCGGGATCATCTGTTGTTTGCAGAACATTGCATATTTAGTAAATGTAGGAGTCTGAGCTTGAAAAAACATCCGCCACATTTCAGCAATTCTATATTTATGCCTTCTTGTCCTGTTGCTTTGCGATTTTTGCTTTCCTGAGCACTACCTCTAATTCATGTATCCTTAGCAAATCAATTGATGGATCCTCAACTGTTTGTTCTGTTGCAGACATTGGAGAGTTTCCATCAAATCAGAGTTTTTTATAATGCTGCACCCATTTGTCCATTGATATAAAATTGATTTCAGTTGTATATCTCTTTATGTTTTATTCAAATGCTTCATGATTTTATCAAATGCTTCATATGACTTTATATGATACTTGTTGTCTTCCTTGTAGATTCTCCAAAAGTGTTTTCTCAAAATTTTCTCAAGATTCCTTGTCTGCCCTCCTAATTATCCCCATTGCAAAATTCCTTTTTTCTGTATATTTCCGCTTTGGTTTATCTGTATTTTTCTGCAAATTAATGTACTTCTCTTAAAAATTCGTGTTCCAACAAATAATGTTATTCGTTATTGCTAAATATTCCGTTCTCTTCTATTATTTCATGCATTATTTTTGTATATTCATGTGTTCACAATGTATTTATATATTCATGAAATACACTCGTTTATCTCACGTATACATGTATTCAAATGAGGAAATTTTAAGTCGATCTTATTATTTTTAGAAATTAAGTAAGCTATTCTATTCTGATTGTAGATTTCAAATCATTTTTTTGTCTCTATGTATTTCTATCTTTTGATCTAATTTAATTTGGAATGAATAAGCATAAGACCGGTGCGATGTGTTGGTCATGCAAGTTGTGAGTGATTTTATTAACATTAAAGTAAATCACGTTCAAATTTTAATTCTCTTGTATAATTATTTGTATACACATATTTAATATAAAATTATGTATGAAAGGTTTTTTAATACTCTATTTTTCAATCGAATTTCTTTTTTTATGGATCTATGCATTTGCATGCTTCAATCAGAACTGCAGTGCATGACAGATTTTTAAAATGTAATGTGTGTGTATATCTATATTGTTCTGTAGATGATATTACATTTTAATTGCTAAGTGAATTATAGCCTACTGTATATGATTTTCTTAATACATATGAATCATACAATGTGTGATTTTATTTTATTCAAATAAATGAATTAAACTAAAATAGTAAGGTAAGGTTAGGTAATGTAAGAAAAATTTCCATTTTTTCAAATAAGAGATTGAAATTCAATAAATACAAATTATTACTGAGAGAATAACACCAATGGAGAATTAAAAAGAAAAAACGTTATGCGGAATATCATTATGCTTGAATTCATTAGAAGCTTGGCGCTGGGGCCAACCCTAAGCCTCCAATTGAGAGTTTATCCGCAATTGTGTTTACAATGCTGTTGGCGTTGCTTGCCAAATACTGCGATCAATTCTATTTTCCAGATTTGACACGTTGCCATAACTCCATACTTAATCTCCATTGAACTTATTATGTGTCTTGAACTCTATTCTTCATGACAACTGTTAGTGAATCTCCAGATAAGTAGATGTCAGTTAGTTCCAGGATCGAAATTTGAAAAATATTATCCTCCAACCATAATATTGTTTTAAAAGTAATTTAAATATGAAAATCATCATTCGGAATTTGAATAGTTACCGTATAGCTTTTGATTAAAATTATTAAATCGGTTGAGCAAGAATAGTCCCAGGATTGAAATTCTAAAGAAAATGTTATCATTCTTCAATTATCTTGAGGAAGTTGGTAAAAACGACATGGAATAAAACTACTATTATTCAAATAATATTCCAGCTTTGAAACTAAATTAATGAAATCAAAATTGGCTTCTGGAACAGTGATGGGTTATTATAATGGGAATATAATATTATTATAATATGGGAATAATTACTAATCATCACCCATTTAAAAATTTTATTGTAAACATTCGACAGTAATCTTCCATAAAAAAACTGTTACTGTCAAAAAATGATACCATGTAAATTTTCATGGAAGATGACTAATAAGAAATAAATCATGGAAACATACTTTTAAATTCACAATCATTGTAAGCAGTCTTCAACAGAAACTGATAGTTCATCAAATTCAAAAAATAATACAGTCTCAGTTTTCATAGACAATAGAATTATTCCATAATGTAAAACGTCACATAATTGTACGGTGAATATTGTAACATCAACAGTTAACAAGAGAATAGTATCATTATTTTTTTTAAATCATGAAGGAAGAGGAAAATATTTTTTAAATAATGCTTACTAGTAATGATAGTACAGTTGACCAATCTTGGACGCTATTTCTCCAATCTGCCATCTTTTCAAGCCATATTTGGTGTCTAGTATTTGTCTGGAAAAGAAATTGCATTGAGGGTGGATGATATTATTAAATAAAATCTATGAATATTATGATTATAATTAATGTTGAAGAGTTATCAAAAACTTGTTCAGGATACTTCAAAAATCTAACTTTTTCATAAATAAGGTAAACTTTTGATATTATTCAATCTTGTACTAAAAAGTTGATTCTTGTTGTCTCTGAGGATGGTCTAGGAATAATGTGGGGTGAACTAATTTTTCCTGACGATGCCCACATGCGTAGGTAATGTGACTTGTGCGTGAATATGGACATGAATGATGACACAGAATATGCTAGGCTGAAAGGGACACGAATTCTAATGTCTTATAAAACTCAAATTTCATAATAAAACAATACTGAGTTTTCAAATAATTGAGTAACTTATACAAATTTTTAATTGTACTTAAGCAGCAAGTTTTCTAAACGGAAAAGCAGAGGAAGCTGCTGTATTTTTATTTTTGCTCTTTGCAGTATCGTAGCAAAGTAGCCTTGCGCCCCACGGCAGCCAAAGATCCTATGCCTTCCCATAGGTACTGATTGCGCAATTTTTCATGGCGTCGGCAGGTGATTATAGTTAGCGGGAGGTGCGAAACGGGCTCACTCCAATAGCATTGGCTAATTATACAGGTTTCTCATTTGCGTATTATGCAAATTATTTCAATATTAGCTGTTTTTGGCAATACTCTATGTTTTTCATCCGTGACCGCACATCCAGGCAATTTGTGCCATCAGTGCGCCTATATTGTATATTGTATATTGTGTTTGCCTATGGGTGAAGAAATTGATGTATTAAAAATAATTAATTAATTCATTTCAAACACCAGTTAACAGCATAACAGAACGTATACAGAAAAGGAGACGTCTATACTTCAGTCTCATACATCATATTATATGCAACCAAGCCGCAATTAGTTCATATAAGAACAATGATCCTATCTATAGACATTATGCTGTCAAATTTATTGGTTTGAAAACTTCAAATAGAATTAAAAAAATTATGAGACAAGTAAAGCAAGTGATTTGTAAGTTGTAATATGAATAATAAGTGTGATAATTTGTTTTTCGTGATAAAAACAGTAAAATTTGTTAACTTATCAGTTCTATTTTTTAATTCATTTTGTATTAATCTATGCTTATGAAATAGAATTGAAGGGTGAGACTGCAAGCTTACACTTTCTAAAAGTATTTAGCCTATAAGGCCCAAAAAAAGACGCGAGTTCAGTGAATCATTCTGAGAGGTAGTTAGCATTAACTCATTAGACCTATTTGTAGACTTAGAAATCTCAACACTGCAATCAACTAATGTTCATGAACTTTAAATCTTTACCCATAAGCACATTAATTTTTTAGAAAGACCACAATAGATATACTATTTTTTCCTCATAATACAAACAGAAGAAAGAAAGTAGCTTAAAGACAATCGAAAATAATTATATTCTTTTGAGAAATAAGGTATCTTACATGTGAGAAAGACTTTACAATAAATTGTAAGTCAAATTTCTGGTTTTGTCACAAATTGGCATATTTGAAAATAAATTGTAGGCTACAGCTTCCTTGTGATAAAGGCATGTACAGCCCCTTGTAGGTGAATTAAAAATTAATCTGTGATGTTTTCCATGACGAAATACTTAATGATAATCTAATATTAAAACTGACACTGTATTTCACTTTTATATATTGTTTCACTCACTTATTTTGGAGATGCTAGAGGAATGCATTTCACTTCTGAAAAGAAGGAGGCTGACGAAGCTTCTTTTCAGAAGTGAAATGCATCCCTCTAGCATCTCCAATATAAGTGAGTGAAACAATATATAAAAGTGAAATACAGTGTCAGTTTTAATATTAGATTGTCAAAAATTAATCTTTGTTTAATTAAAATTCAATGCAAATGAAAATATCATTTCAAGACTATTAAAACCTATTCAACAGATAGTGTTATCTATCGTTCATTGAAGATTTTTCCAATTTAAAGAACCCACGTGATTGAGTGGTTGGGTGAGTGGAGCAGAGAACAACTAAACATTTCCCCTTTCACTCAAGATCGAAAAAGAACCAGAAAAAACACTCCCTCTTTAAAGTAAACGGCTCAAAATATTGCGCTTGCTCAACAACAATATAGACGTTGAATTAAAATGTATAATTAATATGGACTTCCATACATTTTTTCAGTTACAAAACAAAAAATAAAAAAATAATAATAATAATAATAAAATAAAAAGGAATAGTTTTGCTCCCTGAAAAACACATATCTAGTGCTTACCTCTGGTTGTGCCCCTAGGGGAAGACCCTAGACCCTTTGCGCCCCCCTGGCAATTGTCGGTTAGATTTTAGATTTTCAAGATCACACACCTTGTTTTCTATAATTTAGCTAACACGAGAGGAGTTGTGCCTGGTCTTTTACACCCAGTCTTTATTAGCCCACATAGGTCTGAGAACCTGTTCGTGGATAATTGGTTGGATGATGATGATGATGATGATTGATTAGTTGAACCCACAGTTTATGGTGGGATCCGAACCACCAGGAAGTGATTTACATCAGAGATCTTTTTTGCTGGCCAAGTCAAAGCGGTCACCATTACAAATGCGGACTTTTATTATCTCGTGACTTATCTTATCTCACTGAACTTTGAAGATGCACATTTTCATCGATTGGAACTTGAACAAGGCTACATGTCATGTGGTTCAATCCTTCAATTTCTAATAATGGATTTACTCGTTAGACTAATGGATTGATGAAGGAAAGTTAAATGTTTTAATCAATTTTATAATAATGGACTTATCAAAAAATTTCAGACTCCGAGTGAAAGCTACGTTTTCAATATATTCAGGATCTACTCAATTTCAATAAAAATTCCAAATAGAAATTATTTATTTTAAAGTTTCATTCTAAATTGAATGTCTCAGACCTATGTGTGCATCATTCTCAAAAAAAAAAATATCTTGATCTATTCATCATTGTGCTGATAACATTATCAATATTGGATTCACAGACTGATGGATTTATAGTGGAAAACATTTCTAGCACTTTCAGACTCTTGGGAGGTGGTAGATATTATTTGTATTAATTTGAACTTGAATCACATATCATAAGATTCCATTTCAATTGGCAGCACCTAACGAATATAAAAAAACAAGTATAAATTTCTCATTCTAAAGTTTAATTTCATATTAATTTTGATGAAAATAATGTTGTCTCTCACCTATGCTGCTGCTGAAATTTCCAGAGTTTGGTGTAAATGTCGAACGTTCGCCCAAAGTAGGCCTGCCACTGCTTGTGACCATACTGAGGCAAGTCGCTGGAAAATTGGAAATACCTATTCAAATGTAACAATATCTATTGCATTCGTTCTAACTAATATATTTAAGAAAATATCAGGATAGATGAGAGAATGAGGGAGATGGAAGAAAGATTACAAGGGACAGAGAAAGGCAAGAGAAAAGAACATAAAGAATATTTTAGAATCATTTGAATATTTTTGTTAGTAAATAAATTTTTCATAAACAAAATCTTCAAATATTTTCATACAGCCTGTGCATCAATACATTTGAAAAACATAGACTTGATCAAGGACTTCTCAAGATATGACGTTACAGTTAGCTCACTGTTGTTGCCAATACTAGTGGAGTAACTACAACCAATTTCTAATGCACAAAAATAATAATTAATCATCGATTTGGCTCTTGGCCTTAGGTATAGGATTTACTGCACTCATATAACGTTGTGATCTGGACTTGGTATAGGAGTTACTGCACTCATATAACGTTGTGCTTCCCCCAGCGAACCAACATTAAATGGAGTTTATTGCTTCTCTCAACTCTATTTGAAGTTGTTACTCATCAAGCATATTAATCATTTTACTTGCTACAAATAAGGTTGGAGCACAAAGCTCAAACCGTTTATTACTAGCTAGCACTAAAGCATATTTAAATTTAAATAATTAATGGACTTATAAATAATTATTATTCCAATTTCAAGCATTTTAATGCAGTTTTAAACAAAATTCATGTTGGTTTTTGTGAATTTTGTTTTCTTTTTGTTTTATTCTCTTCAATTGAAATATGATGTGAAATGGCCCTATAATTATTTTATCATGAATATTCAGTAGTTATAAATTGAAATTGATAGGAAAAATCGAAATTCAGTAGAAAGGAGCTTGGAGAGTGTAGAAATATGATGTTTGAAAATGTCTGTATTAATTTCATATTCTTAAATAATGCCTCAAATTATTGTAAGTTAGTCTTATTTAATCATCTTCTTTTTTGAAAAATATGTTTTTTTCTTGGAGGCGTCAGTGACGGATATAAGATTTTACTTATCTCTGTTCTATCGTGGATAAATATAATATTCAGAACATTTTTCTACATTTTGATATCTTGTAATTTTTCCTGTGATTAACCATCAATAATATCCTGTTCATTTTGTAGCACTATCAAAATAATTATGTTTTTTCTTCAACTTGCTTATGGAATTTATTAATTTTAAAATATTTTTTTCCTTTTACTTGTTAAGGAAACTTTTGTTACGGAATTAAGACACTGGCATACATAACTTTTAAAGCGTCACACGGGTCACATCGGTGGTTGGCTTCGCCGCAAAGACTTTCCATTAATTTCCAGTGAGAATATAATTTTCTCCTTATCAATACCCTTTTATTTTGTCTCTTATTTCGTGCTTTGTTATTTTCATCAATGCTTCACGATAATTGCAAAATAATGTTTCACGATAGTTGTAGGCTAATGTACAAGATCGATATTATCTCAATGTTCTTCGTGTGATTGTTTGTTTTTCAACTGTACAGTACAGTACTGATATAAAATATGTCTTCTTATGGAATATTACTTGAAGTGAGTGTCAACAATGTGGTTCCTAGAAGTTTATTCTCAAGCCAAATTGATTCATAACTAATAAATCTCAGTGAATGTGACAATGTTTCTCTACATAATAATTTCAATGATAGTTTCTCGAAATTGTACTGTATTTATATTATGTTCACTCCACATTCATGAAAAAGAGTGTGACAGTAAAGCGGTCACCAAACGTGCAATATATTTCATTGTAATTTATATGAGATTTCCTCATGTTGTGCCATCTATATGACTGAAATGTTGCAAAAGCTCTGTAATGGAAACTAAAGAATGTTTCTTCAATTGCTTATTCACCGTTGTTATAATAAGTTAGAGGGTATGAATAGCAAGCCCAAAATTATTCTGGAAACGAAAATAGAAGGACTCAGTTCAGCTACCCCAATATCCATGGTGTTTGAAGGCACTAACTTATGTAAAACTGGCGCTGGTAACAATGGGTTCAATTTCATCATATTTCAAGAATCTACTAGTGCAAATGTCAGTTTACAAAATATCATAGAGTTCTTCTTCAGGAGGGAAAATACTTTTTTGATACACGTGTGTAGGCCTACACAAGCACTTCCAGTAATACTGTGTGTAAGATGCTGTTGTACTGACGATGTGGTTTCATTTTATTTTGCTTAGCTAGTGTTTGTCAAAGCGAAAGTTTGATACTGAAACACTTTTATTATGAAAATTTAACACTAACTTTTTTGTAATGTCTATTTCGCATTGGTATTGTGTCTCATCGGACACAGTTTCAACTTTGATTTAGTAAACCACCAAATAACTTATTCCTGATGGAGCACAATACCAGTGCGAAGTGGCCATTACAAAAAGGTTGGTGCTTAATTTCCACCATTAAAGTTTTTTAGAGTCGAACTTTCAAAGTTATCAAAGTGTGAGTTTTTATAGAAGACTGTTGGGCACAAAATTGCAAAACACAGATTGTTACAAAATATTGCCTACACATTTTTTTGACAATTTCTGAAAAAGATTGTAAGATTGTAGGCTACAATTTCGTGTTAGTCTCATTCATAACACGTCACAGTAGTTATGAGCTATGAGTTAGGGTAGTGAATTAAGGGTTGTAGTGGTGATTAGATAGATGTTTATCTAAGCTGTAATCTTGAGTCATATAGTGTTTTGATATGACTTGAGAGACACAGGTTGAAGGAAGATATAAGATGGGATAAGTGAAAGTTAGCTTACCGTAGACCGTTGAACAGTTGCTTTGACTTTTCGAGCAAGTGGCAAAACTCGATGACAATTTTTCTCTCATGATCATCCATACCAGCCATTTTGACCACCATTTCTGTGTATCATTTGCAGTGTTAAAGTGTTACCGCGAACGGCCGGACCGGGACATGGTTTGTAGTGGTGGATGTGGTGTCGAGCTGAATAGAACGTTGTGTGTTGAACCAAGTAGTTTGTAGAAGGCGGACATTTTCAGCTAGAGATGGTTGGATGTGTATCTCAGACCGATGACATTTCGGCCTCAGCAACAAACCCAACCCTAGCACCCTCTCCTATGCTAACACTTGTCTTCCCCGTCATTCTAATTCCTTATTCGCGTCACTTTTCGATTCTACACAACTGTTATGGCTTCTCGTAAGATACTGCACGCGCCGGCCGTGAAGCTGAACGACAAAAAAGTGCAAAGGGAGTTATTGATTGGCATTTTGAATGAGCCGTATATAGCTGCTGAAGACACACATGGCGAGTAACTAGTTGCCGGAACTGCCGTCAGGTTGCAGCACGTTCCACGCTGACACACAACGCACTCTGACGAGATCAATAGTCGGCTCCTGATGGCTGGTCACCGCCTTCTTGATCAGTCTGCCTTTACCGAACTACATAATTGTCGTTGTACCAATATATAAAATGAGATTCTAATACTACCTATTTTATACTGTATTATCAGGAAAAAGTTTTTAACATTTTTTCTTTTTTTTTTTTTCAAAAACAATAAAATTATCCTACAATATTTTTTTTAATGGAACAACAGCACCCAGGTATATAAACCTTCTACCAGCCTTGAATAGCATCTCCTATTATCAAAATAATAATAAATGAAAATTTATTCAACGTTTTTATGATAGCAAGTTTATGCACACTGCCATGATATGAGAGAGTTCACCTGACTACTCTATGCCTCCACTTGCTCTGAATGCAAGTTGATCTGGAGCGAGCTGAGATAAAATAGACAGGTTAGAATAAGGGTCATCGTTAGCGTAGTTTTGGTCAAACTCTCTGTTGTAAAGTGGCGATATTTCCTCTTTGTAGTAGTATATAAGTAAGTATATGAGTGGTATAAGCTCAGAGCGCATGAGCAGAGTCAGAGAACCAGAAAGCGTCTTCCCGTCTTCTTTGCAATGATGACAGTTTAACAAAACTCTCTAATAAGCCCATCCATCAGGATATCAGAATAAACATAGGACACGAAGGATGAACATTATGAAAGAGTATATCATCTAATATAAGTCGTAATAAATTTGTTTTCCTTCAACAAAGACGAAAATATGTATTACTAAATTAAAAGTAAAACAGATCTGTCAGTATTTAAAATTTATGACAATAAGTGAATATCATTTGGAAAATTATTTGAAATTCATTAAAAGTGAAGTACTGTAAATAGCCTACAAATAAAAAAGAAAGAACTTTTTTTAATTAAAAAAATAATTACAAATTAATCAGGTTGAGTACAATTTTGTAAATATTTTTCCTAAAAAATTGAAAAAATAACCCTCGTTATGTCAGCATTACATTCAATATTTTATGACTGAATGAATTCTGCAGATCTTCAAAAAGTAATTGAAACTACCGTATGTGAATATTAGATGGATACTCATTACTTGACTATTTATTAGTACCTATTTGACAGAACTTGTGCGAATATACAGTATATGTGTGTATATACAGTAATTAAACAGTATTATCGAGAATATTGATGCAGTTTGAGTCAGGAACAGCTTATACTCTTATTTTTATACTTATACAACGCACAGGTAGTAAATGCCTATGTTTGCAGATTCCTATTAGGACCAACTCTTTCTACCAAATAATATATATTTTTTGTTACATTTCTAGTGTTAAGTTGTTTGTAATTTAATATAAAATAGTTATATAATATAAAATGTAACTTAAATAATACCTGAAAATTAAGTTGTAATATTGTATAATTATTGTAATCACGTTGTAACAAGGAATGTATCGTAATGTTTAGGAATAAAGTTGATTTGATTTGATTTTTTTACTGCAATGCATATTCTTGGTATGGCTTCAAGGGAGGCATACCGTACCACTAAGTAGGCCTACCCTTGAAAACAGAAGTTCAAGTTATGAGCCAAATTCGACATATTTATGATATACTATAATGGATCGCCTTGATGCGCAGAGAGGAATGAGCTGACAGCCGATTAGATACAATGAACCGTTCAACAGTTATAGCGACCCGATATCCCTAGCGACCCCCCCCCCCCCCCCCTTAAAAATCCAATCACATTTTTGGGCGACCACATGAAGTTTCTGATAGCTTGGAGTCTCAAAATCGAATTTTTTAAAGATAAATACCGATTCCCATTTATTGAGAAATTTGTTTAAGCTATCGAAGGAAATTTTAGGGGTTTTTGGGGGTGCATGCAAGTTTATGAATAGCTACAGCGCAATAACTACTTGAGATAAAAAGGCGAGGGTGGTTTCAAATTGTAGAAAACTTAATTTCCCCAAGACGGATTTTGAGTTGCACATTTAGGTATCGCCATTAGTGAGATACAGCTGTTTCAATTATTATTAATTTTTAAATTTTCGAAAAATTACAAATCTTTTTGAAAAGCTGTAACCGAGCACCTAATGTAGATGCAGTTATTTATTTGGTGTTTGGTGTTTGGTGCAAAACTATGCTTATGCTAACCTGAACACTATGTATCAGGCTGCTACACAGAATCTTGCATGAATCACCTGGATTTGAAAAATTGGATCATCGCATTAAAAAATTTATCTACGAGCAAACGATCTAGGAAAACCCAGCTCCTTTATCACTCTGGCGAAATTACCACACTTCGCTACATGTTGTGCGTTTAACAGTTAAGCTCGACTGATTAGTCGAAGTCGCTCGTTAATTAAGCTCTTAAAACATAAATAACTATTTTAGAGGTTATGAAGTAATATCAGAACCGCTGACTTTATTCACTACTTATAAAATCAGTGATTTGTTGCACAAAGAAGCTATTATGCAATCGATGATACTGGATGCAATGAGCTCTACAGCAATGAAATACAACATTTGTTTCAATCAGGGCTATAATGAGTATTATAAAATATTCACATCAACTGATTGGAACATATAAAAATTTATAAAAAATTGAAACAAAAACAAATTGACTTCAATGAAATGATACTCAAAAATTAAATACTCACGTGATGAAAATTTGAAAAAAGAGTATTCACTTTAAACTGAGAAAAATGTTAATCTAAACTAAAAAGAAATTAATACAAGAAATCTTTCAAAGACGGCTCCAAGTCGACTTTGCGTTCAGGTGTTTTTAAACTCATAGAGTATTACATAGAATTCTTTATAAATTGAAAAATAAATTGGCATTGACTTCAAAAGGTTGCTTGTATTATATCTAATATTTTCTCGGTTAGAAGTGGATACTTTATTTTAATCTTTTTGGTACGTATTTTATATTTGAGTATAATTTCATTGAAGTAGCTTTCTTTTTTTGTATTGATATTTATTATATCAGGCTCATTAGTTGAATATTCAAACTTTGAAAACATGAGAAATTTCTTATGCATAATGCATCAAGCAAATCAATAATTATGATCAATTAATCTTATAAATTAAAGTGATTGACGATTAACTGTAAGAGAACTTAATAAACTACGTAAAACTGTACAAATCTTTATTGAATGTGGAATATTATGTTTATGGGAATTATAATAGCGAAAGGCTTCATAAAATCGAAAAAGGTTTTTGATTTGATTTTTTAATTCGATCCCTTGAGTATACCTGCACTGAAAAATTAATAAGCATTGAAAAGCTTTTTTTAAATTATTATTTTAATATTATCGATTTCAGGAACATTTTTTACTCTAACTCATGTTTGAAACTGTATAAACTTGTTCCTTCATCTCCATAACATCAACTATTATAGTCCAGTTAAATTAGCATGAATTTCGGGTTGGAAAGGAAAAACTTCCTGCATAGCTGGAAATTCGGATATTTATGACCAGATTAAGGTCCTCAAGAATCCTAGCTGTGCTTCGGCAGCCATCTTTTAAAATCTGCAGAATTTTCTTACCTCATTATCGTTTTCTTCAAATTTAAGAGCAAACTGAGCCTTGGACAGGAAAACTTATTCTCGCTTTTCAAGAAACCAAATTTGTAAGAATTTGATACAAAATACAGCTATCTTTTACCTTGAGTATCAAGTTGGATATTTCCGAAATTCTGGTAAATTTTCAGGAAAATTGATAATTTAGAATTTTTATAATTAAAACAGCTGTATCTCACTAATGGCAGAATTTTTTGGAGAAAATGAAGTTTTCTACAATTTGAATGAATTTATGATAAAGGTAAATAGAAAATGATAAATCGGACTTCGAGATGCTTTGAATCGAGTTTAGAGGAAGCGTTGTGTGAAATTTAGTGTTCGTTTTTGTGAAATCTGTAAGAAGAAGTAGAAGAAGAGGATAAAATAATGTATGCGACCACTATATTTAGCCTTCAATCCACTCGTGAGATATTCAGAGCACTTGCTTCTCTCTTGTCCCAACTTACATCCCACTAATGGCTTTAAAAGGCAGTCATAATATAATCGTTTCATGAACTACTACCTGCGAACTTGGCACAAGAATAGTTCAGTAGAGAAGTGTTCATCTAATGACTGATCATCTATAATAATTACTGCTCTGAAAACAGCATTGATCTACTTAGTAGTGACGCCCCTTAGGTGAGACCAGTCAACGTGAACGGACGACCAGAGCTTGGTGTGAAAAACCAACAGACACCTAATGGACACACGCAGCCGCTGTATGTTTAGTTGATCGCACGTGTAAACGTTTTTGGTAGATCATCTTTTTTATTTGTGGCTGTCCATCTGAGGGGCAAGGGGCCCCTCTGCTTCCTCAACCTCTTACCGCACTCAATCATAGTCACGAGGGGATCTTCTGCACTCTCTTCATCTGTGGCAAGGGGCTCTTCTGTTCCACCCTCTCTCAGTGCACACTGTGCTCTATCATTAGGAGTCAATCCATTTTTATTCCAAACAAATTGGTATTGACTACTACTGACGACTGACTCACCTCACACGACGGTGACTACGACTCGGAAAAGGGCGCCAGTAGTGTGAAGGTGAGAGGTGAGTGTGATGAGTGAGTCAATCGTTTCAATGTAAACGGTACATCTTCCTTTTTTTTCTTCTAAGTTTTTATTTTTATTTTTTGTATCGATTATTGGATTGAATTCTTATAATTTGTATACATAAAGTTTTCTTAGTTGTGGCAGTCCTGGTGTTAGCGCTTGCCTCTGAAAAGCCTCTGGCTGGCTGCAACTCCTGCGGTCACGCGTTCGATTCTCGTTTAGCCTTAAATATGTTGTGCCATCATTTACCCCATCACTCACGTACAGATTACGTAGTGTGTCCACTACATAATTTTCCTTGAGGGCTGCCCAAGTTACACCTGGCAGATGAGGAGGCCAAACCATGACTGTAGAGAATGGAGAGTGTCTAGAATTATTCCTGGGCTGGCTTATATATACATATATATATAATAAATATAAATATATATTTTTTGTTTTCTTCATCACTGTGATTTTTACTAATTGACTAATCCATATTCTGGAGTCTCTATGACCACTAGTCGGCGTAGCCCAGTTGGCTTATCGCTGGTCTGATAAGCCAAAGGTCCTGGGTTCGATCCCAGTTGAGAACAAGATATTTTTCTCGAGCCACTCCCGTGTTTCGGAGGACACGTTAAGCCGTCGGTCCCGGTTGCATAAAAAAAGCAGTCGTTAAAAAAGCGGCGAGGTGGAACTACCCGTAAGGGTCTCCCCACCACTAAAAGCCATACGAATTTACTTTACTTTATGACCACTATCAATTTCGATAATAGGTGATGCCCTAAACCACTGTGGCACCATACGCTAATAATACTCACGTACAAGACTCATGTGGTAAAATATAGATCGTTTCTGTTGCAAGAAACATGATGTTTGTTCTTCTACTTTTGATTCCAGAGATTGAGTAGCACCAACCTCTTTAGATCACTTCCATGAAATTAAATACGTTCAGGGTGGAACGTATATGACGTTACTGCAAATAATGTGTTATTTAACACTTATGATTTGTACTCAGATTTCAAACAAACAGGCTCCAAAAGTCCGGCCATAACCCTTCTTATATACATGATGTCGAGCTTTTCGCACCTTTCTGTAAGAGACTACTAGAGTTGTGTTGTCAAAGCAACCCATTAGGGAAATACTGAAGCAGTTTATCAATTGAACAGTGTTCATGTTTTGTTTAAAGTCAGGTGACCAGAGACTGAGGAAATTGAATGTCTTGAGACACAATATGTATTACACAATATATAAACATAGATATACACGTTTGCAGACAGTAGTTTATCGACGTACGGAAGGCTGAACCTATTCATAGGTTCCGGTCAAGTAGATACAAACCGCAAATGCCTGAAACGCGATAATTTATGTTAAACGCAATAATAACAATAATAATAATAATAATAATTTAAACGCAATGATTGAGACAGTCTAGGTCCCCGTGGTCAGTAGTAGTGTGGCTGTGCAGCTAATTCAAACGTGCTTATAGTGGATGGAGGATTATTCTCGGTTTATTTGAAAGCAAATAATTCACTCTGATTCCATTCATCATGATGGCTCTCACATAGCTTGTACAACTTACATTGCAGATTCTCTCCACTGGGATTTACAAATTCACTGATGATTTGTAGAATCATGCTCTTTGTTAGCGTTTGCTAATTTCTATATTGTTTAATTTTTCAAGTAGAAGAAGTTATTGTTTCAGTTACAGTATTTTCAGGACTAATTTCATCATTCAAATAATTTTTTAAAACAAGAGCTATCAACTCTCAAATGTAACAACTTGAGTTGGACTGGCAATACTCAAAATAGTTTATGAATTGATTATTTGTCTATTGAAAGATGATCAATAATAATTAATCAAATAGCAATTACAGATTGATAAAAGAAGATGTTACAAAATTTTGCAATTATTTATCAATAAAATAATAGTTGGATAAGATTGATAACATAAAATGACGAATGATGGTTATGAAGTAAAAGCGTGAAAGAGATGGTCTGCCAAAGCATTGACTGTACCTGCTTAATATTCAAAATGTCAGCTGAAGAAGTTAGAGTTTCTTGAATTTGATCAGTAGGCATGAATAATTTTGTTTTAAAATGGTGATTTAACATGCTTTGACAAACTAGAAGTTGGGATTCTCACAGCTTGCAGTTTTTTCCAAGTTTTTGGAAGTTGATTATTAAACGGAAGTTACTGTTATCTTCATTACATGGTGAAAGATACAAGCTCTAGAAAGAATCGCTATGAAGTAGTTCACTTTGTCATATTCAACTAAGAGAGAAAATTTCTGGATTCCCTCAATCCGAAATTGCATTTTAGCACAATGAATTTCATAGCACAGCTAGATAATTGAACTCAGCGATAGCTTGATTCTTCAGACTGGAAACCGTGTTAAAAACTGCACTCTCATTCCAATTTCCAGAAGTAGAAAACCCAATAAAAATTGATAGTGCATTCATGTGGGAATCAATTTAGTAACTCTGACGAATTTACGAGTCAACCTCTCTTAAAGTGCTTGCATAGTGGAGCATCCAATACTTGATGATAATCATACATGGAAAATCGAACAAATTCTGTGGGATGGTGGAATTCTTGCTGCAGCAATCTATCCTACACGATTTTACAGCTCATGTTTCATATGGCGATTACCATCGAATACTGGAAGCTCCACTGTGTAAGCACCTAAAAGTAGTGTTCATTTGAAACTGAGAACAATTTTCAAAACTGTTACGATCCCCTTCTAATTCCCAACAGTGGAAATCCCGATAAAAATTAATATTAATGAAGCGATCAAGTTAGGAGCTCTGTCAAATGTACGAGTTAAGTAATGGTCTTCAAGGTAGTGTTTATTGAGAGTGAGAGAGTGGATCAGGTTGTGAGAGAGAAACAATGAGGAGTGGTGGGAGAGGGGGATAGTGTGGGAGATAGTACAGTATGATAGCGACTATTCATTAGTGTAGCCCATAAATCAGTTTGATAACTGATGATAGATTGGGTCACACGATGGTGTGATATGCTTTCTCACCCCTTTCTCATTGATGAGGGGAATGCTCTCTCTCTGTCCATTTCTCGTTGCCTCTCCCTCACACACATGTGCCCTTCTTCTCTACAATCTATACAGTTGCAATACACATCTCGAATAGACTGGACATGTTCTATAATGTCTGATTATAGCTATCGCCTAATGTTTAGCACACTCCCACGTAATATATAAGCATATCCCTCATGTTATCATATAACTACTGAATAATTCACTGCTTACTGAACGTATCCATCCCTTACTATCAACGCAGTTCAATAACTTAGCTCTACTCCACTATGAGAAGGTCCTGTCTAGCGCAGTAGAGGGCTCCGCTGCTTATTAATTGAGAATTCAATGGCCTAGAAAATCAATTCATTCCAGTCAATAAATTTCGACAATAATATGTTTTGCAAACGCATTAGTGGAACGGGTGAAGCGCACGACACTACATTGAGACGGCTCTGTGGGAGTAAATGAGCTATTTGATCATTAGTACACAAAAAAGAATTTGAAAGCTTCCCCTTAGCGGTTGTTGACAAACTTGCCATCAAAGAAATAGTTATTCCAGTATTCTTGAGCAGAATATATAAAACATTAATATATTTTACCATCATTTTCGGCATTTAATGAATATGATTGCAAGGAATTAAAGTAGGACAAGTAGCTTATTTTTCAACAATGGTTTCTTGTTAGAAACTATATGTGTTGGAATGAAACATTTACCGAATTCAAGAATTCTTATGCGTGATCGGCGGTCAAACTCTAGCGGCTCTAATATACAGAAATCAGTCACATGATGTCTTATTGACTGACATAGTTTCCTCCTCATTTTATCTGTTTTCCCTATTCCAGCACACCTTCACTGAGCTACAAGTTTTTTCATTGTTTCAGTTTTATTTTGAAGTTTTGCTTCCATTCTTTTTCTTCTGTGTGTGTTTTGGTTAAGTGAATTTGAATTTCATAAAAATGCATACATTCATATAGGAATGCAGGTTTTTCACAGTATTGTACTTAAACGTACAATCAAAGAAATATATTATAATTATGTCTTTATGACTAATTATTGTATAAGGGACATTGGAACATCAGCGTATTCTATTGGAATATTCTGATGGTAGAATTTATTAACATAAACAATATTCAGAAACGATCATGAGTAGAGTGGAAGGTAGTAGATTGACGATTTACTGGCGGGAATTACTATCCTACTGGAGAAATAAAAAAGGGGTCTACCAGGATTAAGTATTCTATTTTGTATAATTTTAGGTAGTTGCTATTTAGTACTTTTTAGTTGGTTGGTATTATTTTTTTAATTTATCAACCAACAGTCTATTTCTGTCCTCATCAATAGAGATCTATTTTTATTTTTTCCTCATCTTGCTTCATTTTTCTATCAAAATAATATTTGCTATTATTAATACTTACTGTAATACTCTGTTCACGGAAAGGGGAGACGATATGAACAACATGCGCGTGCGAGAGTGTATCTTCGAGCAACTAGACCGATTCACATTTTCCAATTCACAATAAAATACAGAAAATCAATTAATGCGCAGTATACAAGTGAACTGGTAACTGTGACAGCGAATGTGATACTAAACTCAGTGTGAACTGGTAGAAATTAATCGATCGGTCTACAGCTGATATGAGTCATCACTTTTTCACTCACACAAACGCAAACGTTCGTTTTGGTTTGTCTCTCGTTTGCGTGAACAGAGTATAGACTCTTAGCATAGCCTCAACACATTGTTTTTATAGTGGGATTTATATAATAGAATTTTGACACAAATATTCTTTCTTAATTGAGTTATTATAAAAATATTTTGGAACAAAATTTTGATTAATAAATTATGATTTGATTTGGTTTAAACATTGATATTCGAATAGCCTGGCCATGAAAAATTCATGAATGTCTTCAATAGCATAGTTCGATAGTTCTTTTACTTAATTGTCTATTTGAATATCTCGATAATTATAGAGTAATAAGTCAAAACGAAACACCTTACTCGAATAACTCTTGTCAGGAAAGAGTACAGTACTTCACTATAGAGGCTATAGAGTCTACCCCTATAAGGTATTACATATTCATGCAATTGTAGTAACTGGAAAGCTGGCACTGACTCTCGTGATTTGTGAGACAACCTTGTTATAAATAATTGTTGCATGGAGTATTGCACAGTCAGTGAATCAAAGTGGAAGGGATGGAGGGAATGTATGGGTTGATGGTGAGGGTTATAGCGTTTGCATGTCTGTCATATGAATACTGACTGGTCAGGGAGACCTGGATCTCTCCATCATCAACGTTTTTGACTAAATTTCCACAGAAATACCACCGTTGTTGAAATTTGAGCTGGTTTGGGCCTTGTACCTTCCTTGCTCTTGCTACCACATGACGGTGGATTGATTGATATTTATAATTTAGTTGACCTCCTAATTATAGTGTTACAAAAGCGAATGGAGCAGTTATTTACACATTTGTTCTACGTAGATTGTTCTATTGTTTTCATGGTCGGACGTGACTTAGACATCTGATCTTCATTATCTTGCTCTTCACATGTCTTTGTCACTCTTCTTCTTCAAGTCTGCAACTCTCTCACTCAATCGAATTTCTCAGGACTTCTCGACTTTTCTTGAACAATTCATGTTCCGTGGCTTTCTCGAAGCGTCTGGTGACCTCCAATTCTTGGAATTATACAACTACAACAGCTATATAAAGGAGTGCACGTGAACCAGTGAGTTTAGTTTTTACAAAACCGCGTGACAGATTGTATTACAGATCTCGTGAGAGAAACAATCCAGTGCCAGTGGAGTAAACAGTGCTTTATTCAGTCTTTAGACAGTGTCAAGTGTAGAGACAAGTGTTTACTGTTTATGCAGCTTACTAATAGTTTAAAGACATTGTGTTAAGTGATATTATTTGGGACTGACAAATAACGAATTGGACTGTGTTTTTGTAAGTGATTAGTTGCTCTTTTTATAATTTCCTTCTGCATTATTGTATTTATTCATTTGTACAGTTTATTGGACTTTTGTTTCTTTTATTATTGATCAGCCTGTAATTACTTATTCATTAATTCTTGTAAATAATTACTGAAAATAAGTTTTGACTTGTCATTTGTTGATCTGTTTTTATTTATTAATTGAACAATTAGTGTGTGTAAATGGACTAATTTTTGTAAATAAAGTGTAAGTGTGAACTTCAGTGTTGCCAGCCTTATTTTAGCTATCAGAACCTGTAGCAATAAGAATTGTAGAAACATGTTTTATAAAATTCATTCTCTTCTTCTTTCTCTCCTATTATTTATTATTGCTTCGGTACCTGTAAGGAGCACTTTGAAAGATCTGATGGGCTGATAGACCTACTGAATTTTCTAAAATCAATTTTCCATCATCATAATCCCTTTGGTATCATTTCATTTTTCTTTTTTTCGGAGGATGAAGCCCACATAGGTATGAGACCTGTGCGTGGGTAATGAATTGATGAGTTAGACCTACAGTTTTAGGTGGGTTCCGAACCACCGGGAAGTGATTTTGCAGCAGAGAAAAGAGTCTTTTTTGCTGGCCAATCCAATCGGTCACTGTCAGAAAGATGACCTAGGAGTTTCGTAGCTTATCTCTGATTGAACAGATACCTGCTACGGCACTCGGCTATCACTATTAATGATACAATGAAAGCAAACAGGTCGTAATGTACTAAATAATCATTCAACATATTGGAATCAAAAATTTAAATACTGAATAATTTCCAATTAGTTCACCGCATGAATTCGTCATAATTGCACAGAATGCTTTGCAAGTCCTGTGTGTGCTGTAAAACTGAGCAAAATAGAAATATCTCCGTGCAAAAACATTGAGTATCATCAATATTGAGAAAAATGTCGAGAGATGAATGAGTATCGCCATTACCCTAATGAAGCTCTTTGTCTTTGCCATTCATGGACAATTTCATTGAGTGGAAATCTTTTTAATGTTTGCGAAGTAAAGTTATGTTTAAAGTTATGATTGAAATGAATGTTGCATTACCTGCAACTCATTTGTTATTTATTTATTTTTCATCGGAATCTTTTATATTATCATAAATATTATATCATATTATTTATTGCAAATGATTTAAACATTTGAATTTAGATTTTGGTATAATGAAATTATACATTATTTTATACTATGCACTGCATTTTATAATCTACCCTACAGATTCTGTATAGTCAACTTCAGAAAATCATTTGAAATATGCAATTTTTTAAACAAATATTCTCATTCATGCAAATTGATTATGTGGTTCAAATAATCGTTAAACTATTATCACGACATGCGTTAATGAGATAAGTCATGCTATAAGACAATTTCGGAAGTATCGTATAGAGCCCATGAACGTGAACTTCATTAATGTAATATTAAACGATAGTGTCGTTTTAATCGACTAATATGGAGAATGTTATATTTATGAAGATTTAAGACTTAATTTAGACATTTATAAATGAAATGCACGTGAATAGCGATAGCGTGACTTCCAGTCACCACACCACACCACACCACTTCCACACCACACGATATTTCAGATATCGGTAATTAATGGGATGTAAATGACACTCTTTTGTTTAGCTTTTTAAAAAGAAACATTGAATATTGTCTTCATATTGCGTTTATCGTTCATACAGTAGATTCCCAATAATTCGAGTCTTGGTTGTCCAAGGTTCTGTTTTATCCGAGCTACTAAATGCGTGAAAGGCCGTACCAAGGAATACATTTCGAAGGGTGGGGGATTGATAGACGCCGGGGTCTGGGGGTCGCAGCCAGAAAAGCGCCACGACAACGGTAAAAAAAAATTGTAATCAGTTCTATGAATGTTCTATGTAATCAGTAAAATGAATACTAGTTTCTAATCTAGCTCTTTGATATTCCTAGTTTGTTTTTTTATATCAATGCATAGACTACCTATTTAATATGAAAACATCAAATTTGTAGTGTAGATAAACAAGCTAATATGAAAATTTAGCTTGAAAATCACTAGCTGATCACGCCAAATCTAGGCTATACTATTTTACTATTAATTGATCTTCAAAACCACAGTTACAACAAAAGATGATTGGTTACACAGGTATAAATCTTATGCCGCATGAGGGGGAGGGGGCTATTGACAAAATATTGCTTTGGGCGCCAAAAAAGCAGTCGATGGCCTCTTTTCCACTTTCACAAAATATGTGTACTTAGAGAAACTTCCCTATATTTTGAGATATAGACTATTCAGTAAAATCAGGAGGTTTTGGCAACTTTGAAAAAACAAACATAAAATAGCCTTATTTGATATATTTTAATATTCAGAAAATTGAATGTGATTATTCATTTTATAAGATTTCCATAATTGACCTTGAAAACCACAGTTAAAACAAAATATGATTGGTAACACAGGTATAAATCTTATATATGCTGGTGCCGCATGAGTGGGAGGGGCTTTACAAGTAGGCCTATGTAGAGATTATAGTTTTTCAAAAACTGGTGTATTTCGAGATAAAACTGAAATCGTCTCAACATTTAGGGGTTTTTCCATTTTTAGGGATGAAGCCGCGCCCTCACTAGCTAAGAAACATGAAATTTGAGTTCAGCGCCCAAAAATACATAATTATAGAACCTTTGAGAAAAGCTTTCGTAAAAAGTCTTTTGAAAAACAGTTTATTACAATAATGCCACCTCAACTGGCCAGTAAAGGCCAATTGTCCGTTCAATGCACATACATCATTGAATTATGCAATGCTTAACTTATGACAGCAAAATATGGAGTAAATTTCATGCTAAAAATCATACAGAAAACTCTTTAAAGATTTTGGAAAAATGTAATAAAATTCCTATTTTCAAAAAAATTTTTGGGGGGTTTGAGCCCCCTTGACTCACCCACTAAGTACAGCCTATAATGTTTATTTTTCAGGTGAAAAATCAATATCAAAATCAATTAGTTAAGTGAGAATGAAATCTTTTGATTTCCTGTAAGTAATAATTTAATGGTATTTCACATTATTTATAGTTCAAAACTCTATAATTTATTCAAAATTTTATAGTTTTGATTGGAACAATATTTTTCTAGGAGTGTTACATGTAATTCGAGTTTTTCGTGATTCGAGGTACTACTGCTGGGCCAGCTTGCATTATCGAGACTCCAGACAAGGGCTGTAACAGATCTCATTCAATAACAATTCATGAGTCTCCTAGTTAGGTTGCTTTTAGTGTAAACAATAAGTTTTTATTCACAGTTATTGAACTTTTAGAATTATTTCAAATAATCAAATATTCTTAGAATTTACAAATTACATTAATGTTATTAGTTGATTTTATATTTAGTATTTTTACATTGGAAATAACCTATTATTTTAGAAAACAGTTTAATATTGATAGTTTAATAGTTTGATTTTGAAAGTGGCTAACCTGCAATACATTCCCCCACTAACCTAAAACACCTCTGTTACCAAATTTTAGTTTTAACTCAACATGCAACTTATGATGATGCCATGAGCATTGAAACCTGGTTTTGCATAATAAAAACTAGTAGAAATTGACAATATCTGTGTGATATATCATGATATATGCAATATCTATCATGACTATTCAATCATGGAACAGTTCTACAATATCTCTGAAAACAGTGTTAAATTTATCGAGATTCTAATGAGTCACCTGTGCTCTATTTTCATTATGAGATTATTTCTCATTCTATAAAAGCCAATACTATGTTATAAAACAGATTTCCACTGAAGGCTCTAGTTAGTTTTGGCTAATGAAAATCAAACATTGGCAGCTGGTGCTATCGTTGTTTACATTTGAAAATCAAAACATTGGACATTAGGAAGGCTGATGCTTAGCCTAATATCCACTTTATTTTTTCACAGGGCAAGCATTGACGTTTCATTGTTTTCAAGCATTCAAGCATTGTTTAGTGCATTGAAATATTTCCTTTAATTATTTTAATATTAATGAATTGAGAAAATCAGAGAAAAAATATTCAGGCATGATAAATTATGTGATTTGTTGACCAAGAACAAGAAGAAGAAACAAAATTATTTTCCAAGAACTGCTGATGTGTTTTTTTGCTGATTGGGAAGCATATAATAATGTATATACAGTTAAATAGTGCATAGGCCCATCAGCACAACTAATATGCAATAAACACAACTAATAATAGGCTAATAATAATAATAATAATAACATAAAAATTTCCAGTTTCAAAGCTCTTTAACAAAAATTAATATTTTTACTCTTTTTTGTAGTTAACAGTGCTAAATTTATAATTTACTTAGGCTACTTGAAAATTTATTTCAAAAAGCGGTTGAGGGAGTACTCCTCGGAAAAGTTAAAAATATAATTCCTCCAAAACCACATATTTAGCGATTCCATAAATCTTCTCTGACTCTTTTGCCAACAATTGTCTCACAAGGTCTGCTAAAATTCCTAAATCTCTTTTTTCTCTGGGGGGGGGGGGGGGGGGGAGAACCCTTCCATTATCCCCCAGTTACATTACTGACACTAACTGTTAATGAAGAATGAAATTTACAAGAAAAATCATCAACATTATTCGCAATTGAAAAAGTATTCTGTGATTACCCAATTTCTCTCAACAAGTTTAATTTTTTGAGGAGCCAGGGTCTAGGCTCTAGGGCCGCAATGTCGAGGAAAACTTTTTGGAATTGGCATTATTAACAGACCAAGTAATGGAGTGCACAATATTTGCAATAGAAAATTAATTATTGTTGGTTAGGCATTGCTGTCTCATTTTCCTCGATCAACAACTTTGAAAACTCTCCTTGATTTTCTCCTACTTTTATTTTACTTCTGATATTTTCTTCTTTTTCCTACTTTTTTCTTCTGATTTTTCCTCTTTTTGCCCTTCCATATTTTTTTCATTAATTTTTATCTTTCTCCTCTTCCTATTTTTCTTCTTTTAACTCTTGTCACCTCTTTTCCACTTCTTCGCTGTTTTCTAAAATTTCCCTTCCTTCCCCTCTTCTTCGTTTTTTTCTTTTCCTTCTTCTCTCCCTTTTTCTCCTTCTTTTTTTTATTCTGCGTTTGGAGGGAGTTTTCCCCTTTACTTCACCTCACTTTAAACACCCCCCCCTCCCCGTGGATTTACCACTGGTAATAATTCAATACACTACAACATTTCTGTGTTCTCTATTTTTAAAATCTTTTATACAAGTTCTCAATTGATTATTTGTCTTTGCTGAGGAAAATAAACGTCGAGTGGAATGTCTATATCATGTTTCCCTACCGTAAAATTAATTTCTACTAGTAATCCACCTGAGAGAAAGATAGATTGTTGGATACGATTGACGAGATGATGATAGTCTTTTTTTAAACTATTGTCACTTCAATTTAAATTTGTTCATCAGCTTAATCAAGATAATAATTGAATAATATAATTGAGCCTGGGACTCATTCGACTATCCCAATACTGGAATGATGATTAAGATACTACATTATAATATCTATTGAATTCGTCTCAATTTAACCTTAGTGAATAAATAAATATAATTAACTTTTTAAGTGAATTCAACGATTTGCAGTCAAATTTTTATTAAGAATAAGTAGAATTTACTTACTCTGTAGGCCGAACGTTTTCGAATCTTTGAGATCCATTTTCCTCTGAAAATTGCGGATCTCAAAGATTCGAGAACGTTCGGCCTACAGAGTAAGTAAATTCTACTTATTCTTAATAAAAATTTGACTGCAAGTCGTTGAATTCACTTATCAACAACGCAGTTCGTCATGGAACAAGAAATCCAGAAATATAATTAATTAAATGATCTTTAAAAAATAACTATATACGTATTAATTAATTGGAATTCATGATTCAGGTTTTTGTATCACTAAAACGAAATTTGTATGAGTCATCAATTACCAAGAACCAGTAATCAATCGTTTATACAATTTATTTAAGCTGCCCAAATTGTAGACATTACTACAAACGACTCTAACGTTTCAGTGACAATTTGCAACAATCCATTGAAATAGTATAATATGGGAACCTGTGGAGCGGCCGATTCAAGTCACCAGATAAGCGTTCATAAACAACAGAGAAAAAGCGAGTTTTTCACTTTTAATTGAAACGATTCAATGTTGAAAGCTCGACGATTATCGACGTGAATAAATAACGCCCCCTCCCCGTCATAAATAATGCTACCAGCGCCCCCTACCACGAGTTATACGTTTTCTTCGACTCCTATAAAAATCACGAGCAGTTTTTTTTTGAAACGGGGGTTGCCTCTGTTCACGTTCAGAGCACAGACACACGCCCATGCCATTTGTTACCCCCGGGTCAAGTCGATTTTTATTTTCCAACCACCACCCGCCTCATCCACCCCTTAACATCTCTATCTCTATCACCCTCGACCATCACAAAGTCGATGGCGATTTTTTATTCGCTCCACTATTTTCGAAGCGTAACGTTCAACGTAATAATTTTTCGCCGGCGCTTGCCATTGTTTCGATGATAGGGAAACGAGAGACGAGAGCAAGAGTGGTTCGATTGTTTTTTGACATTTTTCGAAAATGCTTTGTGGAAAAAACAGCGGTGAGTTGATTTGTGTTGGGTTTGTGTTATGGATGAGATGACGGGGGAGTTGTTGCAAGCTCTGTACAGCATCAACAAGGGAGAATGGTGCATGCCGGGTACCTGCACTTGAAATAGATTATTATACTTTACTCTCCAGTTATCTTGCTCCAATGTGCTAATTTATATTTTTGGATGAGATGCGGGGGGAGTTGTAGAGCGTTTTGCACAGCTTGAATACAAATAGGGAGAGAATGCCGTACTTTTACTTGAGATAAATTATTAAGTTATGCTTCCTAGTTACATTGCTTTAATGCTATACAGAATAATGTAGATAAAAAATGATGATCATGATCAGTTCTTGAGAAATTTATGCTTCTCAGTTAAGTAATATGGTTTCTTCTTATCCACACATAATGGAAGAGAGTAGTTTATTTTAGACAAAAGCAGATTGAACAGTAACTCTTTTAACTTCTATTATCTGTATTTAGTGAATTATGTAATATGATAACGAAATATTTATTGTATTAAGAGCGTAGAGAGCGGCTTTATCACTTTTATCAGTCTAGCCATGGCCACCTCATGGCTACCTCCTTAGAGGTAGCCATGGTCTAGCTTAACAGTTACCGCTTGACGCGTAAGGGAGTGCGGTAATTTTGCGAGAGTGGTAGAGAAGCTTTACACTCGAAAAACAAAAGATTTCCTACAACTACAGTTTCTGATTTTCCATTCAATAATAATTATATGAAAGTATCTTTGAAAAAAACGCTATCATTGAGGAAACTAAAAACTTACCTGACAGCAATCAGCTGGCAAGCTTTAGTGTTGCCAGCCCTATGAAAATGTATTTATTATGAAAGTTTTGTACGACAATTTGGTGTCTTCTATGATGTAGGATCTGGCTAAGTGATTTTGTAAAATAATTTCAGAGTCTCATATAGAAAAATTATTTTTCAAATAACTGGAAAATAGTTATTTATGTACTAAGAGCGTTAAGCGCGACTTTATCACTCAAGCCAAAACAGTTGGCTATGCGTCGCGCAGTAATTTTGCGAGAGCAATAAAGAAGCTTTATGCTCGAATTACGTAGCCTAAAACATTTTTCCTACAACTGCAGTTCTTGATTCAGTTCTGGAAGGCGTCACTGTGATGTCTCCTTATTGATGGATCACGAGATCAGTGATCCAGTGTAGACGAACCCAATCTTTACACAAATCAAAAATTTAGTTGTATAATCAGCTGGCACGTGTGAAAATCAAAACAGAAGCGTGAAGTAAACAGCTGGCGAGCGTAAAACGTTTTACCGCTCGCCAAGCAGTAAAGAGGTATTTTACAACCAGTTTTCAGTAGGTAAAGAACTACTCACGAGCAGTTGTAGGAAAAATAATTCTTCACTAGCAGTTACAGGAGAAAATTATTATTGCTTTTTCTCCATTGGGAAAATAATTAAGCTGGGAAAGAATTGAAGAATCTAAGAGAGAACACGAATAAAAAAATCTTTGAACATGATAAAAATAAAAAAACAACAGAAAATACAAGTGAAATCTAAATTATTGAAGGAGGTACAATTCCATTACAAACACATGTTGATGAATGTATTTGTTGTCATTCACTTGTTCGAGTGTGTGGAATGCTCAAATGCCGCTGTATTATTCGGGTTATCTGTGATCGAATCTAGTGTACGGACAGGTAGCTGTGGTAGAAGAGCGCTACTCTAAGAGCGAGAAAGAGGGAGTGAGCGCGTGAGTGAGAGAGATTGAGCGAGAATGAGCCTGTGAGAGTGATAGAGCATGTGAAAGAGACTGAGAGAGACTCATGAATCGTGTAAATAATTCAAGTGTCGCCCTCCACCTCTATTCAAAAGCTTGGCTCATAATCAGTGATTTATACGTTTGCTGGTAGTCAATTAAGTTTGTCCAGCGTGTATCAATCTAGAAGGGAGAGCGCTCTGCGACAGACTATTGTCCCGTTTTTGGGGAATTATGGCATGGTCCTGAAGGGGGGGGGGGAGCCCGAGTGAGTGTACAGAATGCACGTTTGAAACAATATATTCACCTGGAGTCTCTAATCAGCATAAATTCCGAGCACCCAGTACAATCTGGGGACAAATGTCCATTCCCTTACAAAGCTTCCCCCACCATAAATCCACATCTCTTCTCAAATGTCCAACTGCCAACCATACCTACCAATACCACCCAACCTGCAAATCCACTCACAT
Organism: Conomelus anceps; assembly: GCA_948455865.1. Taxonomy (NCBI): domain Eukaryota; kingdom Metazoa; phylum Arthropoda; class Insecta; order Hemiptera; family Delphacidae; genus Conomelus; species Conomelus anceps. Next base: position 29,893,115 of record OX418224.1, read on the forward strand.
CCACTTAACATTCCTACTCTTTTCAAAAACCTATACTTTTTGCACTCATAACAATAGATCACATACTATCTTCACATATGAATGACACCCGTCCAAAAATAGACATAACCGTCGAATACGTTTCATAGCCTGACCAGTTTTTTCCAATGTACTTTTGTTTCATTTCCATCAATCCTATCTCACACTTCGGAAATAATGCTGCACAGTAATCATAACAATTTCAATTAACTGAAAATTCCAATCTAAACAACAACCCACAAAAATAAAACAGTTATTTATTTTGTTTCAATCAAATGCATCTGGTGCAGAGGGGATATGAAAAATGCATTTTTAAATTTAATTGAAAAATTCATCTTCCATGAATAAAAATGAATAACTGAATGTTTTTTCCATTATTTTGCAGCTTATAGGCTACATCTGATTGTGATAATAATATTGATTATTGATTCAATCAACTTGGAGGAAATGACTCCTTTTTTGGTTGAACATTTTTTTCGAAAATGAAGCCCAGATAGGTCTGAGACCTGTGCGTGAGAAATGAGTTGGATGGTGGTGATTTATGAGAGGAGATGGACCTAGTTTTAGGTGGGTTCCGAACCACCGGATTTTTTCTTCTATGATGATGAATACTATGATAGGTTTGAATGCAGTCAATTGTAAAAATGTAAGAAAATGTTGGAATGTGTTGTCTAAGCAAAGCAAAGAATTCTCATGATAAGAGCTCATTCAAATAATTCCAAAGGTTAAAGCTTTTGAGTAGGCTTCTTTGAAAGCATGAATGAGTAGCGGAATAATGTAATTCGTGTATTTAATATACCAGAGAATATCATTATAGATCACATTCCAATTGTAGCAATTGTAATAAATCTTTGTTTCTACAGCACTAAACATCTATTTAAATCAAATAAAGATATGAATCACTTGAAAAGCAGAAGACATTTATTGTACAGATAGATATAACACAATACTATATTAATTTCACTACACAATATTCCCACCTTCGCTTGATGATTTTTGAAAAGAGACAAGAGCCCTAGTGGAAATACCTGATAGAATATGTGGGGAGTCCGATCCCACTAGGCGTCAAATCTGCAAGAAAGTAGAAACCAATCTGTCAAAACAAAATAATCACTATCAATAATCACAGATAATAATGATATTTTATGGGTTGAATGGAAGAGAGGGCCTGTATCCTAACTTCGCCCTTAATGAAGGCAATTTATCTATCCATATATATCTATCTTCCTATCTATATGATATTCATTATCATTTATTTCTATTGACCAGCTTAATATTCGAAAGTAAAATGATTCTAATTGGAGACGAAGAAACTTAAACGTAGATTCAAAAGTAGGAGTCAAAGTATACGCACCAAAAATAGTATGAAAAATTCGAAACAAACCTAATAACCTGAGACAGAACCATGGAAGAGTTGATATATCAAATAATTGTAGATGGAAGACTTTATGAGACACTCGAAAAGTCATGTGAAAGTACCAACATTGGAAGCTATGTGAGAACAACACGTCTCCCCTTTGGTATTGATAGTTTCGGGACCAGGCCATTCACAATGTTGACAGCATAGATACGATGTGACAAGAAACATATGTGGGGGGGAGTGCATCGCAGTTAACTTACGGGAGCGCGTGTCTGTAATAGAGTTACAAGATATCGGGTCAGATTGCTTCGGTTGACATTCGCACGCGTACTCACGTACTATGTTAGAGAGGGGGTATCGATGTTGTCGGGAAGGGGAAGGTATAAGATTAGACTCTATTCAACTACACAAGTCGACAATGCTAATTCTGTGTCTAGGGACCAGGGCCCTGTTAATAGCTGATGTAATCAAGTGAAGAAATCTAGAATGTAATGAAGAATAGGAATTGTAAAAGGGGTTTGATTTGTGTGTGTATGTTAACAGACCACAAGCCTCACACAACATAGTCGGGAAGGGGTTGATTGGAGCGATATGTATGGGCGTGAGTAACTAGGTACGACAGTTGAGAACAGTCAAGGGTTGTGTCTGTTATGTGACATACGCTCTCTGATAAGGGTGCATTTTTTGTAACTGTGATAAGATCAAGATATTTTGTAGAGTATTATTGTCTTGGATTTGATGTTGTTATGAATAGTTGGAAAGACTTTGTAGTGGATTAGAAGTTTGGAAGAAATAGGAAGTATGGTTCTGATCAAAAAGTACCGTTATCCCTAGAAAATCCCCGTTATAATTCCGGAATTTATCGATTATAAATAAATACTCTTTTAGAAAATTACGAAAATAAATTGCTTTTCCGTCGTCTTCGGCCTTAAAACAACACTATTACAATAAATGAATGGATATAATATAATAATAATTGATAGATCGGTTATAAACGTACCGTTATTGGGAAGATGGGTTGTCGTTCGCGATTTTCGTCTGTTTCGATTAAAACGTACACGAATTCAAAGAATGTACAGGTAAAGAACAGATACAATAGACAAAGAATGTACAACAGTTCATTAAATTCATTGAAATTTGAAAGGTAATGTGACAATTCGTTGATTCAACAATTATAAATAGAATAGAAATTGCGTTTTCGATGTTTCGTTTGTAAAGAAACGTTATTCTTGAATAAATTGAAAAAATGCTGTTAAAAGACGTGGATTCAAGGATTATGAATAGAAAAGTACCGATATAAATCGAGAAGCATTGTTGCAATACGCGTTTTTTGTCTGTTCCAATCGAAATCTACCGTTATCCTTGAAGAAATTTGAAAGAAACAAATGCAGTTAACCGAGCCGTTTAACAATTTTAAATAGAAAATTTCTGTTATAAATGTGTTTTTCATTGTTTCTACTCAACAGCATCTTTATTCTTGCAGAAATTAAAAATACGGATATTTTATGTACAAGACGTTGGTTATAAATAGAACAGTGATTATACGTTGATTATAAATCGGAAATCTGATCCTTAGGTTTTACATACATCTTGATTTTTGAAAACAAATTTTCAACTAAATGAAACATATTTTTGAATTGGAATCTACTGCTAAATCTCAGCTTCTCTAGCATGATCTGTAAAAATATATTTTTGCATACTGATATTTGAAAGAGGAATAACTTTAAAGAACTTAGAATAACTTGGACTAAGGAGTAAATGATTATTTATTTGATTTTTCAAAAACGCATCTAATATACCACCACTCAAAATCACGGGAGTCATGGTTGAAAAAGTCATAATAGTATCATTGCACCCTCAGTAGTGCGCATGCGCATTTGCTTCCCTTCTATTGAATCAGTCACGGATTGTCACGTGGCAGCATGACCAATGCGCACTCAATCAAACTGCACTCATGCTTTGAGCGTAACGAAAGCCACCAGCCAATTCTATTGACTTGATGACAAAAGAAATAATTCCTCCTTCATGTGCAAGAGTGAATAACACAAATGCGGTAACCCTGTGTCTCTTCATCACTCTCTACTACTCCAAAGTGTTCACTACTTTAGTCGTTGACTACTTCAGCTCTCCACTAAGTTACTTCAAAAGTACTTCTCCAAAGATAGACAGTTCGATTGAGTTACAAAAAGCAGTCGAACAACACTAGTAATTGTGTAATTGTAGATTAGTAGAGTAGGGAAGTAGAAGAAGAGAGTAGTTATTCAACTCTTTGGTGTAGTGGTAATACGAATATAGCAACATGCTAGTTCGATCCCAGTTCTGACCGAAAGATTTTACCTCGGGCCACTCCCGTGTTTCGGAGGACGCGTTAAGCTGTCGGTCCCGGCTGCCTAAAAAAACAGTCGTTAAGTCACGTCAGAGGCCCTGAACTTATTCAGGTGCGACCTGATAACTCTGACACCAGACCTGAGCCAGCCAGGTCATGCGATATTATTATTATTATTAACATTGATACTGAAAGAAAGGACTAGCTCCACTCCCTTAGAAAAAAATGAAGTCATTCTATTCCTTCAATATTTCCGATCAGAAAAGTAACATCTCTCCAACAAACATCAAGAAAATCTCATTGATAATTTTAATCCCAAACAAAACCATATCTAATATACTATCACTCAAAATCGCGGCAACCATGGTTGAAGTACTAAATAGAGTATGATTGCCCCTTCGGTGATTTCTCTTCCCAGATGTCAGTTTGCAACAGAACAATCTTTCTGCAGAGCTGTAACACTTGGTAACATCAGATTTCATAGAGCAGCTCTCATGTTTTTGAGTTACATAGCCTTATTGATCAGTTGTCCACTTATTGTCAGCAGGAACTGATTGATTGCATCTCGAGTACTTCAAGAGCATTTGATCAATGGGAAATTGTTCATTGACATGTCAATTATTTTGTATGATCTGAAGTGAATTACAGTTTCATTTGGAGATCGTCAATCATCCTCTAGAATTGGCCAACATGTGTTTGATTTTCAATCTCTTAACTTGTAAATTGCTTTATTCCTTATGATAAGGTATCAGAATAATTCAATTCAATTTATTCATACACACACATAAACACAAAATTGAAGTTTTACAAAGACATTGACACGGCAAGAATGATGTGGCGAGGCAAGAAATTATTTTATAATCTTGTCTGCTGGTAGTCTTGTCAGAATAATATTGATGATCCACTGAACTACCAAGAATGAATAATCCTACAGAACAGCTTTTCTCTGTTTTTCGCGTTCTTGATGTTAGGCAAATTTACGTGAAAACACTCCTTACTTTTGCCAAAACCTACAAAACAGAAATTTTCACTGAAGTACAGCACAATTATCCGACTAGACACAGACTCAATCTTGGCTTTAACACACCTAGATCAACCTTAAGTTCATTAATTAATAACCCATTTCATCTCGTGCACATATTCTGGATACGGGGAGGTGCAGTGTCTATGAATATAAAAGAAGGATGGTGATTGGCTGTTTGATATGGGCCGGGAGGTTGCTTAGGCACTAATTCAATCACCCTACACTTAATTCTTAAGCATTATTCAAAAGCTGTCGCTGCCTGGGTGTTTTGAGAATCTGCCAATTACTGGATCTATTTATAGTAGATTGATCATTGCTGGACTAGTCACTTTCAGTTCTTTTGGTATGGAATTTTTAATTATTCAAAATTACTATATATTTTTTTATTTGCAATAAAAAACAAATTGTATATTTTACAAATTTTATTGTTGACTCACTGAGTAATAATTTTAAATTATCTCTTACATTAGTAGATGAGAATTCTTTTTTCACACATAGGCCTATATAATATATGTGGGGAAATATATCTCTTTCTATTGTTACAAAAGTAAACAAAGCAGTTGTTTACGCACTTGTTCTACGTGCATCGTTCCATTCATGGTCAAATGTGGCTTGAAATCTGAATCTTCTCGATCTCTCGTTAGATGTCTTTCTCACTCCTATTCTTTATATTTGCGTTTCTTGCACTCAATTGATCTTCTCGACAATTCTACATCCTTCTCGAACAATCGAGGTCGTATTCTACTATGTTCTTTTATGTTCCGTGGCCTTCTTGAGGCGTCTGGTGGCCTCCAGTTCTTGGAATTATACAACTATGACAACTATATAAGGAGCTCACGTGAACCAGTGAGTTTAGTCTTAAAAGCTCGCGTGACAGATTGTGTTACAGATCTCGTGCCATTGGAGTAAACAGTGCTCGATTCCAGTGTGAAGTGCAGAGACAAGTGTTTACTATTAGTGCAGCTTACTAATAGTTCAAAGACAATGTGTCAAGTGATATTATTTGAGACAAACAAATAACGAATTGAACTGTGTTTTGTAAGTTATTAGTTGCTCTTTTTATCATTTCTTTTCACATTATTGTTCAGTTTATTAGACTCTTGTTTTTTATTATTGATCAGCCTATAATTAATTATTCATTAATTCTTGTAAATAATTACTGAAAATAAGTATTAGCTTGTCATTTGTTGATCTGTTTCCTTCATTAATTGAACTTGCAATTAGTGTGTGTGTAAATAGAATTAGTTGTGTAAATGAAGTGCAAAGTGTGAACTTCAATGTTGCCAGCCTTATTTTAACTTTAGAATCCGTAACACTATTTTAATTGTACTTCTATTATGATTGTAATATGCTGGGTGGAAATAAATAAAATTCAAATTCGAAATTCCTATAACGTAAAATACATTAATTACTCTTCTAATAAGGTATCAGCTCAGCATAATATAACGGCAAGTTGAACCTGGAACAAGTCCTGTTATTTGTAAAACTTACTAATGACCCTAAAAAAACTTCTGTAATTCGAAATACCCTTAAGAGGTCCCCTTAGTCTTTATAATAAATCAGAAGTTTCCTCTGAAAAGCTTCATTGGAGTGCGAATTCCTCTCATTAGGTCGTTTACATAATGGCATGAATCTCCGAATATTCGACATTCTTCCATCTTCTTGAGTGTCGTTTGACTTGGGCTCAGCTACATTTCCAACTACTTCGCGACTTTCTGTTAGCGAAGCAAAGACGAAGTTATGACTTAGCTGCTTCCGACTGCTGCTCATGGAGTCGCTCTTAACTGCGGCCATTAATCCAAACTTTTGATGGTTCAAAAAGTATAAAATAGAGGGCGCATGAGCGCTTAAAAAGCGCGTCGCCGAGTGGAAGATCTTGTCGAAATGAGTGATGCGAAAAGTTGGCCCGTAAACAAGTATTCATCTTCTTTTGAAAAGGCAATCTTGCAATGACTGTTGTGTGATAAAATGGACTGGAAGTGTGAGAGAGAAAGAGAGAGCGAGAGAGTTAGTGAGAGAGAGAGATATATATATACAGATAGAGAGAGTGAGAGAGATAGATAGAGAAAAAAGAGAGAGTTTGAAATAAGTCGCCCAGGAAACAGGCGCACTCTTGCTAAAAGCTGTGGCAAAGCAAAAATGATTGAAGAGCAAAGTTGCAACATTTTGTATGATGTTTGATTTGATTTTTAACATAAAAATGATAACGGCATTACTTGCAAGCAAGACTTTGATCCTAGTGGAAGTTGTTATTAAGATTAAAAAATACACAAAGTTTTCAAAAGAATTTCATGTTACAATAATTATTCTAATTTGTGTTAATCTTTGAGAAGTGAACCCAATGCACCGACATTATTCGATGTTCGGTAGTTGTCACCACTTAAGCAGTCACGAATCGCCAGATCAGTTAGTAGGCTGGTCAAACAGAATGTAATAAATGAACCCAGAGAGGCCAACAACAGCCGCCTATGCATATGTGCATGTTATTATTGTTTGGGTGCGGTGGGGGAGGGATATAATGAAATGAGTGATGGAAACCCGGAAACGCACCCGGCACACATTTACATGGTCGGACATGTTGTTGCCTACGTCACTTCCCGTCGGTAGCCTCGCGCGCGTCCTTATCAGCTAGCGGGAAAAACACTTCCCGATAGTAGCCCGTACACTCCCACCTAGTTTTCCCGCGCGCGGGATTCCTATTGGCGCCATTTTTTGAAAACTCTCGCCCGTTGGTGCAGTTGTTATCTACCACTCGTAAATTATCTTTCGCGCGTTTGTCACTTTATTAAACATTTGTTCTGCTACTCATTCGCTGACGTAATTATTATCGCGATGACAGCGACGTGGCTACTGATAGTGCTGAATAACAGAAGCGATTGATGGGTGGAAAATTCAAATTTCAATACTATCCACACGATCCTATTTCATGTCACCCTTTCCGCGCACACTGGAACGACCTGTTTAAATTTATCATAAAATGAGGAATAAAATCACACCATCGTTATCAGTAATCGTTATCGAAATAATGACAGCATTACTCTATAATTAACTATTCTCTCCCATACAATAAATGGGGCCAATAAATTGAATAAGTAATCGTTCTCTAATTTCCTACTCATGTTAAATATTTTGTAGATCTTGGGAAATTAAAATTGAAGGCCACTTTCTTTCACCTCTACATTCACATATTTTATCGCAAGTTAAATTCGACCCTTCATGATTCAACTTAGAAGCATAAGAACATGACATAGGAAACTGGAAAAAATCTATTTAACTGAAGGAAAGAGTTGCCAAATCAGAAATAAGAACTCATTTTTTCTATCTCAAATTCATTCTCGAGCTCAAGGTTTTAACCAACTTCCAAGCTCAGGCAGCTTTTATTATTTTCAAGTGCTGTTTTTTTTCTTCCTGAGTCCATTCCCCTTTTATTCTTATTCTAACCTGAAACTCTAATACTTTGAATCTTCTGCCTCAATCTCGCCCCATCCTAGATAAATTTCAAGTTGACTGCGTTGATGGTCCTTGGGACAGTTGATTTTATTTTTTGCATTTATCTCATATGATATCTCACATCTTTTATGAATAGGCTGGTATATTTTTTTAACTTGATCTGTCATCACTTTCCAAAGAAATAAAACTCCCAGTAATCAAGAAAATAATTATGGTGTTGGAGATGATAATGATTATTTATATTCTGACCCAGTTATAAAAAACTGGGCCGGCAAACGTTATACTGCCGTTGGAGCTATGCTTTGGTATAAAACATCCAGAAAGTGAGGCAGAGTCAAATATATTGAAGTGCAGGCGAAGCCTTTTTCACTGTACATACAAGTACAGTTGAACTTCTATGTGGAAAATGATCAGGTTCCTCGGTTTTGCAGTATAAAACAGATGAATAAGAATCAGATCGATAGAATTTGATTTGTTTTTTTATTATTCTGCTGGAAACAAATAAATACAAATTCAAAAATTCAAATTCAAATTGATGAACTGTCGAAATTTGAGCGGAATTGAGACTAAAAATATGGAAACCCATAAACCTGATTTCTCCTTTCTCAACATTAAGCGGTATTAATGTGTTTGCATTGACACGGCTTAGGCCTACTTACATGGGCGGGCTGCTGATTAATGACTTGCTGTTCGAGCAACTTCATTCATAAGACGCGGTGCCAGACAAAAAGCCGGCCGATTAATGTGCGGAAGCCAAGTTGCAAGTTTGAAAACTTATAATGGCACTGTCTCTCACTTTGTATAATCTAATCAATCTTTGTGATGTTGGCTTGATGTCTCCCTTGTTATTTGTAACCCAGGACAGAACCTCATTGTAATTTTTTAGGTGAAATTCAGAGAAAATTTCTAGTGAATTTCTTCATTTTTTGAGTGAAAGTTATTACCTATACATTTTACATAATATGACAATCTGTAAAATTTATAATGCGCGGAAATTGATATTAAGAGGCTTTCGAATTGAAATGTTAACACTTAATTGAGTTTAACGATCATCATTTGAACAGGGCAAGTGCTTCGTCAGGTTGAATCAGAATAATTGTATAGAATTAAGTTGAATCATACAATTTGTGACAAGCTTCCAGCCTTATATTGTCCTTATATGAATCATGCCTAATTATTTGAGTTTATCAATGGAAATTATCTTTATGGAACTTATCTTTGGAAATTCCATTACTTCAGTTCTCCATAATTCAAAACATTTGTAATCACGTTTCATTCTTTGCAATGTCTATCGTTCTTTCTTTGGCGAGAGAACAAAGTACATCGATCGATGAAAATCGACTTTTAGAATTTCAGGTAGAATGAAAATCGAAGAGAAGAAAGAGAAAATAGGTTGAGTAGCTCTACTCGGTTCGGCATGACCAAGCCCTTCTATTTTTATTGGAAAATTATGCCGATATGAAGTATCCAGGATTTCCTAGATTAAGTTCTCTGTTCCTTCCTTGGTTTTATCGGCTCTACAGAAACACGGCAACCTCCTTCAACGATGGCCTATTGTCCTGATTGAAGTTGTATTGACATGAAAGCGGATTGGTCACTGTTATCAACTCAACTCCTGTTTCTCAACACTCATTTTCTGATCCCTTTTAACCAATTTTAGTTTACTTTTCTGTTTTATTCTAATCTCTCTTGCTTTCACAATAGGTCCTCCATTAATGTAACTTTATTGTACTGTAGACTCATTGACTGCATGTTGTTGAATTATTTCATATTTCTTGCTTTTCTTATTCTCTGATGTTATGAGGCTGATTTCAATATCTAGTGGGTTTTACAAAACTTGAAATAGACGCTCTTCTAATGATATACAAGTTAGTTCTTGATACTCGTATTACTCATATTTAGTTCTTGATAAGCATAGCAGGAGAAAAGAAGCGGTAAAACATTCATAAGTAGGGCACGCGTTGCTTGCTGTATAGGCATTATTAGTGGATAGGCGAATGAAGAAGAATATTTGGACTTTACTGGCCTTCTATACTTTTATACTTCTATACGTTGCTTTCAAAATTTCAATCCATTCTCATTTGATCAAACTAGAATTCCGACATTGACTCAACTAATCCATGATAATCTACCACAATAAATCATTATAAACCATTTTCCATGTTGGAACCTCTTAGGAATATTCAGAATCATAACAATCAATGTTGATTCTACATCGCTTGAACAATTTGTAATCAGGAATCTCAACAATTTTTGCTTCAACTTGGTGAATATGAAAAATGTGGTATTTCAGTGCCTAGATTTTCTGTAGTAGTGAGAAATACGCATTTTAAACGAATGTAGACATCTTTAGCAAGAAACAAATAAATATAAAATCTTAGAAATAAAATCAAAGGACTCACAAAGCAATACGTCCTGCATATTCAATTTACCATTCAGACCTTGGCCTATATCTGATTTATATCACCAAGAGACATGAGTTGTTACCATCCCTGGTGAGAGAATACTGCGACGATTATGTAACGAGAGAAAATTGTTTGTTTTTGAGGTGACATTTTACCATATTTTACGTAGATACTATTTCATCCCTTTGATAAAGTCTTAATCAATGACTATGCCATCCCCGACAAAATGAGAACAATTAGAAATGTTCTTCAGAAATCACATAACATCCTGCCACGAATTGCAATCACTTGAGAGCACAGTTCAACCGCCGACAGCCATGGCAAACCCGTGGCATTCTAGTTGCTACAAACTCAAACTTTTCGTTGTGACGTGTAAGCAGCCGACCTGACAGGTGGAGAGCGTCATGACAAAGGACGTCAGCCGAAAGTGGCTCTGACTCCCTTTACTTACTCAATTCTCTCGACCCCTTTCACTGTTTATAAACGATGTTTCGACACTATCTGTATGGCATCGCCATCGCCTTCACCTCTTGGCTGCCATATTGATTGATATTAATTAGGTCCAGGTGTGTTCTTCCATAACCGATTGCGGTCACGCAAAGTCAGAGTAGCGCCCTTCATCAATATAACTATGATGCCTGACCGTTGTCAGACAAATCATGTTCAACTCTGTTGAGTCGATTGAGGAAAGTGAGTACAATTCAAAGAGATGTGCTAGGTCCGTATTCATGAAATGACCTTGAGGATTCCTTATGTCAAAGGAGACTTTAAAAACCCCTTCCACCAGAGGCTTTTCAATTTTTTCCTTGAGTCAAGTCAATCTTAAGAATTCCTTATGTCAAGGGAGGCTTTAAAATTTGTTCCTCTAAAGAATTTTGAATATTTTCCTAAGTTGAGGAAGATTCATAGATCCTCAAGGTAGATTTATAGATCTGGATTCAAAATTCTTAGATTCAAAAAGCTTCAATATAATTAGACACACTAATTAGGCGCGACGAAAAAACGGCAACACAATCTTGGTACATGAGTAGTAGTAGTAAAAAATCTTTATTAAAGCTTTCAACATTAAATCTTAAATCTTTCAAAGCAGAATTTTTGACTCACCCTAAAAATTACCCCTTATACCTAATAAAGGGCTACTATGCATTTCCAGCAGCTTGTAGCATTCACCTTGACATTTTAAAATTAAAAATTATTCATTAACAAAAAAGTTCAAAACTTGTCAATTCCCCGCCCACATTTCTATTTTAGCTTTCCGCCCTTAGCGGAATAATTTTTTCAAGAATGTTTGAAATGAAAGTCTTGTGTTTTCATGATTCGCCTGATGAGAAAAATAATTCCCCAGAAATCTCATAATTTGAGTTTTTGACATTCTCTTATCCCTTCCTTGCCAAGCTTTATATTAGCAAGTTTCTATCATCATTGATAGATTAAGCAACGAAAATTGAGTCAAAAGTGATCTTAAACACGTTTCAAATATTTTATTTTAGCAAGTTTCTATAATCATTGATAGATTACTTACTTACTTACTGTAGTGGCCACTCGTACCCCAGTCGGTACTTGGCCTCATCAACACAGCCTCTCCAACGATTCCGGTCACCAGCGTCTTCCTCATTTAGCCCCATCTTTCTCATGTCTTTCCGGGCCTGGTCCCACCATCTTGTTTTAGGTCTTCCAGCTGGTCTCCTTCCTATAGGATTGTTCCTCAGTACACTGTTTGTTAGTGAGTCCCCTTCCCTCCCCAAAACATGTCCCGTCCACCGTAACCTTCTGCTTTTAATCTCATTGATAGATTAAGCAACGAAAATTGAGTCAAAAGTGATCTCAAACTCGTTTCAAAAATATCATCCCCCTTTGAGTGAGGAGTGTCGGTTGTTAGTGAGTCCCCTTCCCTCCTCAAAACATGTCCCGTCCACCGTAACCTTCTGCTTTTAATCTCATTGATAGATTAAGCAACGAAAATTGAGTCAAAAGTGATCTCAAACTCGTTTCAAAAATATCATCCCCCTTTGAGTGAGGAGTGTCGGGCGAGTGAGGTCTGCTGTTCACAGAACTACTGAGTTAGAGGGGCATGATGAATGAAATACTGATCATTGCTACCATTCTGAGAGCATCGAGTCTAGAGCCGCTAGTAATTATTCATTTATTCATAGTGACCGGCATAAAATAAATTGGGAGAGCAAATTATTTGATTTACTGCCACAAAGAGATACTAGCGAGTATTCCAGGTGCTATCTCTAGAATATAACAGGTGATTCATTGAGACAAGGTAATTGCAAACAATTTCGGTAAGCTTCCCAGAAGCTCTTGCTACCAATTCAACGTTTGGAAAAACGTAACAAACAGAGTAGCGCGCCCCAAGAACCCTCCCCATTGCTAACTGCCCCCCCACACCAACCATCAATTGAAGGCTGCGCAGATTTATAGGCTGTTCAGTCACGCACCTTTTCACCCCAAATATAACTACTGCGTTCACAATATTGCATTTTCATTACTTGTTATGACATTCAACATGATATCGGAATAGTAATTTTTTCATTTATACACAACGAAGGAAATAAGAGGAATTTCTCTAAAAAAATTATTATCAAATATGTCTGATGTGAAATGATTATTTCCTTTTGATCTCAAAATGCTTGCAATAATCAGAATTCCTGCCATAAAGAAGGTCGAAAGAAATCTAAAAAAAAATTTTTGATTCTCTGTTTATCACATTCTTATTCTTATGCTTCTGACAGTGAAACTTGATGCCCTATGGAGACGCCTCCACTGCTCTATCCTTCAGGCATCTCCAGTAGGTCTTTTATCGCATCTACTAGATCAGGGGTCTCCAAACTTTCTTGTCTCAGGTCCAAAGTTATTACTTCAGCAAGTTCCGAGGGTCAGAACCGTTTTCATTTTTATACTATCATTAATTGCGTAGTTCGAAGTTCAGTCTGTTGTGTTGGGAGGGGGGGGGGGGGAAATTATTGAAGATAATGATAATATAGGCTATGATTAATAGAGTTGCGTTTTGGGGTACTCCCCCGGAAAGCTTCAAAAAGTAATCCTTCTTAAACAACAATTTTAATGATTCCAGACATGAATTCACTTGTCTAAACAATCTAACCCACCTTTTAAATCAAAGTAAATTTTATCTAGCTCTTGAATCATTGTCAATCAATAGGTGTTCTGGACCCTCATTGTTTTACTAAAAACAATTGTAGCAGACCTAGTTGAAAACAATTGGAAAAACGTAACAAACAGAGTTGCGCACCCCAATAACCCCCCCCCCACTCCCTTGCTAACCTTGAAAAAATGAGGCAGATCTTCGTTTTTGTAGCCTACTTCTCAGGTATGAGTTTTTAGTGATCTTGAACAACAAAGAAAATAATCGATTTTTCTCACCTCTCCAACAATTCTTCGTAAGTACTGTGATGGAATATAATGTAATGTAATAGAATAAGATCACTTACCCAACTACTTTTATAAAAAAATTTAAGTTATGGTTCATGGTTAAAATTCACCGTGCATTTATTATTGCACCAATAAGTCTTTCAAATCTTATTTTTTCTTTTATTAGAGTGAACACATAAATTACTTCATGATTTATTGTCCTTGATCTCTCAATATATTCTTAAATTTCTTGTTGTTTATAAAACTCGTCAGTTCAGGAAAGCTGCCAAGAATTTCTTCCAAATGAAAAGCTACATTTAAAGAGAAAGCTCATATTGTCTAGATAGAAGTCTGTCATCAATTTACTGAATACACTGCTCGTCATGATCAACAAACTTGCATTCAAATCAATTAATAAACTGAAAACAGAATGTCTATACTGCTTCTTTACTACTCTTTAAACATTTCTTCCTTGCAAATTAATATTGACATCAATATAATTTTATTTAGTGTCTATTTTTTACTTTTATCACTACATTCTTTTGTAATTTATTTCTTCATTAACTAATCTCTATTTTTCTTTATAATACTAAAATATAAGTGAATCAGTTTCTTAGTTGCAATACTTGTGAAGATTAGCACCTGCTGAAAAACTTACGGGTTTAGCAGGAATGTTTGTAAATTTTGTAAATAAATTTGATTGATTTTTAATTTATCATTGAAAAGATATATTTTAATTTTCTATTTTGCTTTTCCATACTTATTTGGCTTGTTCTTGTGTATATTTCCTTAATTTACATTGAAGGCTCCAGTTATAAAACAGTTTTGTGTTCTTTGTCTCTGCTTTAAATCACCAAAATCCAATTTTTTGAAATAAATAAATTCATGGAGGTGTAGTGAAAGCGGTGATGATCATTACCCAATAAAAACCCTGAATAAAACCCCCATCGGGTTCTGATATTGTCAGACAGAGCTGTTGTGATTCGCATGTGGAATCGAAATAATGGTCAGGGGTGGAAAATCAATGGCTCGGATAATGCGATCTAAGATCACCAGAAACAAAACGGCCAATTATTCTTATGTTGATACAAAGAGCTGCTTTGCAAGCTGCTTATGCTGCTTAGTACACCAGTAAGTAACTGTTGCAATGAGGGTGTCTTTGAATAGAGAGAGTGCCGGCAGCGTACATTTCAAAGAGGGTGGTGTGGTATTTATACGAGTTAGGGGGCAAGCAGAAAGAATAAGTGAGTATGACGTCATAGGGGGTTGTTTCGGAAAGACTATGAGGGTTTTTGGCATTCGCTCGCCTCTTAGCAGTCTCTTCGCTCTATAATGAATATAAATGAAACAGCTCGAGCTACGTTCTTCTTCTTCTTCGACCCCAACTGCTTGCAAATATTATCGAGACATCAGCACATAATCTCCATTGATATTCATATTATATTAACATGCATGTTTTCATATTATCATTATTATTATTATTATTATTATTATTATTATTATTATTATTATTATTATTATTATTATTATTATTATTATTATTATTTTATCAAATGAGAGAACTACTACCTCAAAAAACGAAGCGTACAGTGTATTGTAGTCTGATTGAATCCCAAATAAGGTATGGAATAACTGTCTATGGCAGCGCACCAAATTACATTTTAAACCCAATAATAAACGTGATAGACAGAATCAAACGTATTTTCTTCCAAGGCACAGATATTCACACATTACATATACTCAACTTCAAAAATCTATACAAATACATAATATTAATCAGATACTACTTTGAAAGCCGATACCGTAATACAAACGAAAACAGATACAACACAAGACACACACATTATAGAATACCAGATTATTATACAGAAATAGGGAAAGCAGTACCAGAATACTTTGTACCACAAATCCTGAACAGTATCCCTAACCATCTTAAAAACCTACAAACATATTCCGCAGTAAAACATGAAATCAAAACTTATTATATTACTGAGCAAGGATAACATATTCATCACAGAGGAATAGGATATTGATTATTCATCACATAAAATCCATAATAAAAACCTGATTAAATTTAAAACTTAGCAAATCACCCCAATACAAGCTAAACTTAGCTTCTGGGGTTGCCACCACTAGAATTATCATAATAACTATTTATATATTGAATTTTTTTAAATTGTTGTATATTATTTATTAATTGCATGTACTGTTATTTATATTCAATAAAGCTTATAAAAAAAAAATTATTATTATTATTATTATTATTATTATTATTATTATTATTTATATTAATCCACTGACCTCCTGTAAAGGGGTCTATATAGATTTGTCAATAAATTTAAGTCATTAAAATAAAACTCTGTCATCTGTTTTGCATGTCATAATGAGTGTGAAATTCCTCATTTCAGTGCACATATATTTAATAATTCTTCCTTTATTTTAATTCTATATTTATCGCCTGTGATTGTCTTTAAAAGCGCTGGTAGTGAATTATATAGACGGATCCCTGCACTTTTTACTCCCCACTCACACAATGTTGTTCGATGTAAGTCGTCTTGTCTGAACGTGGTTCTATAATTGTGAGAGAATTCACCTGTTTTGAATTTATCATTATTTTTTTCAATAAAGCAGATGACTTCAACGAAAATACAGGCTTGGAAGTGGGAGAATCCTTTTCTTAAAATATGGTATCCAACTTATAGGAATGGATTCTCTTACCATTACTCGTAATGCCCACTTTTTAATTCGAAATATTTCTATCACTTGACATGAATTGCCCCAAGTAACAATTCCTTAAGCAAGAAGAGAATGGAACAGCGCAAAATAAATGCCCTTGAGAGTTCTTGAGTCTAATATAGTTTTTAAGTTTCTAAGGACAAAGGCTACTGAATTAAGTTTGTTTTTTACATATTCTAGATGAGGTTAGATGATATATTCAACATATAATATCCAGCCTGTTTGCACGTCCTATCTGCATTCAAAATCCTCATATTGATGAGAAACTATCTTTAAATCATTTGGGCAAAGTCTCAAAATTATAACTCCGGTTTGTGTTGTCCGTGTTATGGGGTGTAGTTTTCTTGTTGATGCTCTTGTGAAAACTATGCTTTGTTGCAATTCTCTTGTTTGTCTAGTCAGTAATAAATTGAAAATGTTAGTCATTTTAAATAAAATACTCAGGCTACTTCTACTCTTCTTTGCTGCAGGTTTTTGCTCTTCTGATTCAGATTCTACAATAATAAATTCCAGTGAAATTCGACGACATCGAATTGTTTCACCTCCTATTTTCCTTTTCTCAAGTATTATTGTAGGATTCAAATTTGTTTTCTCCTTGTCTATAGGCTTATTTTAATTTGAACTATAGAATTAATCAGGAAGCCGGTCAATTGTGACAATATCCTTCCTTAATAATTTTTAATGCTTTTTTTTCACCGCCAAATATTTGTTCTTTGATTTTCTATCCAATAAACATCATCCATATGATGGATGATCATCATCCATATGATGGAGTATGGGCGAGAAAATTTCAAAGTTCAACTATAATTATGCTGTTTTCCTTGTATTTTATTTTTGGGAAAGTAATTAAATTTATCTATGGACATTCTGAACTCAGTTAGGATAGACTTAGCAGTACAAATTCATTGCTTAGAAATTGTGTAGAAAAATGGATGTATGTAGTCTACTTTAAAAGTATAAACTCCATTTTACGAAGAATGCACACTGTGTGAGTATGACGATAATAGGAAACAATTTATAGAAAAATTAAAAAAATGTATTCTAGGATAGACTTAGCGATACAAATTAATTGCTTAGAATTTTTGTAGAAAAATGCATGTATTTTGAAAGTATAAATTCCGTTTTGCGAAGAATGTACACCGTGTGAGTATGACGATAATAGGAAAAATAAAATTATTGTACATTCTCCCAAGACAAATGAATAGGGATCCAGACATTAGACGGACATTAGACAGACATTAGACATTAGACGGACTCAATGAGTTGTTTTCGGTTTGAATGCGGGCGAATTTTTTGGCAGCACACTGGTTGCCCCTCGACAACTATTTGGCAGGGCAAGAGCAGAGAGAGGATCAGGCTCAGCGACGCTCACCCTCGCGAATCCCACCCTCGTGCATTGCACCCTCATGAATGATGAGAGGGGTGGTTGAGGAAGCACGCGCCGGCGCCGGGGGCGGGCCAATAGCGGCCGACTATGGGAATGGTAAGGCGGTGGCGGCAAACGAAGTTCGACTTTATGGTAAGGGTATTTAAGGGTGGGTTTCGCTTGTGGATATGCCCAAAATATCTATTGCCGATGAGTAAATTTAATTATCGCATCATTAGAAGGCTGGGAGGGGTGTGAAGCGGGGGACAACATGTCGGCAGCTAGCACTCGCTTGCCGATTTCCGCAGCGGAACAAGCTCTCCTCGGACTTTGCCTAATTGGAGCTTCGTGAGGTGTCATCAGTAAGTGTGCGGAAGTTATGTCGCCGGCCTCCTCGGTCGACGTCTCCTGCTTCGTCCTCCGCGGACCGTCCTCGTCTACATCCTCGTCCTCAGTCTTCTCCTGAAGATTGTAACTTACAACCAGGACGACCATTGCCGCCTGTCCGTGTTCGTCTTCCTCCGATTCTCTTTCTTCTCCGATTCTCTTGTACGATCTTCGCACGCCGGCAGTTCAATTACAGGTAGGCTAATCTCGCATTTCTCTCATAAACAAAAAGTGGTAGTGTCGTTTAAAAATGTATCTGCTTGACCCTTGCTTCAGTATGAATACGTGACGCAGCTAGAAATAGGTTAGCTGTAAATTACGTTATTTCTCATGGTCCTACAAGACATTTGAAGCCTCCTTGAGCCTTAAGTATAGCATGAGAGGTTATAATCATTTCCAAATTCTGGTTATCATTGTAAACATTTTGACTAATGAATTGTTGGAAATAGTTGTTATCAGGGCTGGCTCAAGAGAATAATTTTCTTGACCTAGACAAGGATCCTCTGAGTCACCCCTCTATACAGGGGTCCGTCCAGTGGCATAACTAAATGTGTTCAATTTGAGGGGGATGACCAGTTAAGTTATGTGTCTGGACTCTAGAAAGTATAAGTTAAGTTATAGTAAAGAGAAAGAAGGAATAGTCCTCTAACAATTTATGAAGATAATATAGGCTATAACTAACTTTCAGGGGTTCGGGGGCACTCCACCGGAGAGTTTTTGAAGAAAAATCCATTTGAAGCGATTCTAGACATGAATTCTTCCATTTTAAACGGTAAATTCTATTTAGATCTTGTGTCATTTTCATTGGGAAATCCGGACCATGATTGCTCAAGTAAATTAATTTTTTTATGTGCCAATAAATTCAATTCAATTCAATTCAATTCAAAAAAAATTTAAAGCAGGCCCACTTGAAATTATTTTTACTCTGCTATTTTTGATCCCCACCTCACCTTAGAGGTACTGTCCAGTATCATAGTCAAACATTTATTTGGGTTTAATCCTTCGGAAATTTTTTAAATTAATAATCCCTCTTGAACACCATTTTTAGCGATTCCCGATAACTTATTTGAATAGTTTGTCTAAAATCTCCTCCTAGATCTTGATTAAATTCAAAAATTTCTTTTTCTTTTGATCTTTTGGGGGATTAATCTCCCTGATAGCCCCCTTAGCAACTTTACTGTCTGACATCCCAACTAAGTAACAGGGGGGCCCAACGAGGTGGGTCAGATCTTCTCTTTTCCATCAGGTGGCCAACCACCGTAATGAATATGTACGGTATAAATAATCAAATATAAATACATCAATGGAATGAAAGAGTCCATACTCATGCAATTAAAATACTCATTCTTAAATTGAAATTGGGGCATATGCAAATAAAAAATTCTATGAAACCAAGATTCTGTTTATTTCTCTTATGCCCGGTTTCTGAGTTGATCATTAACTTAATGGACCATTAACTCAATGCTGGAGCAATGGGTTAATGATCCATTAAACTTAATGAACAACTCTGAGTCCAGGCATTATTCCATCAAAAGTTGAAGATTATTAATGGGAAATTTCATGACCACTGTTTTTTTATCAAGTTTATCCTTAGAACAAAACCGATTTTAAATGTAAAATACAAAGGGGAATTTCACATGAAGTTGATAGGAAGCTAAAGTTCCTGGTAGTGAAATAATATGCAATGTTTATTTTATCATTTGGCAGATGTTTTTTAATTCTGTAAATTATACTGCAATAGGTCAAGTTGTTCCAAGAAGTGGGAAGTGAAATGGCATTCTTCAAGTCTGTAATTGAAACTTAAACTCTATTTTCAAGAGACAAGAAAGACAAAGAGTTTGTTTGGTACTCTTGGGGTGTATACACCGAGGATATAAATAATAGATCAGTTAATTTGTTGGAACTCAGCTGTCATTAACAATAATTGTCGTTCCAACGTCTATTCTTTTTAAATTTTAATCGAAATTCACTAGATTAGTAGAGGAAAAATTTACCTCACGTTTGTTTAGCGTTTGGTGCCCCCAAGTTCACGGCGCCGGGCCTTGAACCGGCTCTGATTGTACTATATTACCAGCTTAGCTCACATCAACTAATAAATATTTACTTCGTTACTCTTACATTTATTCTGATGTACTCGTTATAAAAATGTACAAGACGAGTGAAAAACCCTCAAGTTTGATGATCGCTGTTTGGCGCCTCGGGTTGCCCGGGCCTGGTTGCTGGCCTTGATTGTTATGATTATCCAATTTACACTTTATTGAAGCACTTTACGAGTTTACTATTTTTTATGCCAGATATTATTATAAACATTTAACTCATAATTATTGAAAAAAGGTTGTTATGATTATCCAATCAGCAGAATTTTTTAGATGTTGTGATTCTCTTGCATGTTGCTGAATTTCTTCAAGTAATGGTCATTCGCACAGTGAAAAATAATTGAAAAACAGAAATCTGATCAAGAGATCATAAGATGTTATTTGATTTATATATCTTAAATGTAAATTTTTCCCATATGCTAATAAAATTTAATGGTAATATAGGCTGATAAATATCTTGTAGAATGTGATGAAGTTATTTGAGAAACATCTTCTATCCATTTTTTCCAATAGTTTCAATTCGATGCAGATTTAACACATGCCCAGAAGTCAAAAGTGAACAAGTGTCGTAGTACAGTATATTTCATTTCAAAGCGTTCTGTTGATAGAGTTGCTTTGTTTCCAGTGTATTCGATTTGACTATCCCCCGCTAACAGTTTTTCATGTTTAACTCCATTCTTTCGATGATTTCGTTCCTCAGAATTGATTAGTTATTATGAAAGAATGATACTCATTGATGATAACTGTAAAAGGTTTCTGGCAATCAATTTTTTGATTATAGGGCTGATTATGAGAAACGGCTGTTCATTGATGATAAGTCATTAGACCCGTATTTATGAACGTGACTTACGTTCATCTAAGCACGACTTAGTTAAGTTCGCTTTGGAAAGGCTTACATTGAACGTGGTCACAAGCTGACCTAAAACTGTGTCTTATTATCAGGCACAAACATAAAATAACATACATGAAAAGTTAAAGATACTGCACTATATGTAAATTTACAGTTACTGTTACATAATTATAACCACACTAATATCTTTTAAGTTATAATTTTCTGTTTTCGGATTTAAAAAATACAGCATTTGAAGCAGTGTAGTGAGCGCTACCTGCCAGCAGACCAAAGAACTTCATCCATTCTATTTTGTAGAAAGAGAATTCTATCCTAGTGCCAAAAAAATGTATAGGTTAGAGCTAGATTTATATAAAATAAGTAGAAATAATTTTAATAAGTCAAATATACAGTGAATTACATTGCAATGGTGCAAAAATATTTTATTATTATGAGCCGATGATATACTGAAAAATGAAACCAAAATATGATACAACACAACAATCTAAGAACGGCTTCAAGTCAGCTCTGTACCTAGCTTGGCTAAGAACGGATTTGAGACACCAATAATTATAAGCACGACTTGACTTATAAGTTAAGATCATCTTTAAGTAAGGTTAATAAATACGAACTTTAGTCGAATGACTTATACTGAGTGAGTTTACAAGCTGAAAAGTGAGGTTTTAATCCGACCCCTATTGTCCCTGCAACATTTACGTAGTGTAAATTCTTATATTAGTGTAAATTAGAGCTGTTTAATGTAAATTATTCATGTTAAATTATTTATCAGGAGTGGGAGCTAAATTATTTGTTGTGGGAGCTGGGTTGGCTTTTAATGTTACAGCTGCTCGCTGGCCTGAACCTGTTAGTGTAAGTATGACTTATTCCTGCTAAGTCTGACTTATCCAAGTCGATATTTGATAAGTCACGTTCACGGGCCTACTCCTGAAAAATTAAGTCCAAGTATTCAAATCCTTGCTTTCGAGTGAGTGGAAATGAACAGTGATAATTGACCATAAAGGTTGAGAGAACATTATTTTCTGTTCATAAATAGGTAAAAAGTAGGTTCTGATGAGCTGAATCCCTGGATTCAAGACTTTATGTAGAGAAAAAAAAGCATACAATATTCTCTAGTCTCTTGATTTTGAGTGTGTTTATTAGTAACTTATTCGATTGCATATTCTAGTGATGATTATGGAATAGTTGTTGAATCATGGGTAAACTCTACTTCCTATGTTAAATCATGTAATTTAATAATTTATTTTCAATTTATTCTTCTTCTGTTACTTACAGAATAGGATAGGCCTATTTATTCAAGCATTGAATACTGTTTGATTAATATCAAAGAAGAGTCTGCCTTCAATGATTAGAATGAATTAGATTTACGGTTTGAGTAGGCCTATCATTGTAAGGTGAGGTTATGTGCCTATTGCTTCAAAGTTCAGAGTGATAATAATAAAAGGCTTGATCTTTGATGATGAGCATTATATGAATAAATTTCTCTTTAAAAGTGTTGATGCTTTAAAAAAAATCTTCTTCACTTATAAGTTCTTTTACTCAAGAGATTGAAGTCAATACTGAAAGATGAGCTAATACCTACTCATCAGTTTGGGTTCAGAAATAAGCACAGTACAATAGATCAAGTGCATAGAATAACAAATGTCATAGAGAAGACCTTGGAAGAAAAGAAAGTTTGCTCAACAGTTTTCCTGGATGTGGCTCAAGCTTTTGATAAAGTCTGGCATGAAGGCTCATGTCATAAAATGGATAACTTGTTACCACCAGAATACAGTCAGTTACTGAAACCATATCTTGAAGATCAACATTTCCGGATCAAAAAAGATGATGCATTCTCATGTCTTCAAAAAATTAAGACTGGAGTACCACAAGGCAGTGTCTTAGGCCCAATTTTGTATCTTCTTTATACATCTGACATACCTCAGCCTGAAAATTTTTTATCATCACAGTAGTGATGATACTGCAATTTTATCAGTAGGTGAAACTGTTGAAGGTGCTACAGAGAAATTACAGGTAGCAGTGAACAGAATCAACATCTGGAAAAAACAATGGCTTATCAAGTTCAATGAGGCAAAGTCAGTCCATGTCAACTTCACAAACAAAAGAGTGCAATATATCCCCTTAACACTCAATGGGAATATAGTTCTGCACTCAAACACCACAAAGTATCTGGGCAAGCCGCTGGATGTTAAGCTTAGATGAAAAGCGCATGTGAAGAAGAAGAAGAAGAGAGAAGAACTTTGTGTCAAATATAAGAAAATATATTGGATGCTTTGGAGGACATCACAATTAAATTGACAACCTACAATAAATTGCTTTTCTAGAAGCCGATTCTAAAGCCAGTGTGGACCTATGGAATACAACTATGGGGCTGCAATCCAATATAAACATCATCCAGCAATTCCAGAATAAGGTACTTAGGAATATTGTTGATGCTCCATGGTATGTCAGAAACATCGATCTTCACCGCGACCTAGAAGTGAAGACAGTAGCCAGTGAAATCAAGAGATTTGCCAATAAACATGAAGATAGACTGCAGCAACACCAGAACGTGGAGGCAATCCAGCTGCTCAACGTCCATGGGATGATATGAAGACTAAAGCGAAAGAAGCCACACGCATTAGTGTAGTGTGAAGTGCAAAAGCAGAGTTTTTTAATGTGTGAAAGTTAAAAGCAAAAGTGTCTATGAAAGTGTAAAAGCAGAAGTGTGTGTGAAAGTGATTTAAAATATTTTTATTGTTGAGGTCAAGCCAATGGGTTAATCCTCTCCATAATAAATAATTAGCAATTTAGGTTAAAATAAAATAGCTTATTAGTCTCAGACTAGGTACTAGAATAACTTCAGCAAAAAAAACTCATAAGTTAGTAGCCCAATGGGAGAAAACCTCCCTTTCTCACGATAAACGCGTACTTTCAAATGATAATATATGACTTAAACCAAATTATGTTGATCATTCAGATTTTAGATGATTAAATGATTATGGTTAGGGGGCTTGTTTCTCAAGTATCCTTGCATTCGATTGGTGAAAGGGGACGTGATTATTAGAACAGGCTTCTTGATTCTTGATTATGAGGATCGTCAAAATAGATTATTCTCTTAATGAATTCGAAATGATTTATTTTTCATCTTAAGTAAATTCGTATGGCTTTTCGTGGTGGGGAGACCCTTACGTAGTTCCACCACGCCGTTTTTTTAACGACTGCTTTTTTTTTAATATGCAACCGGGACCGACGGCTTAACGTGTCCTCCGAAACACGGGAGTGGCTCGAGAAAAATATCTTGTACTCAACTGGGATCGAACCCAGGACCTTTGGCTTATCAGACCAGCGATAAGCCGACTCGGCTACGCCGACTCCTCATCTTAAGTGATGTGTGGGTTTGGAGAAAAACTTGTTATTATTCGTTTTCCAGGTCAATTGATTGATACTGTCTCGAATAACAGTAGTTATCACTGATAATAAAAAAACCTAATAGACCTTTTTGTAAGAACTAATGTAAGCCTCCTTTAAATACTTCTTGTCGAATTAAAAAAAATATTTTAGCTGAAAAATAAATGAAAAATGCGTTATTGAGATCCCAATGAAATTTAATAAAGTATAACTACAACTTGATAAATTTGCGTCCACTTTTCAAAAAAAATTCTGGGGGGAGGAACCCCCTTTTTCGAGGGGGGGGTGTTCCATACCCTCACAACCACCGGTGGTGCCCCCCTAAATAAAATTCCTGGATCCGCCCCTGGTTATCAGTAGTGTAATCCTCAATGATTACTTTTTAATAATAATGATATCTTTCTGTGATAAATGCATTCTTTATCTCATCTGAATCCTGAGTTCTCAATAATTATTGTTATTTCTCATTATTCGGCTCTCAGTTATCATTAATCAGACACTATTATGAGCCGATATGGCCAAGTTGAAAATGAATGCTGCTGTGCAGAAGGGTCTCCATGGTCTAGTGTTTAAGGGCGCTCAACCGGCAATTGAGAGGTCCGTGGTTCGATTCCCGGTGGTGACTGATATTTTTGTACAGTAGCATTCATCGATTCCCATCAGCTGTTCAATGCTGTTGTCAATATCCGCCATTGCGGAAGTCTTCAGTATAAAGTAATAGCAATTAAAGGAATTCGAAATTAATAAATTCTGTTTATGTATATTTGTCAGTTTATTCAATTGTCAGTCACTTCAGACTAACTTGTGAGATACGAGCCGATATGGCCAAGTTGAAAATGAATGCTGCTGTACAGAAGGGTCTCCATGGTCTAGTGGTTAAGGGCGCTCAACCGGCAATTGAGAGGTCCGTGGTTCGATTCCCGGTGGTGACTGATATTTTTGTACAGTAGCATTCATCGATTCCCATCAGCTGTTCAATGTTGTTGTCAATATCCGCCATTGCGGAAGTCTTCAGTATAAAGTAATAGCAATTAAAGGAATTCGAAATTAATAAATTCTGTTTATGTATGTATTTATTGACTATTCCATACACCAATTATAATCAAAGTGATATTCTCACCACTATGAGACCCTTAAATATGTATGTTTTTATTGACTTCTGTCCTGATAAAAACATCACATTGGAATGCTCAATAATGAGCTTAATAAAATGCAGCTCTTCGTTTTTTTTTTTTAATTGAGGGGTTGAAAACAAGCTGACGCATTACTTTGCATGCGCTCGAACTGGAAGTTTACTCTTTTCCACTTTTCCAGTCACTGCAACTGACCTCCAGTCCATGAAACAGAGCACGACAATCTGTTGGAATGCATCTCATTATTATTTTGTGAATGAGACCCTCCAAAATTCGGAGAGCGGGAGAAAGTAACAAAGAAAAACGTGATTCTTTCTCTGACTCTACTGCAATTAGGGCGATATGCATCTCTCACAAAGACTTGCAACAAGTAGAACGCAATAAATTTGATAGACACCTTTTTTGTTCATTTTACGACGAAGAATGAAAATTGCTTCTCCAGTTATTCTATTTTATTTGAAATGACTTGAATATTCAATTATTCAGATTCTATTATTATTGTTGTTTAAAAATAATGTCTTCAGTAGGTAGGATAATGTCTTCATTGGAAATAACGGATTCTTTTCTTTATTCCCGTCAATCATTTCATTTCATCTTTGTAAGGGTGACCGATTGGATTGGCCAGTAAAAAAGACTCTGTTCTCTGCTGTAAAATTACTTCCCGGTGTTTTGGAACCTATCTAAAACTGTTGGTCCAACTCATCAATCACCATCATCCAATTCATACCCACGCACAGGTCTCATATCTATGTGGGCTTCATCATCCGAAAAAGAAAAAAAAAGAGAGAAAATCTTCAGTCAGAGATAAGCTGCTCCTGAGGTGATGAGTTCGGTTCCTGTGCAGTATTATACAAATTTAATAAATGCTATAGGCTTATTTTGTTTTATCATTCACTTCATTACCCACAGGTTTCTGGCTCACGAGAGCATCATTAGCAAAAAAATATATAATTATATAATTTACTTCATCACTCACAAGTTTCAAACTTATGTGAGCCTCGTCAGCAGGAAAAAGGAAGAAATACAATATTTAAAAAATAGATCACTGATGTGTTTATTAATTAATTCCACATTTTTTATTGGTGGACTGGACCGTTTTCGTGGCAATGTTACAATTGAAAATGTAACAAGTGAAGCTACGAAACCAACCTTTTGCTCCCATAAGAATGTAGAATTAAAAAAAAAGTTTAATTTTATTTTGGAGCTTCACGACATAAATCAATAATCTAATAATCAGATAAAATTTTAATTTATTGATCATTAATTCATTTATAAATTAAATGTTAGGCCTACATTGTTTATTTAACGGCGGGCCGCTTAGCGCAGATGGTTGGGGCGTCGCAACTTCAGCTTGCTGACAAAGGGGAGTCCGTAATCCTATCTTACTCCATGTTAACGTTTGTACCTTTTTCTGAAGATCTATTATAGATAGAGCCCTGCAGTTAGTTTTTTTGTAGCTTACTTTTTTTACATATTTTGCGTGTATGAAATTCATATAAAGACAAAACTCTACTTTTGACAGTTAAAATACCAATAGTCAAAAAGTTTAATCTAAAAATATAGTAATAACATTTTTTTCTCTGATAATATTAGCTTTTACACAAAATCAACTAATTGGTCATTATAACATGTCATAAAAATTCCAGAATCCTATCTCTTATAGGAGCTGAGAAAAAGGTACTGTACATGAAGTTGGAAAAATTACATCCTGAGAAAAACGCGGAGGAAAGTGAACATATGGTGACATGCAAGTCTTATCAGATGCTTTTTTTCAAAAGTCAAGTTGCGGACTCCCCTTAGTGGTCGTGGGTTCCCGCTCCTCCGTCTGGCATCTATGTGTAATCATTCACATCATTACCCATGAACAAGTCTCGGGCTCATTTGGGCATCATCAGCAATTAAAAAAGAATATATGCAGTAAAAACCTGTAAATACAGAACTTTAGTTTGATTTTCTGAAGTTTATGATTAACAGAAAAGCTGCAGGCTAAAAAGATCTGATTCTCTATAGAACACTTTTTAATCTAAAATATTGAACTTGTTGAAATTTATGTTGATGCTCATTCAGAAATGAGTACTGAAAATTAGGATTGCTCAAGATAATGGTAATGAGGTTTAAAGTTTTCCAACTTTGTTTATCATGAGTTCAATGACATTAAAAGGTCTTTCATTCTACTCTTACAACCCAATGGTATCCGGATAACAATCTTCAAACAGTTAACTTTCATTAAATTTCTTACAATAACAATCCCCATAGTACTGAAAAACTTTTTTGAGACGAAAATCGAGCTCAAGCAAGATTTTAATTTTCAACCCAGACAATGTGCAGTACCTATGCTGGTTGAATTTGTGTCAGAAAGTCAGCAAATACATCCGAACAGTTTATAGTTTACAGCAGTATTATGAACAATTCAATGAAAGAATAAGAAAACAACAGTTTTTTAAGTAGAACTATGTTTACTTATGCTAGCATTATGTTAGCAACTGCGTTTATAATTTATCGTTAAAAAATGACAAATAGGATTGCTACATTATGTACAATGATCCTCTATAACACTATAACACTGAAGAAACTATATCCAACACATTGATTGCAAAGAGCTCTGGCAGATTTTTTCTGACGATTTTCTAGTGTTATTATCACCAATCTCACTGACTACAAAATGAGCGTGAGGATGATTTACTTAAAAAATAGATGAATAATTTCTTTGCAAGACAGGATTTTTTGTGTCCCAACAGTTGATTGTTTTTTCTACTATTAAAAAAGTTCATAAAAAATTAATGGCATTATCTTAAAAAAGAATCAGTTTTCGCTAATGGTTCCCATTACTATTTATTAAATCTATACATTCATTAATTGTTCTCAATGCATAAAAAACAATAGAAAGCTACAGCGCAAACGCTTCCACCATTTTTCTGTAGAATTTCATTTACTTTAAAGCCAGAATAAATGTTGCAGTCTATGCATTTCAAACCCCTATCAGCGAGGCTCTTGGACTTTCTGATATTTTTGTATGTATCCAAAGGATTTATAGTTCATTCTCTGTATCTGCGGCAGTCCGGAAACCACAGTATCGGAGGGTGATACACTCATAGATCATGCACTCAGCGGGAACATCCCACTTTGTTTACGAAGCTCTTTGATTTACATTCTTGGAAAAGCTGCTCCTTATTTTTCCATGTATGAGTGTAATTCTCTGAGGCATAGGATAGTAAGGGAAGAATATACTGCACTTTTTGGTGCAGTACAGCATTATAATAACTGATGTTCTTTTTATGTATAAACTGGTTAGTTTAAGATACATGGAGAAAAATATTCGAAATCCTGAAATTATAAAATATATAATTATAATAATTATTAATATTTCATATATAATTATTAATACTAAATAATAATTATAATTATAAAATTATAAACAGGTTCTAGGAAAAATAGTTTTGAAAGGTTCACAACTGAAATAAAATTGTATCTGGATGAGAGAGCGGAATGAAATGTGACTTACAAAATATAACATTTCATAATTTATATTAATGATCTATTATACAGCGATAAACTTTGTGGATGGGAACTAATATATAGTAGTGAGGGAACTAATAAATTAGAAATCAGAATTATAAGAAATCAGTCATGTTGATTCGTACACTGCTTCAATGTAAGGGACTGTAAAATGTATTTGCATTGTAGAAGGTACTCTAATTAATCAGGTTTTGTGATCGACCTGGTTGGTCCTTGTAAAAACATTTATTGCTGCACGCACTTTTACAATTTCGCGTGCTGTTTCTCATACAAAAAACAAAGGATCATGTTAATAACCTGGATTGAATAAAACCCCTATTCGAGAAAGATAATTCAAATTTCATTCAATTTGAATTTTTGCGTTCAAGTGGAAAATATAAGGGTTCAATCAAGTAGTGCATTTAGCAACGTATCGTTTCAGAGTATCACAGTAGTATGCATTCACTACCTAAACTGCTCTATAGCATGCATTTGTATGACTCATCAATTTTTCAAGTGATTTAATTAATAATAAAAAGATCCCTTATCGCTTTCAGCAGCCATTAGTGCTGCATAAAATCTGTGGGAGAGCTTCAACCCCTGTTCACAAGTCATCTAGATTCAACCCGGTCGTTACTTTCGAAGACGTTTCTATCTGCTATCACAACCAGCAAAAGTTACGATGACCTCTCACGCTAGAACACAACATGTTTACTTGCAGTCAGTAGTTATTAGGCTATACCACCTACACTCAATATCAATAAAATCACATAAGCAATTCAAAATAGTTGAATGTACTTCATTGGTATGGGTCAACAATAATTTAATGGAGCACAAGCTATTAACAGAACCGGAGCCTTAACATTTGGGAACCTAAGTTTTTGAAATTGTAAATTACACTTTTTTAGTTTTTCTTAGTTTTAGAAATTCATATGGGTATTTATAAAAAAATGTTTTCTTCAACTGCTCTGTGAAAACTGGTTAAATCACTTTTTTCTTCCACTTTTCTGATGTAGTTCCAGTGTTTTGACGATAAATGAATATTTTACAGTATTTTGAAAGAAAAATAGGAACTCTAACATGCTGTTGAACAGAAATTGTAAACCAGAATATTATTATCACTCAACCGATGGCTTGAAACTCACCTAAATCTTTCGGTCCAACATCATTGTATCAATGACAAATCTGAGACTCATTTAAGGATCATCAAGAAAAAACTTACTGGAAGATACGAAATTAGAATGTTGATTAACGATGTTTCGAATCAGTAGCGTAGCAAGGTACTCTTGCGCCCCTGACAGGCATTTCGCCCCCCCCCCCCCACAAAGCTATCCCTATAGATCGCACAATTTTTATCTGAGCCCATAACTCTTTTCCAATAGCATTGACTATTATCGTGATCATTTGATTACCATGTCTCCAGCTATACCGCAAATTATTTCAACATACGACGTTCTTGTCTGTGTTTTTCTTCTCCCTGCACTTGGAAAGTGACCGCACTCTCAAATAATGTGTGCTATAAAAAATTCGAGTAATAATTTGAAAAAATATATATCTGCAAGAAATTCATCAAATTAGATTATTTCAAGCTGAATCATTCATTTCTTTTAAGTACCAGATGAAGACAAAATAACACGTACAAATGCATAGACCTTTTTAATTCCAGTGTCAGACATTAAATCAATGACCTCGCCAGTTAGTTATCTTATCAATAAAAAAGATTTTTTTAATTGTTTGGTCCGAAAATTCAAATGTATATGGACCAAGCAAGAATAAATTATAAGCTATAACATAAAGTGAGTTTTGATTTATTCATTGTAAGAAAAATGATAAAATCTGTAATATTATTAGTTCCAAAAATTCTATGCTTATAGAATAGAGTTGAGAGTGGCACTGCATATTTTGAACTTTAGAAAGATTTAAACTAAAGAAATTGAAAACTCAATAAACATATTGAGAAGTATTGAATAATAATAATAATAATAATAATAATAATAATAATAATAATAATAATAATAATAATAATAATAATAATAATAATAATAAAAGCAACAACAATAATAATAATACTAATAAACTTGAGAACTGTTAGGCTCTTTATTCAAAGTGCAAATAGTTCCTCATGCAAGAATTGAAATGGTAGGAGCCCATTTCTGCATACTATGTATTATTTTGCAAGTTTATTAACCACACATCCATGATTCCTATTTATGTGAAGGTTTCATGCTTGGGTATTTTCAGCTATTGTTTTTTGTCCACGTTACGTTTAAGCAACAGTGTTGGTGATGTGCTTAATGAGAATACCTGAGGACCTTTTATTGAATGATTACATAAATTCAATTCTCAATAAAATTACCTTAAATAACAATAAGATTATCTTAAAATCATTGTCAAAATTCATAAATAAATTGTCAAGTTTTTTATGCCACTGCCCTTGAGTGAATTAAAATATGTC
The DNA here is from genome assembly GCA_948455865.1 of Conomelus anceps. Taxonomy (NCBI): domain Eukaryota; kingdom Metazoa; phylum Arthropoda; class Insecta; order Hemiptera; family Delphacidae; genus Conomelus; species Conomelus anceps. Next base: position 29,924,978 of record OX418224.1, read on the forward strand.
TCCCTTGACATTCAATATAAATAACATTTTTATGGGATTGAAAGCCGAAAAACATATTTAACAGAGAGAGCTCTCCATAGTTTTGAAGATTTTTGCAGTATTGGAGAACCGAAACAATTGAGAAGTGGATCAGTGAACAACTCAACCTCTCACTCGAGATCAAAAAGAAACAAGTCGCCGGTTACTTATACAGACAGATAACTCCTTTTTTCAAGTGAACGGCTCAAAAACTTTGGCTCGCTTCTTGGGCTTCTTTATAACGCTTCATAATAATTAAGATTAGAAAATTACAATCTACAAGTGTTAAATTCAACAACATGTTGTACTAACTTCAAATAACTTATATAGCTACTGAAAAAATAGTATTGGTCCCTCATAATAGCTAGTGCTTGTCTCCGATTGCTGAGTGCGCCCCTAGACATCTTACGCCTTCCGGCAATTACCGTGTCTGCCTGATCTAATGCTACGTCACTGTTTCGACTGAGTATTATACAAATAAAAAAGTATATAATTTTATAATAGTTTTATTGAAATGGTGGAATATCAATATTTTCTTCTTTCACGTATAAAGTTCTTGAAAGTGTTGATAATAAATAATTGAATGGTAAAGAATATGAAGCAGGATAATGTTGAAGGAAGGGAAACATCTACAGAGAATATTTATTAAAACTTTACAATAAATTAACAAAAGAGTTTTTTCTCGCCAGTTATGCTCAAATTAAAAAAGTAGTTTGTAACTACCACGAAAACTATCTATAAGTGAAAACTTTCATAAGACTTTCTAGTAGCTATAAGTTTAACCTTTAGTAATATTAGTAAGTATTGTAAGCATGTCCTTCACTATCAAGATTGATAAAGGATAGCCACGTGGTGAATAGAAGACAGTGTTCCCAATTACCTTGGAAGACAGTGCCTGAACACAATTTGCTCAAATCTCTCTGTCATATTAACACATGTTATTAAAATGTGTGTTAAAACTTGTGTGGTGTATTTCAGACGGACAAACTGGAGCTGGCAATGTATGAGAGCTCGTGCTCCTACCAGAGCGCACTCGAGCTGAAACGCATCAAATCGGAGACAGAGTGCGTGTCGGTGGGAGCTGCGGCAGCGGCGGCTGCATCACCAGGTGACTGGCCCGGCTGCGCCTATCGCTTCGCCTGCAACTCGTCCACCTTCGAGCAGCTCAAGCAGTCAGTGGAGAAAGCCAAAGCAGCGCTACAGGACCGCCATGCAGCTGGCTACAGCGCATTCGCCGATCTGGCTGCGTCACCGTTCTGTCCCCCAGCCGCTGCTGCAGCTCGAGCTGCAGGTCATGACGTGCTGCATGACGCTGATATGAAGCGCAGTTCTGGTGAGTTCATTGCTATCCACTTATTTTGTATAGAAATCAAATTAAAACTACAATATTGTGCAAACCTCAGTTTGTAGTATTACGCTTATGGGGTACAGTGCTGCCAAGTTTCAAGTTTGCAGTATTACGCTTATGGGGTACAGTGCTGCCAAGTTTCCAGTAGCCGATCAAACCTGGTTGAGCATCAGGCATGTTTTCAGGAAATAGCATATCGTCTTGATAGGATGACAAAATGTAAAAAAGCATGGCAACTTCGCGCTCAAATTTACGTTATTATAAAATAGAATTGCTAAAAGAATCAGTGCTGCAATTTAAGGTTTGAACGGACTACAGCAATATAATTTGGATTCTGTCGTCAAAATGTTGTGAAGAAGGCAGTTTTGGGCTTAATGACTGTTGTGTGTTTACATTCCATTGAAATTAAGAGTCTTAATGATATGAATATGGATATTGCAACATCAATATAAAATACAGTGAAAGATTAATATGTTGTGATGATTAAATAATTATTAATCTTCATCATATTGGTGATGATATTGTGGTGGGAAACTACAATGAAAGGAACTGATGTTGAAACAATAAAAAAGTGGGATCGTTGAAATGATGAGGGAGGGGGCACCAGAGAGAGCCTTGAAAAACACAATAAAATCCTCTTCTAATTTTTATGGTGACGGAACCCTACAAAATAAATTGGAGTTATGAGGATTCTCTCCTGGAAAAAAAATTGTTCTCTAGATATTAAAGTGCAACTCTAAACTTGTAACTATCAACCTTTTCCCTCATATTGTTTGTTGATTGATTCATTGCGTGACAAATTTTACGATCACAATAAATTCTACGGGATGTTGGGGCATCTTGATTATTAATGAAATAAAATAAAATCTTAACAGGCACAGAAATGAGCATTCGAAGTCCGCAAAAATATTATGAGGCCTTTTCTCCTTTCGAGCCTACTGTGTCAACTCCATTCAAGGCTTAAATGATGGGGGGGGGGGGGGGGGTTGTAACCCGGAAACCCCCTTCTCCGTCGCTTAAATAATTCAATATTCAAATACACAGTCTGCCAGCTAATACTATAATTTTCAATAATTTCACCCAGTGATATTAAACACCATGCTAAATAGAATATAGGCTGTCAGTAATTAGAATGAACTGCATGGAAATCTGAATCTAGAGTAAACTAATTAAATATGGATATAAATGAGTTTTACACTTATGACTGAAATATAATAAGACATGGAAAAAAATCATTTAGAAAGTGCGATATATGTCAAGAAGATGATTTTCCATAAAAAATGATTACCTTCACAAAGGTGTTGTTTTCTTCTTTTTCTTCTTCTTCTTCTCCTGCTCCTCCTCCTTCCCCTTCTCCTCCTTCTCATCCTTCACCTCCTTCTCCTCCTTCTCCTCCTTCTCCTCCTTCTCCTCCTTCTCCTCCTTCTCCTCCTTCTCCTCCTTCTCCTCCTTCTCCTCCTTCTCCTCCTTCTCCTCCTTTTCCTCCTTCTCCTCCTTCTCCTCCTTCTCCTCCTTCTCCTCCTTCTCTTCTTTCTCCTCCTTCTCCTCCTTCTCCTCCTTCTCCTCCTTCTCCTCCTTCTCCTCCTTCTCCTTCTCCTCCTTCTCCTCCTTCTCCTCCTTCTCCTCCTTCTCCTCCTTCTCCTCCTTCTCCTCCTTCTCCTCCTTCTCCTCCTTCTCCTCCTTCTCCTCCTTCTCCTCCTTCTCCTCCTTCTCCTCCTTCTCCTCCTTCTCCTCCTTCTCCTCCTTCTCCTCCTTCTCCTCCTTCTCCTCCTTCTCTTCTTTCTCCTCCTTCTCCTCCTTCTCCTCCTTCTCCTCCTTCTCCTCCTTCTCCTCCTTCTCCTCCTTCTCCTCCTTCTCTTCATTCTCCTCCTTCTCCTCCTTCTCCTCCTTCTCCTCCTTCTCCTCCTTCTCCTCCTTCTCCTCCTTCTCCTCCTTCTCCTCCTTCTCCTCCTTCTCCTCCTTCTCCTCCTTCTCCTCCTTTTCCTCCTTCTCCTCCTTCTCCTCCTTCTCCTCCTTCCCCTCCTTCTCCTCCTTCTCCTCCTTCTCCTCCTTCTCCTCCTTCTCCTCCTTCTCCTCCATCTCCTCCTTCTCCTCCTTCTCCTCCTTCTCCTCCTTCTCCTCCGTCTTTTCCTTCTCCTCCTTCTCCTCCTTTTCCTCCTTTTCCTCCTTTTCCTCCTTCTCCTCCTTTTCCTCCTTCTCCTCCTTCTCCTCCTTCTCCTCCTTCTCCTCCTTCTTCTCCTTCTCCTCCTTCTCCTCCTTCTCCTCCTTCTCCTCCTCCTTCTCCTCCTTCTCCTGCTTCTCCTCCTTCTCCTCCTTTCCCTCCTTTTCCTCCTTTTCCTCCTTTTCCTCCTTTTCCTCCTTCTCCTCCTTCTCCTCCTTCTCCTCCTTCTCCTGCTTCTCCTCCTTCTCCTCCTTCTCCTGCTTCTCCTCCTTCTCCTCCTTCTCCTCCTTCTCCTCCATCTTTTCCTTCTCCTCCTTCTCCTCCTTTTCCTCCTTTTCCTCCTTTTCCTCCTTTTCCTCCTTCTCCTCCTTCTCCTCCTTCTCCTGCTTCTCCTCCTTATCTTCTTTCTCCTCCTTCTCCTCCTTCTCCTCCTTCTCCTTCTTCTCCTCCTTCTCCTCCTTCTCCTCCTTCTCCTCTTTCTCCTCCTTCTCCTCCTTCTCCTCCTTCTCCTCCTTCTCCTCCTTCTCCTCCTTCTCCTTTTTCTCCTCCTTCTCCTTTTTTCTCCTCTATCTCCTACTTCTTCTCCTTCTTCACCTTACTCTCCAGTTATAAAACATATTCCACAAGAATAGGTACTGATGATCCCAATATGTAATCAAGCACAAAGTTATTTAACAAAAATAGATTTTTTTAAAAGGTATACGGTCATTAAAAAGGTGTTCGCTTCCAAAAGGTGATCGGTGACAGGGTAAAAATTTACATCCAAGAGGGATTGGGTGTTGAAGGGTGAGAGGCCCGCCACCGAGCGCGAAGCACTGTTTTAATGCTGTTAAAATAATTCTAGTTGAGACAACATCAACATCAAAATAAGGATACAATCAATGAGAATATTATGGCAGAAGCAATCAAGTTTATGGAAATAATCAAGAGGATGCAGCATTAATTTCTTTAAGGTTTGTCGAAATTCGTACTAACATAAATATCGTGAATTCCAGAGAGCCATACAAGTTACCGTGCAGAAACCTATAAAGTCACAGGCAGAAACCTGCCAGCAAGCTGCACTGGGGAAGGTGACAGGGATAGATGCTGCTCCTACAGAACTGCAAGGGGAATTGAGCTTTGGTTGCCATGGGAACGGAGAAAGTGCGACAAGGAGGCGGTGAACGTTCACCGAGCTATTCATCTTTCCCCTCAACACTTTCCCACCTTCCCCCACACCTAACTATCATTCGTGGGGGAAAAGCCAGAGGCACTACCTCCAGATAAAATCGGAATAACAAACTTTTTACTACGTCCTCATCCCTATTTGCACCGCTGAGAGAGAGTTGAGTCTGGAGATTTATGGAGGTGCTGGATATAAGTTTGGTTTAGATGAAGGCGAGTGTGGTGAAGAAGGAGAAGAATGAGAAGGAGGAGAAGGAAGAGAATGAGGAAAAGAAGGAGAAGGAGGAGAAGGAGGACAAGGAGTAGAAGGAGGAGAAGGATGGAGAAGGAGGAGAAGGATGGAGAAGAATGAAAAGAAAGATGAGGAGGAGGAGGAGAAGGAGGAGAAGGATGGATAAGAATGAAAAGAAAGATGATGATGAGGAGGAGGAGGAGGAGGAGGAGGAGGAGGAGGAGGAGGAGAAGGAGAAGGATGAGGATGAGGAGGAGGAGGAGGAGGAGGAGGTGGAGGAGGAGGAGGAGGAGGAGGAGGAGGAGGAAGCGGATGTTTATTAAATTGGAGAAGAAGAAGATGAAGAAGAAGAAGAAGAAGAAGAATAAGAAGAAGAAGAAGTAGAAGAAGGAGGGGTAAAGAAGAAAAAAGAGACGAAGGAGAAAAAGGTGAAAAAGGAGAAGTAGGTTAAGAAGAGCGAATGAGAAGGAGAAAAAGAAAATTGTTAGGAAGATAGAGAACAGTCAAATTTGAACTGCGTAGAACAAGAAACATAAATTATCAGGTAGTGAAAGAATAACGTTTGAAGGAGATAAAAGAAGTGGAGATATCGAGATATCGAGGAACAGAGAGAGAAGAGAGATGTGAGAGAGCATGAACCATAGTTTCAATGTGCGATCCAGCGAATCTCGAAAAAGAGTAAAAGATAAATGTTCTGAACGAAGAAGAAAAAATATGAGAAGAAACAGGGGAAGAAGGATAAATTTATAATAAGAGGAGAAAGATGAATATGTACAAGAGCAAGAGAGAATAGAAGAATAGAACTGGGAGAGAAACGTGTTACAGAACAATAATTTCAATAGGTGGATTTCTTCCTCTTTATATTGAGATTCCTTTTTTTCTTGTATTTCTATTCGCCGTCTGGCAATGAACCGAACTGACTGGCTGATGTCCATAGAGTTGACCTGTCATGGATCAGCGCTGTTCTAACGAAGTGTGGCGACCTTTTTCCCCGGCGGCAGAAGAAAATAAAGCATTAAATTTTGTAGCGAAAGCGTCGCGGAAAAGGAAAGGACTTAGGATATGGCCGGTGGACGATTACAGCCATAGAACCGCCATTACGACCTCCTTTTCCGATTTTCCTTTTTCCTTTGATACCAACGTCTAACGCCCGAAATTTTCCGGCGAAAATTCTCGTCTCAAAACTCGTATGGCAAACTCACTCTCTCTCTACTCATAGTGCTGACGACTTTTCTCACAAGTGTGTTATTATGTTGTCAAAAAGCTAACAAGCTGTCTCTTTATTTATTATTATGAGAATTTATTAGTCATACACATGAGAATTCAAACCCTGTTCAAAATGTGTACATGAAGTGAAAAAGGAGCTTGAAAGGCGATGGAAAAGAGTTTCAATAAAAATTTATCATAAATAGGAAGTATAAAAATTGAGGAGTTATGAAAAATTGATATGTTGCGATACTACAAGTTTGAACTGGGATCTACAATATACAATATATCTGTATATATTCATCAATAAATAACTATAAGAAAGACTGCAAGACAATTATATACAAAAACTCTGCTCATGAGAGAGTTTTCGCCTTCGAGAAACCTCATACGACCTGAGACTAACTAGGATCATATAATTATGAATGTGACCGTGCTGTTCTGGAGGTGTGTTCGAGATAGTTTCCATCTGTTAAAAAAACTAGCCAATTCTATTTCTATTGTTTTATTGATTTTTCAAACTGTAGAATAAATAATAGAATGCGTCATGATCTGAATAAATTTATATTTTCACAAAAACTTAGTGACAGACTGTTTCAATAGCTTTCAAAATTAATTTGATTTTTCTATTTTTAAACCAATTCTTTCTTATAAATTAACTTGAACTTATGTAATAGTTTTCTGAAAATCATATTGTTTTCTTTGTTTTTTTCTGAGAACTCCTTTTATCGTTTCTAAATCAATTATTAACCTCTCGTTTTAATCAATTTAAATTTTTTTCACATAGGTAACGTTTTTTTACCTTTTCTATAAACAACTACTCACATGTTCCAATAAGCGACTCATACCTGCGTTCAGGTTTCACCTTTGCAGGTATTAGTTCCACAAACACCACATGATATTTCTACAAAGCACACAATGGAAACTGTGACATTTATGTGAAATTAAGAATGGTTGTATTTTTGTAATTTTTAGTTAGTTGTCTGAGAATTTTTCTACTTTATTTTATTCTATTTTAATTACATAATGAAGATTGTTAATTACTTATTTCGTATGTTGTAATTTGGAAAATGAAATTTGAATTTGAATAACTTTAGACTCGTGCGTGGGAAATGAGGAAAACGGATGAATAATAAGAAACATCCATGACTGAAGGTGATTTGAACTTGAGACTGCAGGTACTCTTCAGACCTCAAAGTTGGTTCAAGTTGAAAGAGCGTATAACACAAACGAGGAGTGAGGATATTATACTAACGATGAATCAGTAAATCGATTTGTCAAATAATTGAACTCTTGATCGCAAAGATAGAATTGGATTGAATTCAGAACTGAAAACCTGTATATCTAGCCCATTTGTCTATAAATACCAATCATTTATTTCATGATCTTGGTCGACAGTTTCACTTATTTGAAATCGAAGTAGATTTTTCTTTTTTGTTGTTAAGAGCACAAGTATGTATTTAAATTTATAAGACATTGTTACGAGTTCTATCACTAAAAATGATGCTGGCAAAATGTAAGAATAGGACTAGAACTTTATTTACACAATAAAACACTCCACAGATTTATGACACAAGAAACAACACAAATATAAACAGATTCAATCAATGAAAACGTTCAATTGCTTTGAAGAATAATACTTCCAAAAAATGTCTTATATCTTAACTTTTTAAGTCAATTCAACGACTTGCAGTCAAGATTCAATAACTCGAAAACGTTTGGCCTACAGAGTAAGTAAATTCTACTTATTCTTAATGGAAATTTGACTGAAAGTCGTTCAATTCACTTAAAAATTTACTTTCACTTAGTAAGTCACTTACTTTCAAAGTAAATTCACTTAAAACAACGCAGTTCGTCATGGAACAAGAAATCCAGGAGTCTTATATCTGTTACAAGTCTCTAACAATTTATCTATAATGATAATGAATGTCAAATATTCTGATGTATGCAACTAGAATAATTTAATAATAATAGTTCACTTACACTCCGTATTGTCAGCACTCACTATTTACACAATCCTCTTCAACTCAAACAATCGTAGGTAAAATGCAATCACACTCACAAAGACGAATTCTCATCACAAATACGCAGTCTTCTTATACCAAGCGAAAATAACGGTTACTGTTACTGGAGCTGTCGCAGTACTGCCGTGTTCACTCTATGATGCTCGTCGCTCGTTCACTAAGTGGTACTGCCACTGTCAACTCTAAGCTAGTTGTTGACTATTCACGACTCCAAACTGAAAACAAGACTAAACTAGTTGCGACAGCCCAACGGTAAGTAACCTATAGAAATTTCTACACAATTTCATCACATTCTACAATTTACTATTTCTTTTTTTTTTCATTCTACCACCTTCTATCAATCATTATATACTTCCATGGAAATATTAAGCTGCCAAATGTGATGAAACATGATGAATGTGATCGAAATCACATTTAGTTCCTTAACCTCAATGTTTAACCTAAACAAAAGCTTTGAAGCCGTTCCAGAACATTCTGGTAATATCATAATGGTAATATCATAATATGGTAATATTATATCATGTATTAAACATGTTATCATTATATCATTAACATCATTATATAATAGGATTAAACATGTTTATGGTAAACATGTTTATAGGATAAACCTCTATCCAAACATGTTTATTTCTATGAACAGATTGGTGTGAGATTGATTGTCTAACTTTGGGATTTTCACGAAAAAGTATTTTATTTTATTACGGCAGTGCTAGTGGACTGATAAAATATTAAAGGAGTTGTAATCTTTCTCAATAGTGTAAAACATTGATAACTTTTCCGAGGAATGTTAAGCGGAGGGCTGGAAGACTTTCTAAATGAGACTTTCCCTTTTTTTAATTTTAATTTGCACCCTCCCAACAACATCTAAACTTTGTGGTAGCTTTAGTCTTGAAATATGCGATATATATTCCATTTTTTCTCGAAATCTCCAAGCTCAGCGTCTCTTCTAATGAGTGCATTTTCTCTAATGACCGTTCCCCCCACGCGTTTCGCCACAACATTTTTCTTATTATTTCTGGTCCCCTTTTTTCTCAATGAACTTTTTTAATGAGAAGGGAAGCGAGAAAAACAGAAGATAGATCATGACATCTCTTAATGATTTCCTGTGCTAATACGTTTCCTAATGATTCGAAAGATTTTGTAGGTGTATGAATCACTGGAGGACTGTGCTCTAGTGCAGAAGTTAAGAAGTAAGGGTAAGAGACCCTTATAAGATCGTTGAATTCAGTAGAAAGTATTCATACACTATGAATATATTATAGTGCTTCTGCTTAGAATAATAAGTATTATTCTATAAGGAAGATGAATGATCCTTCACCAGCAATTCGGTGATTTTTTTCTAATGAACAAAGGAAGCTGTGCCAACTTATTAAAATCTAAATAAAAACTCTTGCATCGATTGTTTTTAGTTTTGAGCCCATTTAAACTCATTCTCAAAACATTCAATGTAATTTCTGGACTTCAATGGATTGCAATGCTATTGTAAATTTTCTAGAATACATTGTAGCGTTTTGTTCTGTTGGATGCCTGGGAAAAACTGAAAATAATTAGTTCCCTTCAAGTTCTTGTTCTCAAACAAATTTTACCTGAATAGCAAGTCTTGGGTTCGGCTGCTCCAGGTCCAACATTTACACCTTACAGAGGAAGCGGTGCAACAATCCTATTGAAAATAATAATAAATTAAGGCTTAAAACTAAGGCCTGTTAGAATATTACAGCACTGTCCACAACACTGATGATTATCAGACCTAGTCGATGGAGATTTTTATTTCTCAATGCAGCCTATGCAGCCTATGTCGTAGGAAATGATCTCACCGAACAATAGAGTAAATAAACTCAACCCTCAATCACAATAACATGCCAGGTTGTAGAAAAACCGTTATAATATCCCTTGTGGTGGCTTAGAGGAATAAACTGCAGCAGTACGATTTGTACAGGCTGAGAAACCACTCTGAAAGGATTTAGGCTCCTGCCAAATAAAATAGAAAAGCCTTGAAATATCAGAGTGTACGTGCTAGGTGTAATTTCACAGCTAGACATAGTACATTGGCACAAAACTCTAGAGCTCACTAAGATAAATACGTGGACTTTAGAAAACCAGATAGTCATATACAGGCATAAATTTAGGCATATAGCAATATATAGCATATACGCATATGAACATTAGGCATATAAAACAGGATTTGGAATAAATTGAATGAGAAAACAATCTGATAGATAAAATGAATAGTTGATTATTGAAATAATAATGTTGAATTTATGTTTGCAAATAGATAAATTGGATACTTGAGTCCAATGAGATTTAAAAAAAAGCTGTATAATAATTATTGAAAACAGTAAAGAGTAGAGCATGAGTTGGGCTCAGCCTGACGGAAAGCAAGAACAGAATTTTCAACAAATTAATGTCATAGCCTAATAATTGAAACTTTCCAAATTAATTTGATTTTTCACTCGGCGCACTTTCACACGCGTGGGGCCCCAAATAATAATTTTTTTTATGACTCACTCAATGTTGAACCCTGCACCCTCTGGTTGTAGCTGGTTGGTAGCCTCGCACACGTTGTCGAATTCAGGAGGATGATTTGTTACTCTTCCAATATTTGACTTGCTTGGAAATTATTTTAGAAGATTTAAAATGACTGTCCAATAATAAAATTCCGAACTTGCTTTAGAGAATCTGGTTTTAAGACAGAAAGTTAGATTCAACAATTAAAATTTTCATAAGGTTCTTTTAAAGCGGAAATGCAAGTTAGTGAAAGAACCGCTTTAACAAATGAGAAAAGCTTGTTACCTTACCCCTTCCAAGCAAATTAAAGGGTGTTTATCCAAATAGACTAGGTTCAACCCAGGTTTGAGGGAAATGATCAGGAGAAAATTAATTACAAAATTTTAATACTGATACAATTTAAAAGAAAAGAGCCAGATTCTTGAAATATAAATTATAATGAGGCAGAATACACCTTAAAAATCCTATACAAAACGATATGACACATCGATAAAACATAGAGTAGATATTCCGTGGTCCACGTGGGCCTTTGCTTTGCCATTTTAGTGTACTACAATTTTCGAGCAATATAACACTTTCAAACACATTTCAATTAATTAAACATCAATAAAAAGTAGTATCTAACAAATAGAAAATGACAAACAATATACAGCAATACAGATGGTTGACAGTGCTACTGGATGTAACCTCCAAATTGTGTGATCACTCTACAATGCTGTTAACAAATCTAGTTTCAAGTGCTATGGAAATTTTAGGTATCATTTTATTACAATTTAGAATGGGAATTTAACCTTTGTTATGCAATTGATAACTCCTAAAAAAAACATTTTATGCATTATTCAGGCTGGTATTGAGTTTCGAATTCGATTATTTCGATATATTTAGGTGATCGACGTTTTCTTCTCGAAAATTTGAAATTTGAATCAACTTTAGGCTTTCCTCATACACCAATTTTTCGTAGCATAACCTACAGTTCGACTTCGCAGACAATAACAATAAATTCAGTGTTGGCCTTTTCAAAAACATCACAAACAATGATGTTTCCAGTTAATTCTTAAATTAATTCCATTTATAGAATTCATATTATGATATTCGATAATTCTTTAATGTTAGGTTCTAGGTTTTTTATAGCCCATAAATTTGGTTTTGAAAGTGGTTAGGTGTTTTCCGAAACGTATCTTGGCAATATTTACTTTTTCAAAACTAATTTTTTGATAGCATAACCACCAGTTATTGACTGAATTTCCAAAGATTATACTGAAAGATCATGGGGTTTTATTCCTTATCCAACAATAGATATCAATGTAGGTTTGCAGAGTGTGTTTTCAAAGGAATTTTCCCCTTTTCCAATTCTTTGGGTAAGCTCAATCTAATCAGAAAGTACCCAATGTGTCAACTATCTCTACAAGCTTACTAATTCAATCAACATTTTTCAGTTTATAATTATGTCTTGGGGCTTTTGTTAATTCAAAAGAGTTATACAATTTAGTAGAACTTTTTGAAAAGACATTTCTGAGCTTAAAGCCTGTGCTCACTCTCATTTGTTTGTGAATAAAAAAAATGCGTCAATAAATAAAATGTTTACTGTGAAATCCTAGCCTTAGCTAGGCTGGGCGCTGGGGTTGAAGCTTGCATATTAAGGTCATACACTTGAATAAAATAGGACCCAAACTAACTTTCCTCTGGCCCATCAAAGACGGAACTACAATATTATTGCACAGTCTGTTAACAAAGTGAAGTATTTTATAGTTTTTTCTCAGTCTGTAACAAATTATTTTTCTGATCACTAGTTCAAATAATGAAGCAGAAGTAGTTTTCTAATTGATATCCCAATACAAAATGTTTTTTATAGAGCTCTCATGAAAGTATTCCACAAGTGTTCAAACGGCCAGACCATGAGAAAGATATACAAACAATAATTAACACTTCGGTCGCTGAGTTCACTGAATGAGCGTGTGGCGACCCTTCACAAATAATATAATGTAAAAGGTAGCATGTTACGCCACTTTTGTGTTTATACAATGACCTATTGCAATGCGACGGGTGCCACCGTATGAATGGGGTGAGGCAGACCACCCTCTCGAGATCTGCGTGTTTGTGTGTGAGTGAGAGGAAGAGTGAAGCTTGAAGGAGAGAATGAGTGAGTCGTTCTCTTGAATGGAAAACGATTGGAACCACGTGCCGTCACGGTCTGCAGCTAGCGTAGTTCACTTCGTGGGAACTTTCATACTAGAGTACTCCAGAACTCTAAAGGGGCTCACTATTAATGGACTAGTAGCTACTAGTATAACGGCAGATAGCATGAATAATCCGTGACGAATTTCATATACTGTCGATTGTTAGTATGTTAGTGAGATTCACGGTCAATGTCATAAAGTGAGGCATCATTTGAGCTTTACTTGTCCTGATTGATTCTCAATAGGAGTTTTTCATGGGAGCGGATTGTCAAAGGTGGCATTTTGGAAGTCTAAGGCCCACCGCACACGGGTCGACGCTCGAAGTGGTCGACGCGACTCCAGTCACGTACGCGTCTCCCCTCCACTCAACTTCCTTCGTTGTGGCATTGAGCTCCGCAGACTGGTCGTTCGGTGGTCGTCTAGAACCGCAAGTATCCTCGTCTTATGCAACTCTCGTCTCTTGCGATCGGTTTGGAACGGGAAAGTTCGAGCGAGACGCACGTCTCTTCATCATGGAGGTAATTTTTATTTTATTTGCTTGCTTTGTTTTTGTGCTAAATCAATTTTTTTTTTAAATTTAACCTGTTACCTTTAATAAATGTTTGCAAAGAAAAAACAATTTTCAATGTCAAATTTTCCTGCAGTTGCCACCGTGATTTTTTTCTGACGTTTTATATTTTATTGATTCATGTTTATGTTTACTATGATTGAGTTAAAATTTAATTTCAAAAATAATTTTAGTTTTTTTTACATTTTTTGAAATTTTATATTGTAAAAAAACAAAATAAAAATGTGAGTTGAAAACTGAGGTGGCCCCACATTTTTTAATGGTAGTGTATAATTATTGTTTGTAAAAAATTCTGAAAACATTCAATTTCTGCCTCTAGGTGTTTAATGTCAAATTCGTTGGAGAAGTGGAGAAATACCCTGAATTATATAACCTGGACACTCCCATTCCAATGACGAGGGTTGAGTTAAAGCTACTCAGCATTTTTTTATATTATATATATATAATAATATATAAATGAATTTTATATATATATATATATATAAAATTCATTTTATTTTAAATTGCATTTTTTTATTAATGTTTGTCTTGGTTTTTTGGTAAATTTTGTTTATTGTTAATAAAAATATTTGTAAATAAATTTGAAAAATTAAATATCTTACCTCAAAGTTATAAGTATGCATTCTTCTGAATTCACGCATTCCCTCATATTCGTATCCGCATGTTGAATAGCTGGACTAATTATGCGAAAGGAATCATACATTACTCTAGTTAAAAAGTTCGCATTCTATAAAACGCTAGAAATTTAGCATCACTTTGTTGCAGTTCTCTTGCACCAACGAATAACCGTTTATGAAAATTGCGTTCAATATAAGGATGCACCCACAATCTTCGTTTATTCCTTTTCATTTGCCGGTACGACAAAAACATTACAAAGTCCTCCTCATCACTTGAACTTGAACTGCTCATTGTAAGTTTATACAAATTAAACTAAAATGCAAAAATACGGTATATTATTAATGCTGATTAGAAATATACAAACATTCACAGATCGAAATAGGCATTTTGATTCATATTAAAAAAGGTCAACGAATGCACTGAGAACGTTCCTGGTTGGAAGATGCGAATAAACTGAATCGACCTGTGTGCGTGGGGCAATCGCTTGTGCCGCACGGTTCGTACATGACGAGCACGACGCGCGAACCTCTCGACGCGTCTTCGATCGACCCGTGTGCGTTGGGCCTAAGAGAAGTGAAAATTATTGATCCTGTTGGAGATTTTTGAAGAAATTTTGGGGATTGATTAAGTGAAACAAGTTTTTGGTTCGTTGCCAGTGTCGTCTTACTAGGAGCTCGGTCTGAGGGGGGGGGGAGAAGAACAGCGGAGATGTAGTTTTAGTTGGGGGTAGGCTCAAGGCACTATAATATAGTAAAAGAAAGGAAGGATGAGTCCTTCAACAATTTTGAGAGATAATATAGGATATTACTGAATTCTCTTAAGGCTGTGAAATAGGGCTTTAGTCATATATATATTTTTAAATTCTCTTTGGCTGGAGATTATTAGGCTACTGAAATGTAGTCTATTGCAATAAATAAGAAAAATTTTCATCAAATTATTTTCTGAGATATGAGCAGTTGAAGTCGAATTTTGGGGGTAATTGATATCATGAACGGTTGTGAATAGAAAAGTGTAATTTTCAGGATCAATGTAACAAAGTATTGATTTTGTAATAAGATATTTTATTTTTCAAAAAAATCATTTTTTTGAAACCTTTATTACAGAAAAACTATATTTCTCATTGAAATACAAAATATATCATTGAAATCTCTGATATCTTTACAGAAAGGAGAGCTCAGGGGTATTCCACGAAGTATTTTTTTTAAATAATCCTATAAAACCATATTTTGAGAGATCTAGACAACAATTCAACCACTTTGATATATCAGCTCACGTTATGTGTCAAAGTTAACTTTAGTTAGATTCAGGCTCTCATTCTTCCAGTAAAAAGAATATAAAGCAGGCCTACTTGAAACTATTGATGATCATTCACCTTTCTGGGGTGGAGTACCGTACTTGAAAATGTCCTTCAAAAGGGGGTTGTGGGTACTTCCGCAGAAAGTTTTTGAAAAAAAAAATGATCCATCTAGAACCACATTTTTCTGGCGATCCCAGACATCTTCTTTGACTAATTTGTCAAAAACTGCCCCTCAAAGCTTGTAAAGATTCTAAAATTTCTGTTCTCCCTAATTCTCTGGGAGAGAGAGAGAGAGAGAGGGTTCATTACCCTGGTTCATTCGACCCCCCCCCCCCCCACGAAGTTGAGCCACTGGTTCGTAAAATACAGTCTCTGCAGTCTCTCAAACAGAGAGTTCTGCTGCAATTTTATCGGACTTTTTCCCGTTTTCTTTATTAATTAAGAAACACAAATATAATCTACTTCTTGTGAAATCTGAATGCTTCATAACCTCAACATGCTCATCACCAAAAAATCTGTTTCTTAATAAAATGCCTTTTTTTTGCTTGAGCTTTTTATTTTAAATCATGGTCTTTTTGATTTCATAGCCTGGAAACGCGCTTCTTAAACCTTATGAAATGGGGTAATGTTTGTACTGAAGATTTATATTAATGTCAAAATGAAGGATCTGCAAACCTTGCTCCCACAATCTATTCATAGATTCAAAGCGTTTTAATGCCATTATCGAGTTGTCTATAAAATTAGTAGATAATAATTTGGAGGCATCAATCAATTCGATCAGCCGTCGTTAATATTACTGGAACACTTCGTTACATAAATCGAGCCTATGAAAAGCTATCGCCTTAGAAATTCACATTATTGCTTTCCTTCCTTTTATTCGGCCACTTAATAGCCACTTGGCAGTGTCGTTATTAGGAAAATAAAACGCGTCTTATTGAATGCCATTGCTTCCCATTAGGAGACGAAATAAAAATCGACTAACAAAAAGACGTCCGCGACCTCTTGGGAGGATGTCGCCAGGGGGGGAGGGAGCTAGTGGGAGGAGGTTTTTTTAGTGGAAGGGATGTTTAGATGTGTGAGGGTGCTGTGAAGGGGGGTTGTGTAAGTAAGGGTGCCCCCTGGAAACGGGACAAGGAGGAAATACTTAGAGGGAGGGTCCCGGAAGTGGCTGGTGGAGATAGGGACCACTATGCTCCGCCCTCTCTGTTCTCTTTGGCGTCTCCTAGACGCTGTTAGCGCGCGTCTTTTAATTGTCAACCTCTTCTTCCCTCTCTTTCTATTCCTACACTCCTTATCTTCGATAATTATCTACTGTAATATGCGTCGCAAAGTTCAACTCTCGGCTCCCTCTTCACGAGAACTTGTTCTTCCATCTTGCTCCACCCTCACACTTCCCTACCATTCTTCTATTGTCTCTCTCTTCATCACATCTTCTCATCTCCCTCGCGTTTAATGGCGGCGTCCTCAGCAGCCAGATCCGGACCGCCAAAACTGAAAGGACGGGAAATGTTATAATAAGGAGTTGCTGACGCAATCAGCCTTTCGTCGTTGTCCTTGTCTACTGTTTCTCCTCCGTCTTCTTCTTCCTCCTCCTCCTCCTCCTCCTCCTCCTCCTCCTCCTCCTTCTTCTCCTTCTCTATTTCTTGTTTTAGTTTTCTTCTTCATTCAGGTCCTTGTTGTTTCTGGAAATTTGGGAGTCTTTGTTCAAACGACAAGTCCGTAGAGCCACCTGATTCTGATAGCTGGAAATAAAATACTAGTGACAACAAAAAGTTGAAGCGGATTGAGTGTTGGGCCCTTAGATTCCAGGTTCCTTGGAACAGCAACTACTGTGTTTTCTTAATTGAGTACAGTTTCATTAAACGGGAATACAGTATATAATAATATAATTCTATTGCGGATAATGCCTACATGAGTTCGGATACTTGTGCGTGGGTAATGAGGTAAATGGGTAATTGATAGGAAACATCAATAGCTGAATGAGATTCAAGACCCAAGGCTGCAGGAAACGAAGCGAGCCAGAGACTTAACTAATCGCAGACAAGTGCTCCAACAAACTGTGCTACCAGAGCCACTTTATAGGTAAGCCTTGCATGGTTAGATTTTGTTTAGCATCAAAATAGATGCAACCTGACTAAAACATTCACCTATTACGGGGAAAAAATGAAATTGAGCGGATCTTTAAAACTGACTGCTTGAAAAAACTTCTGTGATATTATAATGATAATGTTTTGTTGTTCGGCAATAAATTATTCTTATTATGACTTGAAAAAACATTTTCAAGTGGTTCATATCCCATTTTAACTGATTTATGTTTTTTTTTCTCTGCCTCCCTTCCATTGCTAAGAGAATATTCAATAAACATGAATCACATAAATTATCGAATAGTATGTATGCATAAGAAATTGGATAATGTTTATGAATCCATCATCTTATAATTATTCATTTTTATGGTCCAATTCATCATCTTATGGAAATTATTGAAATAGTTTTCAAATCTGTATTTCTCATACAATAATAAAACTAAGATTTATTTGAATGTTTTTATAAATTTGATAATAAATTTCTTTCTTTTCAGGTCTCGATTCACAAACGAAATCTTCATCAGCACTTGGACACTTGACTTCAAGTAGCGCAGGTGAATAATTTTACAAGCTCTTTCAGATTTTCAATCATATGCTAGTAACCTAAAAAATTAATGAAATACTGCAATTAAAAAATCTTGCCAGATTTTTTTTCTTTTTTTTCAGAGGATGAAGCCCACATAGGTCTGAGACCTGTGCGTGGGTAATGAATTGCATGATGCTGATTGATGAGTTGGACCTATAGTTTTAGGTGGGTTCCGAACCACCGGGAAGTGATTTTACAGCAGAGAACAGATTACTGTGTTCCTTTTGTCAGTAAGCTTGTTAGTTTTATTCTGTCGTCCAAATCTATTTATCAAGATATAATTTGTAGCAACTCAGACTTCGAGCTTTTCTAATAATATAAATTTTTTAAAGTGAGTTAATAAAGCCTGTCTTTTGTTAGTGGGGAGATTCCCTCTCAATAGAACCAACAATTCATTATCCACCTAATCCAAATCATTTCTATTCTTCATCAATATTATTAACCACAAAAAACTCTTCGCAATTCGGAACCCTTTTTTACTGGTGATTATCATTTTGTTATTTTGTGTGGTTAATACCACCTCATACCAAAACCAGCACCTGATCGCACCGTGATTCAATCCAACACCAACAAATCAGTTCACACAGATGAAAGGAACGAAGGAGAAAGAATAATGTTATGGAGCGAAGATGCATTAGGTTCTATCTCACGTTTATGCCTGGGAAAAGCGGCGGCAATCGTTGCTGAATGGGATGGTGGGAGGGGTTAGCAAGGCACAAGATGGCGGTAGCTTCCCTTGTGTACTGTGTGTTATCTGAGGGTTGCCGATTAAATGTAAACGGGGTATCGGTAACATATATACGTGTGATAAGTCTAACTAGATATTAGAGAGCCGAAAACGTACGAAGTAGGGAGAAGCCATCGACATTGAAGCGTGGTTGGTGAGGAAAATGGGGGTGGTTTGGGAAGAGAGGCCAGATTACGAAGAACATGGTTGCCATGACAACGCGTTGGAAGTTTTCCTTCTCGCTCCATAAGTAATTGTGCTTTTCTTTGCCTGAATTAATCAGACATCGGCCATGAAATTTATAGCTCACCGGTTTCTTTTCTTTTCTTGGTTTTCCCTTTCCATTCCATCTTCGTTCCCCTTATCCTCGAATTTCCCCACAATGGAAGAAGAGAAATATCATGAAAATTATATGGGCGTTACTACTTCATCTACGGTCCAACGACTGCTACTGTGCTTTAAGCCAACATAAAGAGCCGCACACAAAACCTACCGGTTGACGCCGGGGAAACTCTCAAGCTCCCCTTTCCCCTCCTCACCCACAGAGCTCAATCCCACGTTTTCACCAAATATTCAGCAGAGACAAAGGTTAGAAACTTCCTTTATTCGGAGTTGTTCAAGGCTCCTTGTAGTACAACGATTCCAGCACTCCTATTTCATACCACTTGCAGACATCTGAACATTTTATACCATTGATGGACAAACTACGGTCCGCGAGCTAATTTAATCCAGTCCGCGACATGCTTTTAAATAAATACTCAAAACGCAACATGTGAAATAAATATAATGTAGAATATTTTATTTGCTGAACTAACATAACGGTTACTTATGCATAGTTTTTCCGCTTTTAAGTACAATATTATCACATCTGAGTTTGCATTGAGTGTTTAAAATGAGTTTAAATAATTTGTACCACTGCTTACATCGGAAAACCGACAGGGAGGAGGACTCAAATTAAAAAAATCACTCTTGTATTATGACTATGTAGGCCTAATTGTTAAAAATGTCTATTGCAGCACAACTTTGTTTCTTTTAATTGCTCATTGTTACAAGATGTTTCTTGCTTCTGTTGACGTGGATAAAGAAGTTTTTTCATATTTCGAAACCAATAAATTCTTAAAATTGGTCAGAACTTACAAAACTAAGAAACTTTTTTCTTTTTTTGAGGATGAAGCCCACTTAGTTCTGAGACCTGTGCGTGGGTAATGAGTTGGACCTACAGTTTTAGGTGGGTTCCGAACCAGCGGGAAGTGATTTTACAGTAGAGAACAGTGTCTTTTTTGCTGGCCAATCTAATCGGTCACCGTTACAAAGAGGTCCTACGAGAACACAGCTTATCTCTATCTGATTGAACAGATACCAGCTACGGCTCGCGCACTAGTTTCATTGTTAAGGCTGTGCGCAGGGTTTTTGGACATAATTTTTTTTCTAAGTTTATTGTATTGGATATTATTAAGGTATTGAAATGTTGACTATTGCCATGAGAAATTATTTTCTTCATCAAATATTTTATGGAATATGGGAGTTCAAAGTTGAAATTTTTCGGTTTTTGGGGGCAATTGATATCCCCTACAAGATATTTTGATCTTTTGATAATTTTTTTAAAATGAAAGACACATTGAGGAATAAAATGACATTTTTTTCACTCCGATCAAACAAATAGTTTTCTCAAAATAATTTTTTTAAAACATGAAAAATTTCAGTTTTTCAAAATATTATTTTGAAAAAACCAATTCTTAAATTGAAATAAAAAATGTCTCATTCTTTTCCCCATGGTGTCTTTCAGTTATAAAAAAATAACAAATATTTAAATTAACTCGTAGGTGAGTACAATTGCCCCCAAAAACCGAAAAATTTCTACTTTAAACTCCAATATTCCATAAAATATTTTATTAAAAAAAATAATTTCTCATAGCAATAGTTAACATTTCAATACCTTAATAATATCCAATACAATGAACTTCGAAAAAAAATTATGACCAAAAACCCTGCGCACAGCCTTAATTATTCAAAACATTTAAAATTATTAGTATTACTATTATCATCATCATTTTACTAAAAAATAAGTTCAACTTGAATGTTTGGTCTCACTGGAATTGTGAAATAAATTTTATCCAGAACAAAAAAGTGATTAAGCTCTTATTAAAGTTCTTAGTAAAAGAATTCCAGAGATCTCTGCAAGTACTAAAATATTGAAAACAAACTTATTGAATTGTTATCATTCATTTAACTGACATACAACCAATGTGAATACAACAGGCTATTGCCCAAAACTGCTTTCACAAAATTTGAAATTTGAATCGAAATCATAGGTTAGGCGGGTCGCTTAGCGCAGTTGGTTGAGGCGTCGAAACTTCAGCTTGCTGTCGTTTCAGCGGTCGTGGGTTCGAATCCCACTCCTCTGTCTGGCATCCATGAGTCTGGCAATCAATTCACCTCATTACCCACACACAAGCCTCGGACTCATGTACGCATCATCAGCAATAAAAAATAGGTCGGTTACACTAAAAATTCTTGAAGCACAATAATTCACGATTCTTTTTTTTTTAAAGAATATTAATTTTGATTTTACTTTCAACTAAATACTTATCACAGCCCAAAAAAGATTAATAGAATTTTGAATTTTGAAATTTGAAATTTCTGATACATCAAACTGAATATAAAAGAGAAACTAAATACAGAACTGTATATATTCATTGAAATAAATATCATTACTATCAATGACCTGACAAGGTCTTATTGAAATCGTGACGTTGTCCGTCCGTCCGTCTAGGGCTTGGAAGGAAGATTCCAGACTCTTGAAACTTCTTATATAATTTATAGCTTCTTCATAGCTCAAGTAGTGAGATCGCTATTGATTTTGGAGTTTGATGGTAGAATTTGAAAATAATTATGATGTAAAACAGATTTCCACTACAGGCTCTAGGTTAGTTTTGACTAGTGAAAATCGAAAAATTGGACTCCTGGTGTTGGTGCTGTCTACATTTGAAAATCAAAGCATTGAACATTAGAAAGGCTGATGGTCAGCCCAATTATCCACTTTATCTTTACAGTGCAAGCGTGACGTTTTCATTTTTGATTGTATTGAATAAGGAACAGAGAGAAAATTTTGAGGCATGATATAATATGACATGTGTTGAACAAGAAGAAGAAGAAGAACAACAACAACAAGAAACAAACCTCTTTTTCAAGAACTGCCGATGTGCATTTTTAGTGAATTGGGAAGCATATTATGTTTATAGAAATCGAAGCAGTTAAATGGTGCATAACAACAACTGATAATAATGATAAATTATATTATGAAATTCTTCGGGCCCTTGAATTAGTTAAATCGGTTTATTAGTGAGACATTCAAAATAATACGAGCAATGATAAGTTACATCCACTTCTATTGTAATAGAAGTGACAATCGAAGAAAATATATAGTTTTGACTAGATTCTTTAAATAATATTGGGCTTTTCCTATCTTGATTTTTTAATTTCATGATTGTTGTATAATTCCGATGAACTTATATTTGGAAACAATAATAATTTTCTTTTGAATGACTTAAATAATTAATATTCTTTTTCTGAAAAAGACTGGTGAATTATTGTGGTTCAAGGTGAAATTTTTTAGTGAAACAGACCTCACCAAAATTGAATTCTAATTTTAAATTTTGTAGTTTTAAGTTTAAGTTTTGTAGTTTTTTAAGTTTTGGGCAATAGTCTATTTATTCACATTGATTGTATGTTACTCAAATGAAAAAATAAATAACTCAGTTAAAAACACAGGTTCTAGCTTTTTAATCAAGCAACCATTTTAAAATCGTAAACGATAGTTCATTGTCTAGTGAGACTGATCATCCTTGCTATGCTATTTTATGGAATAAATTGAGTTTTCAGCCACTTTACTTTCAAACACTAAAAACTTATTTCTTCCACAGGTTTAACGTCAGGGAAATCCTCCTACCATCACTTATCTTCATCTCTAACAGACTCTCTTAGAGTTTGCACAAAGACTGGTGAGTAGAAATATAATTGAACACTTCTTTCATATGTTCAAAACTTCAAGAGCAACTATAATATTTCACAAATCACCCAATTGTCAGAACATAGTTTGTCATTACAGGAAAAAGTAGTCTGCATTTAATTAGTCCAAGTATTTATTTAGCTTTACTTTATTTTTCTTCTTTATTCTTATCTACTTTACTTGCCCACTTTTTTTTGTTTAGATTCAATTAGACTGGAGTAATTCAGATTATATGTACTTTAAATGTTAATAAGTGAATGAATCACAATTAGATTATTGTTTGTATTTTCTTGAATATTATTCGTCATAATAAGGTAATAAGAGTGCAGTGATTTGAAAGATTCATTCGTATAGATTGCAGAGCGCGATTCTCCTGTTGAAATCAAATAAACGTCCAAAACTCTTTTTTACTTTGTGAGAAATTATCAAGATATCACATTTCTTGATACTAAAATTAAATAAGAAATGAAGGGCTGATGGAGGGCTCTCGCTATTATGAATGATCAGAAATCACACCTACCATTTCTTCTGCCTGAGGTTCTGTCTGGACAAAACATTGATAACCTATTAATCTTTATCTATAACACTCATTCATCTGCCTATGAGCATTCACTTATTCCACAATAATTCAAGTTCATTTCGATTGTCAAAGATGGCCAGTGCCGCTATTCGTTGACGAGTTTTGCCCACGAATTCTGGAAATAGGCCTATTGGTCATTGGTCCTGGTAGCACTGTTTTAAACTCTAATTCAAAACTATTAATTATAATAATTGCAAGATACTGAATTTATTTATCATACTTATTCTTATACTGATCTCATTGATTATTTAGTATCTTACTATGAAAGTCTATAGCATTACTATTGTAGTGAACACGTGATTTTCAACCATTGTAGTCAGAATAAGTTCCAACCCAGTTTCAAAAACATGTTCAAATTGAAAATTCGTGTCCAAAGGCAGAAAAACGTAATAATTAATAATAATTATTCAATTTGAAGAGCGTAAATGCGCAAATATTTCAAGATCATCCGCTTTGTCAATCAAATCTGTAAACCAGAAGAACGAATGAGTTTTGTACAAATTCTAAATTATCGCGATACATTGTACGTTATATCAGTGAGCGGCTTTGTTGTGTCAACATTAATCACTGTATGAATAGCCGCTGGAAATAATAAACCAAGATGGCGTTTCCCGCCAGAAAGGAAACTACGAGTATTTATCTATCGGGAGTTTATAGCGTCTAGTAATTGGGCGCGGAAAGCATGTCGGATATTGCTCGCGAGTTTGCCGCCCAAAAAACAATGCGCACTTCCTCTGCGCATTCCTGATTCCTGTTGGGTCGGAACAACTTCGTTTCGTTGTTACTGAAAAGTTTTGTAATCAAGCGTCTGACAGATATTCTATTCAGCTGTCATTACCTTCCACTAGTCGAAAACATTTTGTTACCAACACTGAATCATCGTCATTTCATTGAATTTGAAACATCCAATAAAATTCTCACCCAGCCGCTGCCTATCACAGCACGCCATCGTCAAACTCTTTCATGGACCGCTGCGTAGTATTTGCGATTTATTGATAAATGGTGCACAACAATGTGAACCTAGTCAATGCAGAACCGGTGACAGAATAATGGACGGATCGCTTTGTTAACCTGATCGAAATCCTGCATTTTTTTTGTTAACACCACGTTAAAAATAGGGCAGACTATGAACATGACAAAAAAATGTTGAATGCTCTACAACATTTCAAAAATAGTAGAGTATGTAAACTCCGGTTTAATTAATTTAAGAGTTAAACTGTTAGGACCAGGATAACGTTATAAGAGTTAAGTGTAGAGTAAAGGAGCTGTATGCCTTATCATTTAATTAATTTCGAGAATTTATTTATCATTCATTTCTATCCCAACGCGAACATCGCTTTCGCAATCAATCATCGTTCTATATTTCGTTAGTGTATCGTTCATTGTTTGTTGAATGGTGTAAAATTTTCAAGAATAGTTTTAATCAGCGAGTAATGTGCTTCACAGTCGAACATTTAATAGGCTACTCTATCATCGCAAAATCAAACTGATCACGCTGCTTCAACCTGTCATTCATCATTCTACAGCATGCGTTTGAGTATTGATGCTCCACTTCGTAGAAAAGTGTTTAAGCTGGGCATTCACGTTCCGATTTGCAGTACCACTTGCAGTCCAACCTCCAAGGTTGGATCTGAAAACGGAACGTGAATGGGCTTGTTGGATAGTTGGATTTGTAGATGGACGACTAGATGGACGACTTCTGACTGTCGACGGTGTTGGAGCGTGTGTGGGGGAGTCGGATCAAAGTCGTCCAACTTATCTCAGTCAGTGCTTGACCTTCGGGCAAGTACGGGCAACTTCGGTTACATTTTTCGGCTCGAGAGCGATGCTCACAGCTGATTAGGAATAAAGGTGGATTGCAAGTAGGAGCGTGAGTGGAGTCGACTATCCATCTAGCAGTACTACTAGCAGTACTGCAAGTCGTACTACAAGTTGAAACGTGAATGCCCAGCTTAAACTCTGGTTCTAAGGTGAGGGTGGACTGTCAAGCATAGGATTAGAAAATAGTTCCAGTGAGCTTGGCATAATTATAAAGCTCAGAGTGAGAAGCAATCACTTTGCTCTACTACCTCATTCTCGTTAGACCCAGACATATTAGTAGTTCAAGTCTGAATTTTAAGCGTCACACACAGTGAAAACAGGCTGGATACTCTCTATATACATAATAATGTATATGAATAATTGAAAGAATAATAATTAATGATTGATGATTGAGCATAACTCAGACATTTTTTCCGGAGGGTGAAGTCCACAGGTCTGAGACCCGTGCATGGGTAATGAATTGGATGATGATGATTGATGAATTTGACCTACAGTTTTAGGTGGGTTCCGAACCACCAGGAAGTGATTTTACGTCAGAAAACAGTCTTTTCTGCTGACCATTTCAATCAGTCACCCTTACAAAGAGCGCCAAGGAGTTTCGTAGCTTATCTCTGATTGAAGAGATACCTGCTACGGCACTCTGCTATCACTTCCTTTTTTTTACGACTTCCAAAAAGAACAAGGTTCTATATTCGACCTGTTTTTTTTTTATGTTTGTACATCAATCATTCGAACAATATTGAACCGATTTCGATGAATTTTTTTTAAACGAAAGAGCATCGCTCAGCGGTGGTCCCATCTAAGCTTCGCAAGGATCGGCCCAATACTTAGTCCAATATTAAACAAAAAGTAGCATTCTTCGATGTCTTCATTTCAATCAAGTTTGAATAGGATAGTTCCACACATAACCGCCAATCGGATAACCGGTGTCGTTTACCAGGCTGATCATTGTATCAAGATGTTTACCATACTCTTATGATAATACCGCCTTCAACTTCATCTACTGCGTTTACTTATCATATTTTCAGTAAGCACAATTTTCCACACTTGTAACGTAATATAGGCCTACTATTTCAGTGTAGGTATATTCTGAAAGGGACCACATCAAAATGAATCAAAAGCCATTTCACTTTTAAGAAGCCTTTCGCTATTATAATTTTCCTAAATACAATATTCCACATAAAATAAAACGTTGTAGAATTTTCCTTAGTTTATCTTTTCATATAAGTGGATTTTTAGTTACTTAAGTTTGGATGTTATAAATTAATTATTGGCTTGCTAATTTGGTAAATATTTCATAATGTCGGCTTTAAGAAATTTCTCATGTTTTCAAAGTTTGAAAATTCAACTAAAAACCTTGAAATAAAACATATTTTAAAACAACTAAAAAACCGACTTCAGTGAAATGATAAAATACTCACGTACTAAAAAGTTTAAAATAAAGTATTTACTTTAAAATTTTAAATTTCATACAATCTTTTGAAGTCGGCGCCAAATTTTAAAAATTTTAGAAAATTTTAAATTTCATACAAGTAATCTTTTGAAGTAAAATTTAGAAAATTTTAAATTTCATACAAGTAATCTTTTGAAGTCGGCGCCAAATTTCCCATAAACTTTTAAAATATAACAGAATTACTCTGTGATGTCTTCCATGACGAAATAATTGAACAATCTAATATCAAAACTGACACTGTATTCCAGTAAAAGTGAGTGTAAATCACATATTTAATTGAAATACAGTGTTAGTTTTGATATTAGATAGAATTCCTTATCAATCACTACCCGGTGGTTCGGAACCCACCTAAAACTGTAGGTCCAAATCATCAATCACCATCATCCAACTCATTACCCACGCACAGGACTCAGACCTATGTGGAATTCATCCTCCAAAAAAATACATCAGTGTTAGTTTTGAAATTAGATAGAATTTCTTATCAACTTCATAAAATATTTGGCGCCGACTTCAAAAGATTACTTGTATGAAATTTAAAATTTTCTCAGTTTAAAGTAAATACTTTATTTTAAACTTTTTAGTACGTGAGTATTTTATCATTTCACTGAAGTAGGTTTTTTTTTGTTTTAAAATATGTTTTATTAGAAATTCAACCATCTTGTAAATAATTAGAGATAGATTACTTAAACACACTGTACTTGAAAACCCGTTCAAAACCCAAAGTCAAAGTATTCTTTAGTTCTTATTAAAGATTTCAGTGTTCGAAACCATACACATAAACACACATAAAATTGAAAGACATGCCCCTAAAGCAAGCGAGTGGATTGAATTAAGTTTGCTTTGCTTCCCCATAGCCATGTGAAGTACGGAGGTTTTGGAGGAGGTGGATGCAACTATTCTTCTTGCAAGCCTTCCAGAAGTACGTCTCAGTTTGTGTAGCAGGTCTTTGATGATAGGGGAGGAGTCTATTATGCGTATTATACTCACCCCCTATTTAGGGTTGTCTTCACCCTCGTTCTTGGAGACCCTTAGAGAATGAGAATCGCCTTTGGGTAGCATCCTAGGGCAGAATTCAATGCAAGTTTATGGCAGTTGAAGGGTAAGAGGGAACAATGAAATGGACAAGAATAAAAATAAGAACATGAACAAGACTTATATACAGGCGTCTTCCCGCATTATCTAGGCTCTAATCAGGATCCCTTATTTTTCCTTTAGTAGTTGTTTATCAACCATGCCATCCCCATTACAGCGAATTATTTATCGTTTTTTCCTTTTTTGGGTGTTGAGGTGGTAACCAAAAAAATCAACCCACAAAGGATGATTTGTCAAAATTAGAAAGTGAATGTTTCGCGTCTTAATATTATTATGATAATGCTTTTGGAGAAAAGGCTGCTTTCCCCGTCTTAAGGAAAACACAAAAGATCTTTTATTCTCAGTTACGAGGGCTGGCAAGAAAGCTTCATTGAAAAGCGTTAATTTTTGAACTCAGGCTTAGACCCTGAATTATAAATAAAAAATATCGCAGTATCACTCAGACTATGTATATTGGGTTCACGTTTTTGCATTTTTCATTTTTGAAGTCTCAAATTTTAAATCGACAGCCAGAAATTATGAATTTATTAATAAATCCAAATTTGAAATAGATATGAGAAATAATTGATTCAAACATAATTATAATAAGTGCATCTATTATCATTCTAGTACTTGACGTTCATAAAATGTCCATTTCAGAAAAAAAGATTTGTGTCTGAGGCTAAAGCTACAATGTATAATTGTATAATGCACAATTAAATGGACAAGGATAGAGATAAGAATATGAACAAGACTTATACGGTTGTTTTTATATGGATAAGAAGTGTATTGCAGAAATGGATGATAAAATCCAATAAACTCGAAACTATTGTATTCCAGAGTTTAAATGCTTCTGTCTAGCTCCAGTTTAAATAGAAGTCAAAAATCAAGTAAACGTGCGTTAAAATAAAAAAAATGCCGAAAACAGTTTTCCCCAGCAAAGTTGTGAAGTCTCACAGACTCTACTTCATAACGTACGCCCTAATATCATTGCTTCCCTCTCTAGCTTCTCATGATTAATGGCTGCTGAGGGTACGCTAGAAGCATTATTAGCAATAAATAAATATCACGTTACCGTATAAGACCGATAAACCAATGGTACCCAAACTCTACAATTCTATGTTTCTTTTGCACAACCCCACTCTGGTAGTTGCTTCTCATGCCGCAGGCTGTAGCTAAGTGCAAACGCTGATATGCCTACAAAAGTAATGGCTCCATCCCTACCCCACCCCCTCATCTTCATCACACCCGTGGGTTATCTGTCAACACTCTGGATAATATATGTTTTCTCTTATCAACTTGTACTTTGTCATTGATAGAGTTTTTGAACCACTATATTCTTCTGTCAAGATTCAGAATCTGAGGTAATATTTTATGGGATAGGGAATCATTTTTTGACTGAATTGAGGATATAAGACTTCTTTTAGAAATTTAGACATATGAGTTTAGGACAATAATTGTAGATCAAATAACACTGTTAGGCCATACTACATTAATTACATTAATAATGGGAATTTCAAGATAGTAACCAGTGCGACTTCTGAATAACATTTATCCCAAAATAACATAGATGTACGTATAATTTGTCATAAGTACAATAAGACCTCAGATACAGAACGTGTTGAATTAATATTGAATAAATATTGATCTTTTTAGAGACCTGACTTTCAATTAGGTTACCTGTGAGTAGGAGCCGGATCTAAGTCATTCAACTTATAATTTGAAAGCATGCAAGAAGAACAAGGAAATATAATCCATTTGGACAGAACGAGAGAAACATTTTCGAAATGCATATCATCGATATTCATTGATTTTTCTTTACAATACTCGTACTCAGATAAAATTCAAAATCCTTCTCAAATTTTACAAGGAAATTTAATTTTATTTAGAACTTACACGGACTAATAGACTAATGTCATTGACACGGACAATGTTATTGACTAATAGAATGACTGTCTCTCATAGGCTAAGCCGTAGCAGGTCTGTAATTGGCTGTTGTCTGAGACTTGACACGCCCACTCAAATGAAGGAACCAAATAACTATCCAATACAAACGACAACTGTTATTTGCGTGCTCCACCAGTTAGAGTGTTCATCATTTGAGTGTTACCAGTGGGTGTGTCAAGTCTCAGCCGTCAGCCAATTACAGGCCATTAAACATAGTGTACTTCGGCCCATCAGAGGCTTCCATTCTATCATTTGAAAGAATCGTTATTCAGCATGGGGTTCATGATGAAGGTTTTTTGCATTGTTTTTTGAAGGTCTTTTTAAAAAATCGTTATATCATCATTCTCCTCATTGCCACGTACAAGTTTCATACTTTACGGGCTTCATCAATAATAAAAAAGAAGATGAAATTGTTAATTATGTTTGTATAGAAGGTCTCATAACCTTATCTACGATTAACACAACTTGCAAAACTCTCTGCAATTCCTTCGTTTTTCTATGTTGCCCTCCTGACAGTATACATAATTACAATAAGAATAAACTCTCTCACCATTTCGACAAATGAAACCTCTCCCACATCATGCTCTCAAAAACTTCACATAGGGAAACACAAACGCACATACATCATTCGAATGGGAGAATCTATTCTGGTTGCATCGAGTTGTTACGCAACAACATTATCATTGTGCGGGGTCGACTGATAGATAGATAGATAGGGCCTCGCCCTTGCCCTTCGCCCTTGCCCTGTGCTTGTGCTTGTGCGCTGGTGTAGGTCGACGCGTGCCCTTAATTGCTTCGCACACGCTCGCAACCGGATCTTCCGTGCGCTTAACAATTGCCGCTGAATTTTTGCTGATGCTTCGGAATCAATGAGATGTGCTCGCGAGCGAAATATATCGCTTTCGTCTCCCGTCGCGCGAGCGTGCGCTGCGTAATGGTCGTCAGCTATCGATGGACGAACGCTCGTCATACACTACGCACACAACAATGTTCAGTTTAATGCATTCAATTCAAGAATGCACACTGCAAAGTAGCTGGTATGACACTGGTTATTTTCAAAGGTTGTTGATGGGAGAGAGGTGATTGGGTTGGAAAAAAGTAGTGTCGTAAATCAAGTTTTAACAGAACATTATAAAATTATAGATGTATGAAAAGTTTGTTGTTAGAAAAATTAGAAGTATGGGTGCTTGAAAGTAGAACTCTTTGTCTCATGTCTGGTCATTTTCACGAGTTGGACTCTCGTAATTAACTTTCTCATTTCATTAATTGACGGCAAGACTCATTTGTACTTCGACTCTCAGGGCCGTTTTTATGAACGTAACTTACATTCATCTAAGAACGCCTTATCTAAGAACGACTTGGAAAGGCTGTATTACATTGAACGTGGTCACAAGCTAACCTAAACTTCAGTCGTAATATTAGACACTAACAATCATAAAATAAAAATACTGCACTACATGTAAATTTACAGTTACTGTTACGTAATTATTATCACACCAATATCTTTTAAATTATTTTTTTTCGAATTTGAAAAATAATAGAACTTTGATGCAGTGTAGTGAGCGCTGTCTGCCAGCAGACCAAAGAACTTTTATCCATTCGATTTCTTCATCATTAAAAATGAGAAGAAAAATACTGCATACTCAACATATTTTAATCATAAAATAAAAATACTGCACTACATGTAAATTTACGGTTACTGTTATGTAATTATTATCACACCAATATCTTTTAAATTATCTTTTTTTCGAATTTGAAAAATAATGAACTTTGATGCAGTGTAGTGAGCGCTGTCTGCCAGCAGACCAAAGAACTTTTATCCATTCCATTTATTCATCATAAAAAATGAGAAGAAAAATTTATAGGTTAGAAATCGATTTATATAAAGAAATTGGAAATAGTTTCAATAATTCATTTGAACAGTGTATTCCATTGCAACGGTGCAAAAATTAAATATGATGATTTTAATTAATTTTAAAGAGCCGATGCTATACTAAAAAATGTATGGGTAAGAACAGATTTGAGATACCTATTTTAAGAAAGACTTGATTTTTAAGTAAACAAAATCTTTAAGCAAGGTTCATAAATGTATATTAAATACGAACTTAGGTTGAAGCATTAATTATACTGGGTGCGTTTATAGGTTGAAAAGTGAGGTTATAAGCCGACTTAGTCGTCCCTGCAATATTTATGTAGTGTAAATTTTTATGTTGGTGAAAATTAGAGTTGTTTAATGTAAATTATTACTGTTAAATTATTTATCAGGAGTCAAGTCTTTGTTAAGGGAGGTGGGTTGGCTTTTATTGTTACAGCTTATTGGCTTTAATTGCTAGGGAAGTGATAGCCGCGAGCCGTAGCAGATGTCTGTTCAATCAGATAGAGAAGCTGCGTTCTCGTAGGTCCTGTTTGTAACGGTGACCGATTATATTAGCCAGCAAAAAAGACACTGTTCTCTGCTGTAAAATCACTTCCCGATGGTTCGGAACCCACCTAAAACTGTAGGTCCAACCGTCCAACTCATCAATCACCATCATCCAACTCATTACCCACGCACCGGTCTCATACCTATGTGGGCTTCACCCTCAGAAAAAGAAAGAAAAAGCTACTCGTTGGCTTGTCAAGTCATGAACCTGTAAGTGTAAGTAAGACTTATTGCCGCTAAGTATGACTTATCCAAGTCTTTCTTTGGTAAGAACCGTTCATAAACACGGCGCTCATTGGTGTGGAATCAGAGGCCCGTCCTGTTGGAGGTGGGGAATCATTATGAATTTCCCCTTTCCCAGAGACACAGACACGGAAGAAGTTTTGGAATTTTAGCAGACTGTGACACAAGTTTTGGCAAAAGAGCCAAAAAAATGTCTGGATTTACTAAATATATGTTTTTGGAAAGATTATTTTCTCAAAACTTTTCTGGGGGAATACCCGGAACCTCCCTTTTAAAAGAAATTTCCAAGTTCAGTACGGTACCGCAGTCAAGTGATGTGGTGGATCAAAAATGGCTGAATGGAAAATTCAGGTAGGACTGCTTTGACTTCTCTTTTACTAATAGAATGAGAGCCCAAATCTCCCATTGACAATAATGTGAGAGCTTGATAGAATTTACTTTTACATGCTACTTGGGTTGAAATGGTAAATTGGATAAATTCAATCATTTTAATGTCAAGGTCTGAAGAGTCATCTACAGTCGAAATCTGCTATACATGCCTGCAATCACTCAAATGTAATTAAGAGTATATTTCTCAAGAGTTTCCCGGGTAAATACTCTCAAAACAACCTTGTGAGGTGGAGTACTCAATCTTAACACCCTTTTAAAGGAAATAGCCAAGTATAATTTAACGTCTTAATTTATTGTTTGTATACTCCTCCTTCATCACCTTATGTTTGTGTACTCCAAAGTTTCTAGAGCCTAAATCCCCTCCCGTCGACGACTCATTATTTGACATTCCCTCACCCGTCCAAACTAACCCTATAGTTTCACCACTATGTGGAATATATGAAAATATATGGTGATGAGCTTAAAAGTAACCGTAAATTTATTTGAAAATGTTCATTTTTGAATTCATCGTAGAGGGAATGAGTTATTCAATGTGAGTATAATGAATAATGGTGATTCAATGTTGCAAAGTCTCCTCCAATTGATTAATTATTTTATTGTTGATATATGCTGTATATTTGTTATGTTCTATCTCTGTTTTTTAGTCTTATTTGTCATTACGTTTGTGCTTGTTCTGTGTGGTCGTTTGTAAAAAAATTTTTTTTCAAAGGATAGCGACTCCTCCATGCGTACAGGGAACTTGATGGCTCCCTTGCATGAGAGTACTGATTGCCAAGAAATATACATATTATTGCATTTCTATTATATCTATTGTTATTATTATTGTTTTGTTATTATCATTTGTTTTTTATTGAAATGTAATTTTATTGACAATAAAAAAATTAATACATTCATTCATTCAAAGTGAGTAAGCATCGATTAAGACCGTACGATGTAAATGAATCAGTAGCTTTACTTGTTCCAATCAATAGTTTGTACATCTATCGGTGCGCGGTCAGTGCGTTTATCAGTAGAAGAAAAAGTATTCATTGTCGTCGAACAGAATGTTGCCACGCATTCTGTAATCAATGCATGGACTGATTTTGCCGATGAAATCAATAGGTGGTACAGACGAAAATATTAAAATCATAACAAACACAATGTAAAAATGATGCTATAAAATTACGGCGCGCTTTAAAGTTAAACACTCTGTATTTTCATTGTTTATGTATAAATTATGTTTATGTCACTGAAAATAGACTATTATACATTCTCCTTGACAAACAACACCCTCAACTCAGGAGGCACGGCTCTCAACCACCGAAATGATGATAAAATTGGTAAAATAAACATTTACACACAAAGTTGGTGTTGTCCAGTGGTGGTCCCAGGGGGGGGATGGGAGGGATATATCCCCCGCCTTGAAATATCAAGATGGATCCCCCCTAAAAAAGAATTTATTCATAATTATGTATGTATGGTTTTTGCGAGAAATAAATTTAATCTGTGTCATTGTTACTTCTTAGCTAAAAGAATAAACAAGAAAAATGTGTACATCCTTACATCCATTACATTGTTGTGTAACAATCTGAGTATATTTTGGCTATTCCTTCGTAACTTAGCCTACATGTTAAGAAAAGGGCCTAACCATAAAGAAACAATTCGCAGCGAACACTTGATTTCATTTTACGTTTATTTAACTGAACTGTGTCATCATGCTCATTGGCTCATTAAATAATCACATTGACTTTTAATCAATTTTCTTTGTGTGGCTAAAGGAAATCAAAGGAAAAACACGTACTATAGTTGGGTCCTATTTCACCTAGGTACAATAAACTTTAAATGAGAAACTATTTTATTAGCTAATATAAATACTATTAGCTTGAGCATATTTTGAGCTCAAATACGTATAAAAAAACGTTGTTAGGCTTTAAATTCCACATTTTTTCCGGGGGGGGGGGGCACCCAGACAATGGTCATCATCCCCCCCGAAATGAAATCCTGGGACCGCCACTGGTGTTGTCAAATATTCTATTTACTTGATTCACTTGAGCCGTTCAAAAATAATATTATCCTAAGAATCTGTGGTGATTTAAAATCTTTAACTTGTCAAATTGTCTTTTAAACGATACTGGAACAAGGATGAAAAACTTATTATTATTGGTCCTGGCACCCGTCTCCTTAACAAAATAATAAAATCTTTATTCGCCACTGCCTTTAGTGTTCAATCTCTCTGAAGTCATTCTGCAATATGAGATACTCACAGTTTACATGAGGGAAAACTATAGAAAAAATAAAATCGTCTTGAGAATATATTTTTCATTGATAAAACTCATCATAGAAAGAGATTTCAGGCTAATTTTCCAAAAATTAAATGTCATATGACATTAATGTTTAGAATGTCACATGATTTCTCTTCTGATTTGCACTAACAAACTGACATTGCTATTCAATAAACTTTGCTAATCTTGTCTAACGGACGAGACAACATTTTATCAAGAGAGTTTATCACGTCCGTCCATCACCAATTCCTCTACAGCATTTTCAACTACTGATCTGTCAATTAAAAGAAGCAAATTATTTGCTCAATTAAATCATTCAGAAGAACAAGCTTCATTTCCTAGCAAAGTTGAGGAATATCACAAAATGTGTGTGAAATTAAGTTGAGGAATATCACAAAATGTGTGTGAAATTTAGGATGTGTGAATGAATGTTAAACAATGCTGAACTGTTAACAATGCTGAACTGTTTATGATAATGCTTATGAAATAGTAAGTGAAGTACTCTGGTATACAGGTATCCTGGTATTCCTGTATTCGTTATTGATATAAATGCGATTGCTATTGAATATTATCATTGGATATCTGCTGAGGGCTGACATAAATAATTGAATCCTAATGTGAAATAATAAAGATCAAGAAATGGACGGTTGAGAATGAATAGTTCTATTCTCACTAATAAATAATAACCTGTCATGAAGGTATGTTTGTTGCACTGAAATACACATTTCTATGCAATAGTGAAATGAACTAATGGTGTTTTATTTTTTTACCACATTATCATTTCAAATAGCTTGATAGAGGTATTTTTCGAAAGAATATTTTTTGTATTGTTACGGGTTCTATGTCTAAAATAACGCTGGCAACACTTAAATTTATCACTCGCACTTTATTAACACCAATAATTCACAACTCACACTGTTCAGTAATTTCTTACACAAAAATAAGCAATCGGAAACAGATGAAACGATATTGTTCAACTGATAATGAGTTTTCAATAAACTGAACAAAAATCAATCACTAAATGTCAAAAGGCCGATCTAATATTAAATAATAACTGTACAATAAACTGTTCAATAATATTCAAAAAGAAACGTCGAAAAAGAACTATTAACTTACTTACGTAGCACTAGTCCGTAATACAATTAAAACTATTTAGTAGCTCACTGGTATGAATTAAATAAGAAAAAGAATTGTCACTATAGGCACAGAAAAAGAATTATCACTATATATAGACACAACAGTTCTTTACATAGAACTGACAAAACTTGTTTATCATGACGAATTTCAAACAAGACTGAACTGGTTCCTACAAATGCGTTCGCCTTAAATAGGTTTTTGAACAATCGAGATATCTCTAGATTTCTCTACCAACTTCTACCGATTTTTAAAATAAACAATCAAGGAAACTCGAACTTTCCACAATATTCGATAAGACTCCATTAATTTCTTATTAAACAACTAGAACATTCTACAAATTACCAAGTAAACACCATAAAAGTGTCAAAAGTAGAGTAATTAATTGCTTAAAAGTAAACATTAACATAGCAGATAACACCGAGAACCACTGTTTCTTCTTTCTCTCTATTACCTCCAATTTCATATTCGCTACAGTATCATTGTAGGCACATTAGTTTCTTTATAACAAATTGTTTCCGATAAGAAGCTTTTCTCCACAAGCATTACTGCAGAAAATAATGTTGGAAATAAGGAATAATTGAAGAAAAAATAATTGTTTTAAAAATATTATGATATTTTCCGGATAATGTTACTCCCAACTGGTTTCAGTACTATAAATCTGACACATCACTTCGTTCTGAATGATTGGTATAAATTATTGTCTTACAGCAAACAAAAGAAAATTCTTAAGAATAGATCAATCAAAAATTTTGGGAAATAAGTTGAAAATGGAATGTTCAACAGACAAAAAATAGTCTTAATTCAAAATATGCTATCATGTCATTCATAAATGGCGCGCCTACCCTTGTAGTTCAGGGGTTTCACGACAGATAGGGGTGGCAGTCGTTTTTGGAACCCAATCGATTGGTTAGTGTAGGAACGCACCACCAGAAGGCATAACGCGCCACAATCTGCAGCAAAGAGCTACGTGTTACTATTTCTTTATAAGACATTATATTATAGCACTAATCATTCTCATGAAAATGAAGACTTGTGATAATTAGTTATTAAAAGATTTTCAGTTCTCAATAGTATTTTTAGAACTACCTCTTATATGAAAAAAGAATATCATTCTTTCAAAAGATCATCCATCTACAAAGATTTATACTCCTACTTGCTAAAATATTTTAATAAGGGCTTGCAAACAAGTTGAGTGAGCTCACACATATGAACTCGCTTGATAAAGATCAGTTTTCATCGAGAGATCAACCCAAGATCGAGAGATCGAACTAAGATTGTAGCAAAATTGAAGTTCGTCAACTCAAATGATGTGATTCCCAAGTCTAGTTCAACTTTTTTTATTGTTATAGTCAGTCAAACGATTTGAGCCTCAACCTCATACTAATTAAATGAATTCATCTCGATTTTAGAATATTTGATGAATTCTTTCAAAACACAGAAACTGTTTCTTTTATATTGTCCCTATCCTTCATTGGTTCTATTCAGGAAATACGCTGGAGTTCCTCCAGAAAAGTAAATAGACCTACATGAACTATTGAACTTGACTCACAAGCTACTTGATCCGAATCTACTGTAAAATTTGCTTCAAGCTCATAATGGCTCAGTGAATTGAATCTTGATGCTCAACGCATCCATCTTTCGAGTATAAATAATTATTATTATTACTTTCATAGAACAATCGGCTATATCTACTTGGTTCACACACTAATGACCATGAAATGTCTCAGTGGGTTGCCTATTGTGCCCCTGGATTGCCTATTGTGCCCCTTCAAAAGAGAATTCTCTACTACAAACCAAAAGCACTTGACTGACTTTCATCATGAATATTATTGGTTGAGTTCATGATAGCTATGCCGTTTACCGGTTAATGAAATTCCACTAAAAACTATGCTGTTTGATTGGTCTATTCTTACCAGTAAACGGTATGACACCCATGAACTCAACCATTGATATTCGCTCTCATTCATTATAGAATACAAAATTATATGGATACTATCTGCTTGACCTAGGAATCTCAGATTTTAAGGATATCCTGTAGCAATTATTGGATTTTCAACTCTTTATCTTTGCTGAGGTTCTGAATTCACATAAATACAGTTTCAGAAATCTACTTTTTCAATGAAAAAAAAAAATACTGTATATTGAGAATTGACTCCATATTTTGTTTATAGCTTGACATTTTTTTGAATAATAATAGTTAAATTTTGGGAAAAATTCGAGTAAATTAATGTTATATCTTTAAAAAAAATTTGATATTTCGTTCAACGCACCGCTTAAAGTCTATAAGGTGATTCAAAACTAGCCTCCCAGTAATTGTCTTTTTTAATCTTTCAGCAAACTAGAGATGTGAAAGTGATTGGCCGCGTGGTGAGCGCGATATCCAAGCGATCGTCATGTTAAGTCACGAGCGCTCGGCACAAGCGCATTCTATGGGTGACCGTTAACTATGAATTCCTGTTATTTGCTTTATGCCATTTTTGCTCACTCAGTTCGGAACTTTTTTTTATAAATTTTTAGATGAACAATTCAAGATTTTTGTAATTTTTAACTGATGTACACATCAGTTGATCACATTGTTGAAATAAGATGAAGCGTAATATTATTTATCTACGACCATGTCATAATGTATAAATTACAGTTTCACAATTGATGCCAAAGCAGCTGTCTTTTCGAAATGCTTTTTGAAACCCGTTGCATAAAGAGCTCATTATAGTTCAGGTTCTACATTATAACACAGGTTCTGGACCAATCAGAAGCATTTTTGATGGAATCAATATCGTAATTCAATATTGTGAAACTATCAGCTGATTTGATCAAACTGCCTAACCAGCTGCTTTAACCTAACAATCTACTATAACTTCTCGTATTTGAGATGAGAGGTTAGGTATCTCTGACAGTCACAGGTAAAATGAAATTGCTTTAATTAAATGTATACTAGTGGTCGTAGATAAAATAGTGTATGCAACGATTTTATTTGGCTATTAAGGTACTCGTGAAATATTTATAACACTCGCATTCGCTCGTGTTATAACTTACATCTAACTCGTGCCTTAATAAGGGTCAAAATGAGATCGTTGCATAAAGTACTATTTTAAGGGTTTGATTATCCATCAAATAATCATAAATATCACAGAGGTGTGTTGCGATACAAGATATAAAAGTATCGCTGTGTTTTTCCTTTATTTGAGAGAAGGAAGGGTAAAGATGAAGAGGTACTGAAGAAAGGAAGAGAGAAAGAAAGAGAGAGAGAGAGAGAGAGAGAATGAGTGGAAGCTGATGTGGCACTGTAGCAGGCTTTTGTGTTCAGCCTTGATAATCAGGTCTAATTGCACGGTTAGGGCTCTCTGAAGACAAAGAAAAATGTAACAGGCGACAACCCTTGCAGCCACCATGCAAAAAAAAGACATGTTCTTTTTCATGGATCGCTAGCCTGGTTGGAGATTTTGTCGCACTGGGTCGAATACTCTCCCTTTCATGAAAGATAATGGTTCAGTAAAATAAGAAAAAACTGGAGGAAAAATTCCAAAACATCTTAAAATCGTGACATATGACCAGGAAAACATTCTGAATCACTAACAGTCCTTAGGACCTGTGCTTCGGCCGCCAACTTGAAAATATTTATTATAGTTTTCCATTTTTGTTTTTTAAATTTGAGACCAAACAGCGTCAGGCAGAAAAAGTTACTTCCTTCATTCAAGAAAACGTAATTTAAAAAATTCAATACTAGGAACCTACTGCACCTTGAATCTTCAGTACCTGAGTATTGAGTTGGAATTTTTTGAAATTTTGGTATATTATCTAGAAAATTACTAGTTTTGAATCCTGAAACAGCTGTAATATCTAATATCTACTATCACGTCCTGAATTTGTAATCTAAAATCCCTCAAAGGGGATTGAAGTTTTGTATAATTTGAAAAAAGTTCACTTTTTACCTCATGTAGTTTTTAAACTGTAGCTAAAAAAACTTCCATGCCCCCAAAAATCCCTAGATTTCGTATTGAGAACACAAACAAATCTGATAAAGAACTTTAAAAAATGGGGATTGGATTGGTGTTTATCTCTTGTGTTTTGTTCCTGAGACTTCAAACTATCAGAAACTCAGAAACGTAATCCGGTCACCCAGAAAAGCGAAGAAATTTTTTTCGGGGGGCACAAGGGGCTCTCAAAATTGGGCCCCCATAACTATTGCACGATTTTGCACGATTTATCGTATTTGAACAACCAGTCGCTCATTTGCTCAGCTGATTAGGGCGGTTCATATTTATTTACCACATGTTGGACTTTGCTTAAAACAGATTTTTGTTCTCAGCTATACTCCTATACCTCGAAAATGACTATTTTAAACATCCAAATTATCACTATAGCTCAAACATTTTTCGACATAGGAAGTTTGTTCAATAAAAATCAAAAAATCATAGGGCCCAATTTCAAGTTGAGTGCACTTTCTGATCTCCACCCCCCCCCCTTACATAATAAGCAATAAGAAATCCCATCGCATTTCTTGGCGACTGAATTGCGTTTATAGTAGTTTGGAGTCTCAGAACACTGGGAAATTACTTCCCGGTGGTTCGGAACCCACCTAAAACTGTAGGTCCAACTCATCAATCATGTCATCATCCAATTCATTACATACTCACAGTTCTCAAACCTATGTGGGCTTCATCCTAAAAAAAAAAAGAGAAAAGAGGAACAAAATTCCAGGTATAAACCCCAATCCCCATTTTTTTGCTGTTCAAGCTTTAAAACAAAGTCTTAGGGATTTTTGGGCGTGCATGAAAGTTTTTGAATAGCTACAGCTCAAAACGTAGTTGAGATAAAAAAGTTGAATTGTCTTAAAATTGCAAAGACCCTAATATCCACCAAAAAGATTTTGAACTAGAACTTTAGTACCTTATATTAGTACTTTATATATTTCGAAAAAATTCCAACTTGAGGCTTGTTCAAAGTACGAAGGTGTAACTAGTATCAAATCTTCGCACATTTTGTTTTCTTGAAAAAAGGAAAGAGTCACTATTACTGTCCGAGGCTAGCTCTAAAATTCGAAAAACCACATGATGTACGAGAGTTTTCCTGGTTTTTCGAGATGGCGGCCGAAGCTCGTCTCGGATTCTTGGGGTTTTCTAGTATGTTTTCCTCTTAATAGATCCCAATTTTCAGTCATGTTGGAATTTTTCTCTTACGCGATGCTTCTGCTAATTTCACTCAACTTTTCCCACTATCATCTATATAATAAAAGTGAGTAGGGGTGTGTTTGTCTGTGTATGTGTATGTGTGTTTTTTGTCTTACGCATTTCACAAAAAACGGTTACGATTGGGAACACTAAATTTGGCCCATAGCTTCCTCTAAGCTTGATTCAGTGCATTTCAGTCCGATTTTTTATTTTCCCTTCAGAATTTTCAAAACTAATGTTTAAAACTTCAAAATTCCACATGTTGCTGTTGTTGTTAGATAGTATGATAGTCAATCCTGCAAAATCCTGCAGAGTTGACAAAATTTGTAAACGCTGAAAAATTTTAATTGCAAACTTTCTTGTGGATGATAGTATGGCATTTGAAAAAAAAAATTAAATCCGGAGACAGATAGGAGGTATTGCCACAAAAAACAAACACAAAAAGCTTTATGAATAAAATTTGGGATAAAAGAAATTTTGATACAGTTTATTAAGCTAATACTGTTTATCATTTCAATCCATCATAATATTTTCAACTGATCAATAATTGGATTGTAATCTTATTCACATCTGAG
The DNA here is from genome assembly GCA_948455865.1 of Conomelus anceps. Classification (NCBI taxonomy): domain Eukaryota; kingdom Metazoa; phylum Arthropoda; class Insecta; order Hemiptera; family Delphacidae; genus Conomelus; species Conomelus anceps. Next base: position 29,966,773 of record OX418224.1, read on the forward strand.
TTTACGTAGAATCAACGTTAACATCCTCAGTCCCTGGTCATAAAAAATGTTGCCTACCTTCCCTTCAACAAATGCCCAACAGATGAATATTGTAATTGTAATTGACTCCGACAGAGCTCGTAGGAAACACGGTGGCATGTTTTAGCTGAGGACTTCATTGCCCATTTCCCACGGGATAGTTTAGGCCGCGTGCTGAACCAGTCATGCCAACTGCACGGACGATTTGTTCAATGCAATATGCTTTGACATCGATTTGTGAATGGGGTGGGTACTCTGCACATGGGTGGGCAAGGACACTTCTCAAAAGCGTTCGATAATTTTATACAGAGAAATGAACGAGAGTATATAAATCTTCGACAACAGGCTAGTTAATAAAGGGGGAGGCTGGTGGATGATGTGTCAAGTTGACTTATTTATTCCCTGTGTGTGGAAGAGGGATGCTGAGAGACAAAAATTAGGAGAGAGACGGGCCGCTTGGCGCAGTTGGTTGGGGCGTCGCAACTTCAACTTGCTGTCGTTTAAGTGGTCGTGGGTTCGAATCCCGCTCCACCGTCAGGCATTTATGTGTAATCATTCACCTCATTACCCACGCACAAGTCTCGGACTCATGTGGGCATCATCAGCAATAAAAAAAAAAAAAAAAAAAAAAAAAAAAGACGTGTCTTGGCGGGGAGAAATTGTGATGGGATAATTCATGGCGGATGGATGCTCCTAGTTAAAAAGAGAGAGAACACCGATTTTTCTCTATTGTACCGAATCATAAGCCCCTTGACGAGGGGTGATATCTAAAAATCGAATACTGTCGCGTGTAGATGGTCACAAGATTGTCACTATTGTTCACCCCCTTCAGCCTGAAGCATCCCATTGAAAAGTGACACATCATGCCAATAAAGAGTGGGTGTTCACACACATACTATCATACAATGGATACTACTTATTAAAATTTTTTGGGGCTATAACAAACTGTAGTTATATGAGAAGGTATTTTCTTCTTTCTTTTTATTTCAGTTTAACACAAATTACTTACAAAAATTAATACATTCATAGAATTATAAATTTCCATACTTTTTCATAAAAGTAAAGTTAATTCTCGTCAACTAAGATTTTAGTTCAGGACAATTTCTCTTCACTAATATTGCTGTTTTTATTTTTATTTTAGGCGAACCCCTTTCAAAAGAATTTATACGCACCGTATATGTATTTAAAGAGTTCTACTATATTATTATTTTTATGAGAGTAATGTTATTCCTATAGGCTTAGATTTTAGAACTTCATAGCATTATGTATTACTATTTATTCCACTTCACATATTTTTCCGTTAGTTAAAAAATACTAATATTACTTCGTATATGAATTTAAAAGTGTCTATCCTATATTATCATTTTTATAAGAGCAGAGTTATTTCTATAGGCTTTGATTTTAGGGCTTTATAGCATTATGTATCATTACTTAATCCACTCTACATATTTCTCCATTAGTTTTCTTTACCTTCATAAGAATTTTGATTTAAGGCTTGATAAAGAATGTGTTATTTTCACCAATACTTTGGCATTCACAGAGAAATACTTCATTAATGGAATGCATCAGAGATGTAACTTTAAAAACATAATTTTCTTTTAATGATATTCTATCGTCATCATCAAGTGCGTATATCCCACTATCATGTTTATTGGCTCAATCTTTATTAGTTACTTACATTCAAAAAGATTCTGAATTTTTAATTTTTATATTTACACTGTATAAAAATTGTAATTCTATTTTATCTGTAAAAATATTTGGGTTATCTAAACAGAAAAATCTAAAACTGAAATCTCTGCATCAATAGCTAATAACTCTAGTGTTGATGGTTGAACATGGTTAAAGTATGCTTAATCAAACATGTCTATCAGTACTGAGGTACACTTCGGTGGTAACAAGAGCAATTTAATCTAACAATACAGATGTTATCGTATCTTGCTGGCAAGCGACAGTTTCTAAGAAATTAAGAGGACGCAACTAAACACCCGGAAGCGGACAATGGATTAACTGGACCGTGGAGTTACTTCATGACGACGAAATTCAAATCCCGGTCTACCTTTGAGAGTGGACCGCTACTTTAACTAACCAGACGATAATGGGGAGATATCGTTGGTGAAAGGGCTACAGTATAGAAAGATAGATGGGATGATTGCATAACCCATATTTACCCAACATGGGGTGGTGCCGCGATAATGCATCCATAGAATGGCCATACGATAGCACGATGAAGAAAGAGAATTTATACTTACAGGCAGTGAACGTGTCAGGAATTCAGACCCCTCTCGAGTATAGGAGTGGGGGAGCAATATGTGATCGCTCAATGTTGTGATAATGTACGGCACGTGATCCGCAGATCCCTGACCCCCCTGACCCAAGGGGACAAGCCACCCTCTTCCCATATTTTCTTCGCAACTATTTCACTCTCTGTCACTCATAGCCATGCGCGTGTTTCGCCTCTCTCTCGTAGCTGCCTCCTTGATACAGTCTGACTTCCCTTGAATCACACACGATTATGTTGCTTTGTAATCTACTCTCACGGACCGCTACACTCAACTGGGTTGCTGCCGCCGCCCTTGATATTTGTCTTCTATTCCAGACCACCGGATAGCAACCACTCTTCACCCCCAACCATCTCCATTCATGTCAGTTTTCGTTTCAACTACGCATTTTACATCATACCATTCCTTTTTCTCCTCTTTTATACCTTCTTCTTCCACATCATCTTTTGAACAGACTTTCTTTAGATGTTCTTGCTTCTACCCTAGAAAAATGTATTTCATTCAAGTTATTCATAGATATTTGCATACTTAGTTTAATATTAATAGATACGTTTTCTAAAAGTTTAGAAGTAAAAATCAAGAGTTTTAGGCAGTAAACACACGTATTATTTACTAAGCTCCAAATTTTTCATGAACTCGTAGCTCGTGCACCGTAAAATAAATTAATAGTACAAACAACATTATCCCTAATTAGCTTCACAGTATGCACTCTCCAATCAAGCCCTCATTTACATCCATTTAGTACTAAGGATAAATATAAAACATGTTAGATTTTTTCTGGAGGAAGGGAATAAATGCATCGTAGACCGGAAAAATGTATTATTTTAATATACATTTTTTGATGATCGTGATGATAATGTTGATTAAATTATGACTTTAAAAATAAGTCCATATACCCCTTTGCGAGGTTGTCAGTGACCGCTTGATAAATCTAATCTAATCTAATTCATACTTTATAATTTTTTTTTATTAATTTATTCATTCACAATTCGTATCCATTTTCATAAAATATTAATTAATGTTCTGTTCTCACATTTCCCTTTGGCAATTTCGTTGCGAGTAACTCCTCAATTTCTTGCAATTGTTCAGCCTTTAAGAATACAAGTTGCAATCCCGTAACGTAATAATTTTTCGTATCACAGATATGACTAATTTAGGGAAATAACAACCTGTGTAATAATATTGGCACACTAAATGATTGTTCTCTGTCTAACAAGAACTGTTTTTTTCTAAGATAACCAAACGCCAGTGAATCTACTTGAAGATAGAATCACTTGGACATTGAAATCGAATCATGAATTCGAAACGTCATCACGTTTGGAATCCGTTTTGGAATCCGTTTTGGAGCAAATAAGTTTCATCAACGGTAGTTACTAGATGCAACAAACACTAACTGTACTCGTTCTGCAATGTCAACAGGACAAATTGTGCGATAAATTTGCTCCATTGTCGTACTGCGATATGTTGGTGCAAGTGCTTTTCTTGGAGTGCTCTGAAATCCGTAGTAGTTGAGCTCTGGCTGCACTCGTATCATTTGCTTGAGACTCTGGGAACGTGGGAACGGAAAGGGAACAGTCAAGCAATGAGGAGTTGAGCGTAACTGAACAAGTAGTGCTTTACAGGGAACGTGACAGGAATGAGACCGTCTGCTAGAGTGCTGTTTTCCCCTATCTGCAGCGTGTTCAGTATCTTCTACTTCTTGCTTCAATGGTCTCAAAATTTGCAGGGTTTCCAACTGCAGTCCTACAAACTCTGTATTCTTGCTTCAATAAGCCTTATACCGTTCTGAGAGTCTTCACTGATTTCAGTTGCAAATGTTGTCTTCCTTTGATCTTGATATGATTTTTTATTATTGCTTCAGAAACATTGAAGTTTTAGGGTATAGAAGCTGACTTCATAAGCAATCTAATGTTGTTCAGTTCCATACCCTGCAAAATTGTCCTTGTCTTAATTTGTCATGATTTGCCTAATCTGACTGTGCTAATTGTGGAAACGAAAAATTCTGGACAATTTAGCGAGTTTTTGGCCTAATGCGCAGACTGAAACCACCACTTGAAATTATTTTCAAGAATCCTGTCATTATTTAACCCGGAATCACTCGCGCTATGGAAAGTCCCGCGAGGACTCGCGTCATTTGAATGAATCTAACATTTGAAATTGGTCTTACAATTAATTGTTGTTATCATTGTTAAAAATTGCAAATCGAGGAATTAAAATGAGCTCTGAATTTGTTTATTGTTATTATTCTTGAAGCGAGTGTCTCTATTGCTCTAGAAGAGCACCGAATGGATTCGAGACTTGGACAGTTAAGCAATCACTGGTGCTGTTATATTGAATGTAACACAATGGGAATGATTCGTTACGCGATCGCTCGTGCCATTAGATTCAATCTAAAAATTGCCGACTGTCATCACTTCCCTCAATTCTGGTGGCCTGATCAAAGTCACTAGCGTAGAAGGTGGTCGAAATATCCAAGAAAGCATATCAAGAAGATCAATGACATGCAACGAAAATAAAAAAACTTCCTCAAGAACTAAAAATGTTCAATTCAATCACATTGTGATCACGGGTTCAGGCTTTATTCAACTATTTAGTTCATACCCAGGATTATCTTTATCAGGATTATCTTTCCTCCAAGTGCTTGAAAAAATATTTGAAATATGTTCAAAAATTCAAAAAACTTCCAAACTTCAGGCCAAATGCTCAGACTCAAGATGACGTTGTTAAAAGTTGCATATATTATATAATATGCGTTATATTCTATTATTATTTTACATTTAGATCGGTGTAATTCTTATTTTGGCTGCTAGACTAGTATTCGCAACCCGACACTTGGCTTCTATAGTGAGATGCTTGAATTGATAAGCAAATTGTAGTATTCTGTTGTAAAATCTATTTTTTGTGTTCAAATAAATGCCTCTGTTCTTGGGTTACGAGACGAAAAAATAATAATGATATAATATTATTATTATTATTATAGTAATAGATCTAATAATAATAATAATAATAATAATATAATTTAATTAATTGTTATCAGGTCTCATACACAGTTATTGAAGGGTACCCGTTTTCAAAAGTAGAATATTCAACATCTATCACTCCCCCCTAATGAAGAATAAATTTTTCCTTGTTTCCCTAGTAGTAGCAACAACTTCAGGCAAGGCAGGGGTAAATTCAGAATTTTTTTCGAAAGGGAGGAAATCAGCTATGGTAAACGTCTTCACCTTCATAAAAGAATGAATTTTTCCAGTGATGATTGATAATTTCAGGGGATACGATACATCCCCTTTATCAGCCCCCTCCCCCTGGATTCGCACCTGGTGTCAGATACTACTTTCTGGTACCATTCTTTGTCTCTGAAGTGAATTTATAAATTTGTAACGTGAAGCTACCACGCTGAATGTTGTTTATGAAGCTGGCTGAGGCACTGTGAAAAGCATCAGGGCTTGAAATAGCTGATAAAGAAAGGGTTAAGACCGGGAAGCTTTTGGAAGGGATACGTCAGGTAGGAACTTGCGCTTAGTAAAATCAACTCTTCACCAACAAAACAACAACTTAGTGGAAAGGAGTGGCGGAGGGGAAAGCCGCCGCTGACTCCCGGTTGCCGGCTCACCCGTTCCCCCCTCTGACCACGTCCCCATAGCAACATGCCAGCATCGATTGTTGCCGGAGGGGGAGAAGAGAGAGAGCGTTAGTGAGTGAGAAAAGAGTGAGAGAGATTGTAAGAGCACCCAACCCGTGACGGTACCTGAAATCGGCACAAATCGGCGAAGAGAGCTTCTATTCTTATTGGCCGTCGGTTCACACTTCATACTGCGTCTCCACTAAAATTTTGTAACAATATTATTCCTAAATGATCTACTATTATGCTAATTTGACTACTATTCTGAAGATTAATTACTGATGACAATTCTCCTGTAGAAGACTTGTAGAATCAATTTGTATCCTATAGCTATAGATAATTACTTTCAGTAAATAGGTCTAAGAGAATATAACCGTTGATGCATTCAAGGGCATTAAGCATGATCTCTATTGATACCTGGCTTTAGTCTTTATATTTAGAATAATGCAAATAATTATTGCTGAGTCGCTAGAGTGGAGCATTTGAATTGAAATTCCAAACCACTTCAAATTTGTAGCTGAATTCCTTTCACTTAGTCTAGTGGCTCTGTAATTGATTGCTAGTTTCATTCTGTGTTGCAATAATAATTTACACGCTAATAAAATGTTGCATTCAATATTATTTTGTTACAGAAAGATTTTGCATCAATATGTTTAAGAAAGAACTTTAAGCATCAATCATTATAGATAAATCATTATGAAAGTTATTTTCCTCAAAGAGGCGCTATCAAGGTCGGCTAAAGGCCAATTAGCTCTAGTGAGAAAGGCTAAAAAAGGACAAAAATTGTTATTTTTCATCATGACTCTCTGGAATTCTTTCTATCTTCCTATTTCTTCATATTTTTCATTTTTTAATTCACTTTTTTCTTTTATTTCTAATTTTTTTCTTCAAATTCCTGTTCTCATATTTATTGTCATCTTCCCTTCATCTTCTTTCTGTTGAATTTTTTTATATCACCTGTTCTATTACAAGAAAAATTATAGCTCCTTTTTTGGCAATATTTTTCTGTTGCGTTCTTTTCAGTACACTCCATTACGCAGCCACCTTTTAATAACTTCGGTTTTGTATATTTTGTATTTGCCAACAGTAATCTTATTTTACGTATTGAATGAATTTGAATTTGAAAAAATTGAATAATTCTTCTTTCTCTTTTTCCTCTGTGTTCTTCTATTTCTTCTCTTCAACTTCTCATTTTTATTTTTATTCATGTTCGTCCACAAAAACCGTTAAAACATGTTAATCAGAACGCTCTTCATTCAACATTATTCCCCCATTCATAAGTGTAACATAAAATTCTGCCTTTATAAAGTCTTTCATGAATGTCATTCTTTCTTTAAAAGAAAATAATGTACTATGAAGAAATTGGAACTGATAAAATCAGATTATTCCAAATATACGAGTATCCTTCTTATAAAATAAAACATCTTATCAAACTGAAATTAAGAAATTTGAACTCTCATTGACTTAGTGCCCAATTTCGATCCTTTCCAAAATTGAACTGCATCACTTTTTCTTCAGTTAGTGAAAAGCAGCAGCATTTGATTTGGATCTTTGAAAGAGTTAATCGGATGAGTCTGTCGTCACCAGAAAGGAAAGCAGCACTACTATAAATATAAGAGAAGAGGAGAGTAGAGTTGGCGCGACCGAATCACAGACATGTTGCGTGTAGGAAACGCATATAGTAGAGAAGGTGTAATTGAAGTAGTTTGAGGGTCCGGGAATTGAGGAGAAAAGGAAAAGGGAGCTGTAGCAAAGGGAGCCCTTGGAAGGGCACTGGATGGGTGCTGATGGTGGGGAAGGGGGTGGAAACGGACGGACGTAGGTTGGGGAGGGGAAGTCCGGCGCGGATACCGCGCTGTCTCCGGAGGGGTTTCCTGCCCCCCGCCACGCCCTTTGCCCACATGGTTTGTTGCCCCCTTTTTCATACCCCATTCCCCCCCTTGGCCAACCTAAACCACCGTAGAAAATATGCGGCGTCCAACTCACCATTTACCTTTGTAATATCGCCTCTACAGTCCACGACCTGCTGCCTTCTACATCTATATTATCTCTATATATATTCAATAGATCTTCCATATCTGCTATGTCTCATGCTCTCGATTACCCGTGTCTTATCTAAGATGCGTTTTTATGCTCACCTATTTTCCTGGATAACCATTTCCAAGTGATGTTTTTTACTCGAGAAAATAACCAGTAAAAAGATTTACTTGTCAATTGGGAATGGACTACATTTTCTCTTTTTAAGAAAGTGTGTTTCCATTTCTACTATAAGTGAGAATTAAAACACTTAAATTTCAATCTATATCACTTATGATTGAGATTGAATCTTGATATATAGTCATATCAATCTTGAAAAGTGACAAAAACCTTTATCAATAAGAATGTTCAATCTTGAATGCGTTATTAGGCCTATACTAATTTGTTTCACTAATGACCGGTTTCTGATTTGTTCATTAACTCAATGCTGGAGCAATGGGTTAATGATCCATTAAACTTAATGAAAAACTCAGAAACCAGGCATAAATATATATTCCGATAGACAGTTTTTCTCATGATTAAAATATGTATAAAGATTTACTTGTCAATGGAATGATCATGATCGATATAAATTAATAATTTCAATATAATTATAGATAAAATTATAAATATAATTAATAAACAATCTTCATTGATATTGATTAAGATTTAATATTGTATATTATGTTGAATATTAGTAAAATCATTTCGAGAGAAAATATGCCTCGACCTCAACATAATAAATTGCAAAACGCTCGATTTCTCTTTTAAATGATAACTAAGAGTGCCCTCAATCTAAAAAGCCCCTTGGTAGCATGCCCAAAAATCCAAAAATGGCTGACATATCACTTGTCTTATACACCTTAACTGGAGTCCCCAAGACGTAATTTACAAAAAAATGAATGGACCCAAGATCTCTCTTTAGGAAAACAGTTTGTGTTTAAAAAAAAATAATGCTTGGAAAATGTCGGTCACTAATGATCACGAATTCATAGCCTACATGTTTTGGGCACTAATCTTTCCATCAATAAAATTTAAATGTTATCTATAATGATGGCTTATTTGAGAATATTCACGTCTATAGATAATTATATTATTCATGAATAATAAAAATATTTTCCAATATTAAATTAATTTAAAAGTAATAGATAAGGCATTTTACTTTAAATCAAATTAAATCAATCATATGCAATAAAGTGATACAGCTGAGTGCTGTAAGCCCCGTTACAATTTATTTTCTCTGATAGGAAAAATGTACAAATCATCTCACATCGAACATCTTATTCAAAGTGGACTCAACATGGCCTTCTGCTTCAAATTGAACAAATGGACAGCAATTGAAGTTCAATGATTGAAAAAGGGGCTGGACTTGAAACTGGAAAAGGTTGCCTAAGAAGAGACAGAAAACGCAAAGAGCGTGCACCGTATCAAATGAAGTAGAAAAGTGGTTCTGAGGAAAGGCGACAGGCACTTAACTGGAATTATTCCAAGCAATAGGATTGAAAAATTGCATCAATCAATGTTTTGGTGAAGGAAAAGCTGATGGAGAAGGATGAGGAAATACTGTGGAAGAGAATCAATGAGAAGAACCGAGAGTGAGAAGCAATAAAGAACGATTAGGTGTGAATGTGAGTTTTGGTGGAGTGTGGAAGCAGTAGCAAAGAATTCATTGAAGCAATAAAGCAAGATAGAATAATTATTATGTCAATAATTCTATACCTGAACTTACATTATACGAGTAACATTTAGTAGCAATTCAGCTAATTTGAATGGAATTGACGAATTCTTCATAAGGCTGCAAAAGACTATGCTATACTATAGCCTATAGACTATACTTTGGGCCTTGTTTTTTCTTTCACTTTATTTATCTAGATATAAAACAAAACTAGAATAATAAAACTAAAATAATATAAAAATTATAATTTTTATTTTGGAAACTCATTATTGCATACAACTGTATTTCGGCAATGATTATAAAAATACTTGACAAAACATTTGTCATAAATACAAAAAAAATAAAAAATTTAGATTTGAGGTAAGTTTAAAAAGCCTAGATTTAGCACAATTTGTGCAAGGATCTACGAAAAAGTATGTAAGGAAGAGAGATGACAAAGTTTATAGAATCCTCCAAGATTATGAATAATAGTTGTTGAAGGTAAGGAACGAATATATCCACATCAAAAATCGTTCTATTTCATAAAAAAATTATGAAAACCAAACAACTGAATATAATAAAACTGTAGGTCCAACTCATCAATCACCATCATCCAACTCATTACCCACGCACAGGTCTCAGACCTATGTGGGCTTCATCCTCAGAAAAAAAAAAAAAAAAAAAAATGTAACAAAGTAAATAACTATTAGGTATGGAGAAAACAAGATTAATGGAATGAGCCTACATGTGCAAATGAAGCCAGTGTGTAAACTCGAGATGCACAACAAGCTTATGATTGAAATAATGGACAGCTTGAATTAAACGATATAGAAACCAAGAAATGAACACAGGAGAGGCTAAGAATAAAGGAATAGTGCGATTTATGCAAGGGTCCATATCCAAGTTCTTCTTAACAGAATCCATAACAGTATTGTGCAATTTAATTGGGGAAAATTATTGCAGGAACAATGGAAGCAATCCATGATATTAAAGAGAAATTTCAAAAGCCATGAAATTGGCGGGATGATGGATTGCTTTCTAATTGTTCTATTATCATAAATTCTTGATTATTTGGATATAAATCTCATTTATAAAGTAAATTTCAATTCCAAATTCGTTTGTAATTTTAATTTGAAATTCGTTTGTTTCTCAGCGTGAATTAGGGCTGGATAACGATAAGTAATGAACACAAATGTATTATTTTCAAATTGATGAATTAATGTCTTCAAATTCAGCAAATTTTTATTTAAATCAGTTTTGCTGTATGATTGAGCGTCTATATGTACTGTAAGAAGGTGATAGATTCTGGTAATACAATAAATAAATTTACCTCTTTAAGAGGAGTGGAGAAGAGAAAAAGGAGACAAGAAAGCAGGAAGAAAGACAGTGATGGATATTTTGATTAAAAGAGTAGAATACTTTCACGAAGAAGAATAGACTAAGAAGGAGTGACAGACATGAGAGAGGAATAAAGAAAGTACAGGGTCAATGTGTTTGTGAGTGTGTGTGTGTGAGAGAGAGAGTGTGTGTGTGTGTGAGGGAGAGTTAGCGTGAGAGAGTGTGAGAACTTCTTACTTGTTTCGAAGCAAAGGTGCTAAATAGGCAGGGAAGTACAATTGGCGCGCTACCCAATCAATAGCAACCCTTGCATGCTACAATCTCTCGCCAGACGCCGCCTATGCTCGCTGCTGAGCCATATTATCTGAGCTTCCAAATCACAACCTAGACTTACTTAGATTAGCCTCTGCTCTGCTTCCAACTTATCATTGAGAAACTTAGTGAAAATATTTTTAGTTTTCCTCGTCAACCTGATTTTTTCCGAGGTTTTAGTGTTCATAATAATTGTTGTGCTCATGTTTTGATGTTTCATGTTTTGAAAACTGAAATTTTTTGCATGTTTTACAAAAATTATTTTGAGAAAACTAATTGTTCGATCAGAATGAAAAATATGTCATTTTATTCCTCAATGTGTTTTTCATTTTAAAAAAATTTATCGAAAGTTTAAAATAACTTGTAGGGGAGATCAATTGCCCCCAAAAACTGAAAAATTTCAACTTTGAACTCCCATATTTCATAAAATATTTCATGAAAAAAATAAGTTATCATGGCAATAGTCAACATTTCAATACCTTAATAATATCCAAGACAAGAAACTTTGAAAAAAAATTATGACCAAAAACCCTGCGCACAGCCTTAAAGACAGTAGACTACTGAGCCTCTGAAATAGAATTTTGATTATTTCATCAAACTATACACTAATGTTCTTTAGTAATACGAGAGCAACAACAAGATTATATGTTCTTCAATATGCGGGACACAAACAAGCAGTGAACGTAATTTTTATTAATGTTCAATCTCCCTGCACCCTAAACACTACAATAAAACAATAGTCTACTTACTTTCTGATTAGAACCCAACCCACTCCTGCTGGGTGTCATTAGATAACATATTTAGTTAGAGGGTTCAAAGCGTAGTTCAGGCTTCACAAAGTTGGTCGTGAGCCGGGAAGCAGGTAGGGGTATACACTAGTCACGTGGCCACTCATATACATGTTGAGTATACTCCAACAGTTCAAGAACTACAGATTGAATTGGCAGTTCTATGTGCGTTCTACGAACTTTGAAAGGCACGCGTTCGGGACACGCATTCTATACATGCATACAAACACATAATATGCAGCCCCATACACACACACAAGCACACATTGAAAAAATATTGTCAAACTGTAACAATGCATACTTATTAAGACAAAATATAACGATCCCCTCCCATTTGCATATCAACAACACACCCCTCGTCAGTGTGTTAGCTCTAAATGCCAGGACTAGTCCAGTTACAATATTACGGCGACGGTCTACAATGCTGGACCTTCTGTATGAAGGTCGTGTGAAAATTATTACCCAAAGCCACTTCATTAATTTGCATGCTAGTTGGTTGAATCGGGCATTCTTTTATTTGTCTCCAGCGGAAGTAGAATTTTTCCAGCAATATCGTTCTGGATACTGCCGGGCAAACATTAGTAGCTTTTATTCAGTAAAAAGGATACTCCCAATCCTTGTAGGATGAAGTACTTTTTTCTTCTATCAGTGTTTGCTTTCATATAGATAAGTCAGTAATTAAACGATGTGAATGTATTATGTAAAACCTGCTCCGGAGTGAACAATCTCCGAACTCACAAGAATATGAATATGTTGAAGATCCACCTTGTTTCCACTAATATAAAATAAATCTTAAAAAAATACTTTTAAGTGGAAATTGTGACACACCTTGTGGCGTGACGGCCGTTTCACTCTGATGTTAAGAGCATCGTCAAACGACCTACAGTACACTGATTTCATAGGCATGAGTTTGAGGGTTAAGATAAGATAAGATAAAGATAAAATTACTTTATTTACGTAAATTTGCAAAATATAATTGTGACTGATTAAAAAGCATATTATTAACAACACAATAGATTGTATATGAGAAAAAGTTTGGATATTAACAATGAGATTTTATATGAAGCATTTACGTAATAAGGGCGAAGTCTGGACAAAAACTAGTCCATTCAAACTTAACCTTGATAACTTCAAAACTGCAAGACTATATAATTAGTAATAATAGAATAAAGTTTAAATACAAATTGAGAAAGATAGAAGTGATTCAACATAATTGTAGTTGTGTTTTTTTTATATTTTCTGAACAATACAGATGAAATATTATTTACTAAATAAAAGATGAAGGTTGTCATGTATGTGCTCTATGGTTGAAAAGATGCAGTCATTCTCTCCAAAAGATACCTCTTCAATGATGAGGTGAAGCCCGCTCGACTCTCAATGCACCTAATGAAATTAGGAAGTGCGTTCCAAGCCCGACAAGCACTTACAACAAATGATTCAGTAAGGTGGTTCGGTATCCTAAGGGTATTATCCCCGGTTCTAGTATGAGAAACATTATTCTGTCTGCCTTCAGAAACAAATCTGGAATCGTTTTTAAAGTGGTTTGCCATATTTGAGGATCTCTTTGACAAGTTTATGGAGGGTTATGGATGTTGGAAGAGTAAAGGGGTGGGGGATGAGTGGGCGGGAGGTTCGATATCACACACAAGCACCTGCACACAAATTAGTAAAACTCTTGGATAAAACAATAAGACAGAACATAACATTCCATCAGCACAAATCAATAAAAAATAACATAGACCTGATAGAAAAACTACAAAAAATCCATATACCACACAGTTCCACTCTAACTTCTCTTGACATTAAAAATCCTTACACCAATGTGCCCATACATGAAACATGTCTTCACCTTAAACAAATGCTCTTTCGAAACAACACACCACCTGGACAGATCCAAGAAATTTTTGATCTCATCACACTAGTTACCCCACAAAATTACTTCACATACAATAATAATAAATTCCATTCACAACCTCATGGCCTTGGGTTCCCCAATTTCTGGCTGAAATCTTTGTCCTTAATATAGCACAGAAACATATCCTACATAATACAGACAAAATCATACATTCGCCCTTGAATTGCAAATAACACATTTTATAAATTTATATTGAAAACACAAAATATTACTAAACATCTTGATATGACACTATGGTCTCTGGAAAAATATTTCAAACATTATAATTTCGAATAAGAATTCACTCAGATCTCATTTATAAATACCCCGTAACCGGAGAACTTTGAAATAGACAAGTTTCCATGAGGTAGAAAGAGGTTTAATGAGAATGGTGTAGCTGTAACGGAAAGGGAACAGGGGATGCAATGAAGAGATAGCGACACTGTGTGCAAGAGCTAGAGGGGCTGATGAGAGCAGATTTGGAAGCGGGTAATGGAGGAAGACTGGCAAAGAATATGAGACCCGTTCTCCAAACTTGGACGTAATCCAATATTGTACACCAAGTTTGTTCATATTGGCGAAGGAGTAATATGGCAGAGCAGAAGGGCCTCTAAGGAAGGGGGAGAGGAGTCCAAGAGGAGTCTTCTACCTCCTCTCAAAACCCGGCCACGTTTATCAAGAGGCAGATCAAGCCTCCCTTCATCACTAACTCGTCGGAGCCCCTCTGCTGCCCCTACCACCCCCCATCCTGATTCAGGAGCTTGAGCTCCCATCGTGATAACTCTCGTCTTCCTCCTTTCATTTCCTCAAAGTCCCTTCACTGGCGTCAGATATTAATTTTGAATTAAATGCCTATCTTAGGTGGGGTGCAAAACCAGGCATATAGACGGCCGTTTTATTCGTCCTCCACAACCAACTTCTTCTTCTTCTTCCTTCCCTTCTTTACCATGCACCTTCTAGCTTTTTTCCACTTCAAACCTCCTCCATCAAGGGAAACTTGAGAAAAGCGGTGAACATTTTAAATTAAAAAAGGGAACACTTTCTTCTTTTCTCAGTTGACAGTTGGCTGGAACTTTTGAATATCTTATAATATAGTAATAATCTTGGCGATCTGCTGCGAGCTTATGGCCTGACTATTCCAGGTTTGCAACCGTTGATATTACTTTTTTCTACAGCTGTTGTAAATTCTTCAAAAATACTGCTGGTGCTGATATGTATGGGAATTACTTCTTAGTAGATGTAGTAACTGGGTGGGAGAATGTCTCCTACTGAAAATGATTGGCTACAGCACGATGTATCATTTTTCAATTTCAAAGCATTTTTATCTCATAACATTTTCAGCAAAGGCTGAAATATCTGTTAATCATCAACATCAGTTTGATGAATCTAATTGATAATTAATTTTAGATGAAGTTATGATGAATATCTGAGAGAGATGTTGCTCTTGCAACAACTCTTTGATCGAATAGAGTGGGCAATTTGGAAAATTTGTAATTCATATTTGGTTTCAATTCATTGCGAGTTGAGATACGTCTTATTCTAAACTGAATTCATTTGAATCAATGCTTTCAAGTTATGTGATTCAAATTTATTGTCTAGAGTTGTAAAAGAGCGATCAAAGATTCATCAAGTAACAAAAGCGCTTTGAGATTTTCACGACTATTTTATTGCTCCAGACAGAGTATGCCTGCAGATTATAACAATAATACAATATGTAGGGTAAGTACATGGTAATCTGCTTGAAGGCAGACGTAGGTTAACTCCATTATTTCCATGTAGACTCTTGAGCTTGTAAACATTATCTCTTTACTGTCTCTACCTCCATCCGAGTTTCTCTTCTAGTGACAAATTCGAATAGATTATTTTTTCTGTGCTTGTCATTTCCAATGATATTGGCCTCTATGATGCAGACTCTGCCACTTGAACTTGTAGAATAGCCTCACATAAGACAATGCCAATCTTTCTTCAAAGTTTGAAATTTCTTTACAGTGCCAATACTCAAAAATATCACATCATCCATGGTTTTCTGAGTTGTAAATTATGAAAACTATTATTTTATCAACTTAGAAGTGTAATCACATATTATTGCACACAAATGACTGCGCGATCAATTATTCACACACACACACACATACACCTACACTCAGTTCCAACCCTCACACCATATCGCCTTGTTTGTTTAGCGAGTGAACAACAAGCGCGATCCTTACACAAGGATTTTCGAGCTCGAAGAAAACTCACTTTTCACCCTTCCTTACCGCATCTTTTCCGACCCCCCATGCCCCTTCTACGGATATCGATGTGTTTAGATAGGGGTGAGTAGAGCCGGCGTCGCCTATTGGCTGTCATCGATTTTTCAGACAAAGTTTTGGCTCCGCCCTTTTCAGCCCTCAACAACCGTGAAAACGACGTTAGAAGGGGTGAAGTGGTGCGACCTGGTGGTGAGCGGAGAAACTAAACGATGCTCTCACTTGGTCTCGATCATTTGTTTTCGGTATACCGCGTAACACACGTCACATACCTTCCGAGCAGGGAGGTCGTATCATCTACCAGGCTCCCAAATACCTTCTTACTGCGTTCGTACCATGATCGGCTACCTCTAATACCAGTTTCACCTGACAATTCACTCACAACTCCTAGCTTGTATTCTGCTGACAGGACACTTTTACAGCCGTG
Organism: Conomelus anceps; assembly: GCA_948455865.1. NCBI lineage: Eukaryota > Metazoa > Arthropoda > Insecta > Hemiptera > Delphacidae > Conomelus > Conomelus anceps. The sequence goes on from OX418224.1 coordinate 29,983,370, forward strand.
CACGTTTCTCAACATGGTGCGTCGGATAGCTGCTAATTTAATCACGTGATCTGTGACCTCATCAACCATGCTGGACATTAAGACATCAGCTGACTACCTGACAAGGACTGGAACATTCACAAATTTTTCTATGCTATTTGCTGGTATGAACCAAAGTATTTTACAATTTGTTTCGCAGAAAAAATATATTGTTATCAATTTTAATAAATTGAGTTAGTGTGTGGGAATCATCAACATCGCAGTTTAATTATTATATTTTTCAATATTTTGAAATCAATTATAAAGATCAATCACTTTAGGAAAGAAATTTCAAAAGAAGGTCTTCGAAATAACAGACATCTATTTCCAGGCAATATAATTATAATCAGGCACGATTCTTTTGTTGGAGAAATTCATTCAGTCCGCAAGGCTTCAAAATCTAAAAATGTATTGTTTTTACTAGTTCATACACTTATTTCACACACAATACAGTGACCAAGTTTGGGAATGTTCCAAATTTCTAATCATACGAAAATAATCAACTATAAATAATTAATTAACCATAAAGTACATTCGTTTGTTGCTACAGTTCAGCTTTCACTTTTTAACTGCGCAAATTTTGAGCTAGAAAGTGATTACCAAATAATTCATATTGAATAACGTAACCACCCTGTTCATGCATGTCCATATGTTATGTCCATTCCACACGTTTTTGGTGAATTCTCAGACACGGCCGATGGCCTACTGAAATGTTTTTCAACCTTTAGTTCAGTAGACCGCCGACCATGACTGTCGATGCCCTACAACAGTGTGAAATGGTTATACATATATATACACAAAGTGAGTGTTTATATTTTTACTAAGAAGTATTATATTATCGCTTCCTATATCTGATTTAAAAGATGATCATGTGGTGAGCTTCTAAGCGTTGATACTTCACGATTATCTCTCAAAATTAGGAGTTACAGTAGCACTTTTTATTTATTCAGCAATTATTAAAATATTACTGAAATGTATATATCTATGTTTTGTGATGAAAACTCATGGAGGTTTCTAATCAAAATGTATTTATTCACCCAGTTTGCATAGTTCACCTCATAACAAAAATAATGCCACTAAATAACTAAATTTAAAACGGTATGAGGCTGCAATAGCAATTTAAAAAACGCCATTAAAATTGAATACGGTTTTCTTCTAATCGAAGGCATACATAACACTAGAATAACTTGACTTCAGAGATAAATCTTTTTTCTGCATTCACTACAGCAATTCCAATCTCATAACTGATCACCGCATGAAGAAGCAAATTCCTAAACCTCATCTAATTTATTCGAAAATGAACCATCAATTAAATTATCATAGATTATCATTAGGCCCATTCTGCACTGGACCCAAAAAAGCGTGACTACGAGAATTACATTTCTAACCCTATTTTAATAAACGAGCAATGTATGCAATGTATGCATACTTTTTAATGTATGTCCGACGGATTTTAAAAACGGCTCTAACAATTTTGATGAAATTACGAATATAGGGACTTTTTGATGCAAAAATACGATTACGCATGGTCTCATTCCTATAAAAATTCACTGAAGTACACAAAAAGTAGAAATCTATACTCAAAGGAACAGCTGATGGAAGAAGCAATATCAATCAGCTTGTTGGTTTTCTGGAGACGTTATTTGCGCTGCATGGAATCCGAAACTTACGCGTGTACCATGTAGTCGGATCCTTGTAGCTATGTACGAAACATATGACTGGAGAATCAAAGCTCAGCACATGATTTTTCCCCATGGTTTTCCATTTCTTTGGTGATTACAAAACTTTTCTTTTTGGTCTCACTTTTTCTGTCCGTGTGGAATCAGCCTTATGATTGTTCTTCCTCAATTCAATGAAATTTGTCATTCAATTCAATAAAAAAATATTTCAAATCGATTCATATATTATTATTAATTATTTATTCATTCATTTATTTTTTTATTATCAGACATTAGACATTTTTGCCGCTCCATTTTTTTCTTGTAGTTAAATTAATATTGTGTGGGATATTTGATACTTTCAAATATAAACATTTCATCACCTGAATGCATGAGAAAAACCATTTTTTCAAACCCACCCCAAAAGTAAAAAAAAAATAAAAAATGAAAATGAAAAATGTCAGATCCATTCGTAATAATTTTGTAACACTCACATTCACTTTCCAATGAAGACCTTATTTGCTTTATTAGCACTAACGTTTTCTCAAAAATATGATAAAATTACTTTACAAAAATGTTTTTTATTGAAATATTTGTGACACAATTTTATGGTCGGTCAAAGACCGGCCAAAAGAATGAAAATTATTTGAAAAATGAATGGATACTAGATTCGCAATTATTGTCCTTTCTCACACTGTGTTTGAAATAATCAACTTGACAGCCGCGATGTACACTAAATTTGGCAATCATTAATATTGTACATTGTACAGCAGTTCTAGCATTGTCAAGCTCGGGAGCAAGGTACAAATGTAATTTATATGAATTTCTATAAAATTTGGCTATTTCAATGATTTGTCTATTTCGAGGCTTCTCAGACTGGCTCGGGTTCGATTCCCAATCTACATGTTGCAAGCAGGTGCTCTAATCGCCATTCCACAGCAAAAGACCGTGTTTATCTGTCATTTCATTCAGTTTAAAATAAAATTTATCATTTTTATTAGGTTATCATCAATTTCTCTGGCGATCCAAAAATTTTAATATCTCTATCAGCCCTTTATAAATTTATCCCTAACATACAAAGATTCCTCTAACGCAATCATTATCGTTTCAGATACCTCTTATAAAGGATCATGGAGCGCTCATACGCCAGGACAAACACAAGGTGAGTTCAATAATATTCATTTATTTATTGTGACAAAATTACAATGAATGTGAAGGAGCAACAGACTCAAGTCCAAAACTGCTCTCTTCACAAATTTTTAATATGTTACATTGTACAAATCGTCAATGCTAACACAGACTAAAAATTTAGATTGAAAAAACCGCTCGAATAATAACCAAATGATTCTTTTTCACTTAACGACTATCAATTTAAAAGTTCACTCGAAACGAAACACTAAAAACAGTTGAAAAAAGTTAATAATATTAAATTTTGATACAAACGTTTGAACTGAAAAATACTATATTGTTGCTAATGTGAAATAATTATTATTAACATATCAATCTTATGATGATCGTCGTGAATAGCCTCTTTTTTTAATATTGTTCAAATACCAGCATAAGTTAATATAACAGAGTTTAGGTTGACTGCAGCCGAATGCCTAATGAGTTGTGAGTTGATTTTTTCATTTCCTTATTCATATTGCAATTTTCAGGAAATTTTTTCCATCATTAATAAGCACAAAAATGAACAATGGATATCTAACTATTATATGCTAAATGGAGTCGGCATAGCCGAGTTGGCTTATCGCTGGTCTGATAAGCCAAAGGTCCTGGGTTGGATCCCAGCTGAGTACAAGATATTTTTCTCGAGCCACTCCCGTGTTTCGGAGGACACGTTAAGACGTTGGTCCCGGTTGCATATAAAAAAAAGCAGTCGTTAAAAAAAACGGCGAGGTGGAACTACCCGTAAGGGTCTCCCCACCACGAAAAGCCATACGAATTTAATTTTTTTAATTTGCTAAATAAAAAATCTTATCAACGCTCGCTAACGATCATGTTCTTGGCAATTTATTTATCAATGCTATGCCCCTTAGCTTAAAGTCAGCAATCATGGCATCCAATAGTAAAAGTCTGATTAAAAGCAAAATTTAAGTGTGGCTATTGTCTCTTACACCCGACTAAGTAGAAAGCTTGTTCCAGATCCTTGTTTGAGCTTGTAGATTGAACAATTCCATTTGAATTCTAACCAAGTGCATAAGAACTATTTATTTTTATTTTTTTATTTAAATTTAATTATTTATAATGGTTGTGCATCAACTTATCTGCAAACCCTTCCAATGTTATTTCTATCCTACTTACTTAGTATACCCTTTTTAAACTCTAATTAAGACCTCTTTCCAAGTGGAATTTTTTCTCTGTTAAACTTCTATGATCACTTTTTGTAACTTGCTTCTTTTTTCTTCTTCCAACTTATTAGATTGTACAGTTCCTTTGAATAATTATTTCGAGATATATAACTTCTTTAAGTTCAGGATATTGCATAAATAGTTTTTCTTTTTAGTTTTCTTCTTTTCTTTTCATCTCTTTCATTGTAAAATAGGTTTATTTTATAGACTCCCTCCAGCAGTCCACAGGTTTCATCTTGTGTGCTGGATTGTATATTCTCTTTAAATTAAAATTGTTTTATTTTATATCTTTTTTATGAACTATATTTTTGGATCGAACATAGTTTTTCTGTAGAAAATAAAAAACACTGTATATTGCTATTTTTCTTTTGAGAATAAAATCTATCTATCTAAGTATGTTGCGGGTATCTAAGTATCTATCTAAGTGGGTTAAGTGGAAGAGGGGGCTCTTATGCCTCAACTTCGCCCACAGCACTTTTATTTCTTGTAAAGTGCACAAATAAAAGTCATTTATCTATCTATCTATCTATCTATCTATGTTGCAATAGGTTGATTTTCTAACTCTTCTAAAGTTAAAAGCGCCCAACCACTAAAACCTGCGCTTAGTTGAGCTGTGCTTTGCTGGGACAGCTTTTAAATCGTACTAATGGTTTTCTATGAATTCTCGATCACCAAAATTTGTGCTGTACTCAGTGGCGTAGTAATTAGTTGAGGGGGGCGTACCACCACGGGTGACAGCCCGAGGGGGGTGACAAAAAACTGATCCAATACGGCTGTGAGGAAATGACAATTTTTCCAAATAAATAATGATTTTTTATAAATGATAAAACAAAGTATTATGGTTTGGGGTGGCTAACGACAACCACACATTAATAGTTGAAATTGAGTTGAGGAGACAGATTGAATTATGAAGGTGATGGTGTAGGACCCGTAAGTCCAAAAATGTGTGACTCTAGAGTGACATGATTCATCGTATAAATTTTCCCATTATATAAAAAACTTGTTCTTTTCCACTACACCTGCACTGTCATTCATTCTCAGTGGATCAGTGATTTTTTTAATAAGTGTGATCAGGGGCGTAGCCCCTCAAGATGACTCACGCACTGGATAGAATACACTATGACCCATAATATGGGTTAAAATACAGGGTTTATATGAGGGTTATATGATTTGTTTTTTGTAATGCATGGTTATACATGAGTTAAAATAATGTAGGAGAGTTTGTTACTAAAAACGCTCAAAATTTTGTTTTGAAGAAGATAATTTTCAAATTTTTTTTCAGGGGGTACCCCCGGTCCCTCCTTTGCACAAGAGTCATATATTATGCCAAAATAGTGAGAGAACTCTGCCAAACTGTCATGAGTGTCATTTACCAAGTAATGGTTTATACTTGCTTACAGTGAGTCCATAAACAAGGGAGTGGGTTGTTGCCTGAACAGCGTAATTCCTTCTCCTCTGGATACTCAGGCTACTCCTTCTCCTCAGGCTTTCTCCTCTGCATACGCAATCACTCCTGCATTAAAAATTCAATCTGTTTTGATAGATAGAAAATATGGAATGAAATAAATGGATTTGTGTCTAGAACCGCTTGGGAGACGGGTTTAAGAGGATTATATTCTATTTTCTTTCCGAGGAAAGAACCCCGGACCACTATAAAAGAGTTATGAATCAAAAATTTCTGGGAACGGTAATGTCTATAACTAATTAAAATCGAAAACTGAAACGCTTCTTTTCAAAATTTATATTTTTTCTCTAAATTCGCATAATAGATTTCTAAGTACATCACCAAAATAAACCAGATAATGTACCATACATTAGCTAATTGGATACCAACTGCGTATGCAAGAATTTTTCAATATCTTCAAAATTAGCATGCCAACATTCTGAAGAGTTGCGTCTTTTACTTTTAATTAATAAAATGTTATGAGCCCAACAATGACCAAAATATCTTGCAATTTCATTATAAAGACCTAATAAGATAAAAAAATTTCCCCGAGATTCATGGGTTGTTTATCTTTTATGACCTATGTTATTAAGTATTATTGAAAAGAAATTCCAAAAAAGTAAACAATTTATTAAAATATCCGTACCAAATAGACCAAAATCTCAGACATTTACATAAAAAATATAATTTTAAATTTTTGACTAGCCTGACGACATCCTAAACAGTTGCCAGATGTTGTAATTAATTCTGTGGAGCCAACCATTGCAAAAACGTTAAAAATAGCATTATAAATAAGAAAATTTTCGGAGGCAAGCCCCTGTAGTCCCTTGTGCGCTTGTTCTATATCTGTCAACATAATCATTATTGGAGTAGAATAAGAAATTTCAATGAAAAGTACACAATAAATTAAAATGTCTCCTCAAGTAGAGCAAATTTCAGATATTCACATTAAAAATATTATTCTGCCGTGGGTACAAAATAAGATTTCATCTCAAATATGGTGTCATTTTTGACATATTCGGTGATTGCGGTGGAGGGTGACAATTCGATATACCGCCCTGGGTGCCACAAGACCTCGCTATGCCACTGGCTGTGCTGCGCTGTACTGTGCTGTGCTGTGCTGTGTTACGCTGTGCCAGTGGCTGGGCGTTAGAGATCCAACAGTTACAAAAGATGTTATCAACTTATAACTTCTTTCTTTTCTACTACATTTATAGTTTTTTTAATAATATTTCAATGACTTTCAGCAAAGCATAATTTGTAACAACAGAACGAGAATAATTTCACTTGCAATCTGGAAGTATTGATCAAGTAAGTAGACGTTCATTTCCTTATTAAAATTATGACAGGAAGTTGTTATAAGAATATTAACATTAGGAATATTGCCAAAGCTACAAACTATTCAATTTCAATTCAATTTTCAATTTTCCCCCCAGACATTCTTCTAATATTCAGAGGTGTTTATTCTTATTAATTACACAAAGATACAGTTTATAAATTACAGGAAGAACCTTCAATACAATTTCGCAAAAGAAAAAACCCATTATGAAAAATGTTATCTGTTGAGGTGGAGTCAACTAAGAAAACAAAATTGGTTTGGTAATAAAATATTATTCTTTACCAAGTAGCTCACAAGTCGCTTCTTTACTCATGTCTCTAATACTTAGGAACTACTTCTTATTGAAAAAAATAGGTATATGCTATGTGGTTAGTTACAATGAGTTTATTACCTCTTTATGTAATTGCCTCACATCAATCTCTCCTCATGGCTTTTGCAAACACTTCTTTTAGACAAGCTAAGGTTGTATATATGGGTTAATGGTTCGGAAATTGAAGATTTCATAAGTTCTTTAGTCTTTCTTATCAATACTGTAACGGCTTCCTGAGGGACACCTGGGAAAACAATATGAATTAAAATGATCTCCCCTTCGAGGCCTTGCGTCTATGGTCGATGGTTGTGTGTCCTGCAGTCACACGCTACTGCGGAGGTGCGACGAAAATCCTGTAGGAAAAGGGCTATTCAATGGCCTGAGGATTTCGCAGCAATCCTCCACAACAATATTACCAGGTATGGAGGATGGACGTATCACTCGGTGCAGCTATATGTCTCCTTGGACCACACCGGACACCGAGTAGATACCCCCAGATCTCCACCCTGACAACACGTCTAATTATGGAAGACAACCACAATTTCCCCCTGCTGATGGCCTGAACAGTATAAAAGAATAGGTGTTAGACGAAAATTCCGTCTAAACACAGTATAATGGCTCAAACTGCCAGAACTCACCAAGCATAAGGGTAAATGATGCGGAGACTTTATTTAACAAAATTTGACGTGTATTGAAAAATAATAAGAAAATTCAATGATAAATAATAATATAGTATACGGTAATAAATTTGATATAAGTGAAAAAGAATAAATTAATCTGATATTTCTTTTAAGAGAATATGTGACAATTCTTGAATTTACTGTGCACGTGGTCGGGATTCAGCTTGGTGCAAGGCAAGACTTAGAATTTGCACAGCTTGACACAGCCTATATTAATTTAACTTCCCTTCTTTTTTTAATCGCGCACACACTTGGGGCCCCTTAAAATAAAGACTCACTTGACTGTTGAATGTTGTAGGTAGCCTTTGTCTGACCGCAGGTGTAGTGTAGTGCTGCTTCTCGCGATTTTCGGGAACTTGATTTTTTTAAGATTTTTAAATGGACTGGTCTCAAATTAAATCCTAGTCTTGCTCGAACGTAAACTTTCCGGAATTTTAAACACAAATAAATTACATATAGCACAAAAATGACAACTAATGGACGACTTAGTCCTTTTTGAGTCTGGAGAGCAAGTTTTTTTTGGTTGTAGCAGTAGTCCTTCATGAAGAATGGTTACTATTATACCCCCACTCTTTGCAAAAATTAAAGGATATGACGCCAAATTTGGCGATATTTGACTCATGTGGTTGGGATTAAATTAAAGAAAAATTTGAATAAAACGGTACTATTGCTTACATGGGTTGTGATAAATTATGTAAATAAATTTAAAAAGAACCAGATACGCCAAAAACTAATTTAAAGATAGAAAATTAACATTTAAGTTGACATAAATTTCGATGTTAATCATCAACTACTCAACAAGTCGATAATTATAAGTCCACGTGGCTTTGGACTGTGGCTCTTCACGAAAACATCAAATTCGAGCCAATAATAAATAAAAAATACATTTTAACACATTTTACATTCATAAAAAATAATACTGAGCAAATAGATTTCACTCTACAACGAATAATTACAATACTATAGGCTAGTGGTGGTAAATCTAACCTGATAAAGGTTATCCTGCAAGCAACAACGGATTATACATATAATTTCACGAGAATGGAAGAAATCCAGGTATGTGCTACTTTTTGACACAATAATTTAGCATATTCCTGCTTTTAAATAACATTTAAAGTCGCTTAAATATGATTTATTGCCATTATCACATGTAGTTTCGATAATCTCGAAGCTATCGCTATTATCGCCGGTATGACTGTTGAATATCGATGGTCCTGCCAAAACAGCTGATTTAATTAACGAATTCTTAACTGTAGTGGCGCCGGTTTTAAAAATAATCCTCCCAATCTTATAATACGATAACTCTTTTAATTTTTATAACTTCTTCTCCTCCAGTTATGATAAATTTTGGTGGTTGCCAGCCATCCAAAAAGTATCGTCACAATACCATCAAGCCCTGGTGCACTGTCATCACGTAAAGTACCGATTGCCTTCAACTATTATTAACAATATCTGTACACATTCATCCCATATTTATAGCCTATTCAATAAAATTTTTATTAATGTATTTAGTTCATGAGATTTATTCATTTATTGATCTAGACTAAATTTATGATATCGAATGTTGAGGAAAAACAGGCTATTATCGATTGATATAGTCACCAATATCAATTTTCTGTGCTTTGATTTAATCTACTTGAAAACAATATCACACCTAGTAACCGATAAAGCATCTGTAATTGCCATGGATGGTTGAAGAAACCCTATAATGGAAATCGCTCTTTAATATTGGAATAGAATATGACATGAACCTTAAGAAATTCTTAAATTCACAATAAAACTGGCGAAATAAACACCTCAACCAAGAGCATGAATTCTTTTGAACAGTCTTGAAATCCAATTCGAAAAAATGTTACATTTTTAAGAAGAATGTAAAGGATGGAAGATAAATATTACAGTGGAGCGAAGCTAATATAACTGCAAATTTTTATAGCAATTCACAAAGCAAGAATTATTAAGAAAAAATAAATTGAAGAAAGAATGTAGAGAAATAAAGGATAGGAAAAGAATAATACTAGAGCAAACGAAATGGATGTTTGCAAGTGGTAAAGGCTCTCTCTGAATAAATTCCCTATTCTTTTCATGTCAAGCAGCTCGTTTCCGACAGATTTACATTGGGTTATTGCTCACGGAAACTGGAACTTCCCCCATTTCCCCCGAATCCTCCTTCGCCATCCAGTACACCCGTTCGTTCAATGTCGCAGCGGTTTGAAATTTACTTCAACCGCAAAAACATTTGTTTCACCAAAACAGTCCCAAGGAAATATTCCATTCATTTTATTATTGAAATAATGTGAGTATTAGTATCGCTATTTAGTTTCTGATACCAGAATTAACTCATTTGAGACGCATTTAGAGAATCTGGGTGTTTCTTATTTCAATATGACTTAAGCCTATAGACCCTATATTGGAAGTACTCGAATATAGGTACTCAAATAATATAATATACTGTAAAATGTGTTGCATTTTCACATAATATGAAAATGCTTTTTCATCTTATATAGTAAAAGTTGAACTCACTGTTGTGAAAAAAGCATTTTTGGACTAATAATTTTATTTTGGCATTCGATTCATTTTAGTATTTATGAATAAACTAAAGTGGTGGCAAGGAAAGAATAGACACCACCGAGAGAGAAGCTTAGTGACTGTCAGAAAGAGAAGAAGAGCATGTATTTCCCCATTTTGCAATGTTCTCCATGGTAATCACTGTCGTATGCACCACACATGCCCACTCCACAGTGGATGTGGCAAGTAGCAGTACTGGGGGAGTTGGGAGAAATTCTGTGTCTATTCTTTCCTTGCCTCTACTTTGGTAGTTCTGTGAACAGTAGACCTCACTCCCAAGAAACTGAGTGCTAACACAAAGGAAAATACTCGATTTACTCAATTGCCAAATAAAACATAATCATCAGACTATGATTGATTCAATTTGCTAAGTCTATTTCATGTCCGTTTTTTACAAAAAAATCACTCTGTATCACTTCACCAAGGTTGCTTTTCTATTTTCATCCAGTTTGTACTTAAGTTGTTCCAAACAGCAAGACAGCTGATTGCTCAAATAATAATGTGTTTTTTTAAATCATATTTCACATGTCTGATGAATGAATTTATAGAAGAGCTTCAATCAAATTCGCATTATTATCATTCACTTACTAAGCACTTTATTATACTTGATTGAAATATTAGTATTGAATTCTTGGATTCCTTGTCCCATAACGATCTGCTTTGTTACGAACGTTTTATGATAAATTCAACGACTTGCAGTCAGCTTTAATTGAGAGTAAATAATAGTTTTACCCACGTAGACCAAACGTTTTTGGATCATGAAGATTCATTTTCAAAGTCGTCTTTGATCATCAATGTTGGTTTTTTATTATAAGAATTATTGTGGTTTTTTGTAGAATGTGATCGAAAAGTTTGTGCGATTTAAGTTTAATTGTTCATTGAGGATTTTTTGTTTATTTGATAAACAAACTTTTCGATCATATTCTACAAAAACTACAATAATTCTTCTAACCAAAAACCGACACTGACGAACAAGGACGCCTTTGAAAATGAATCTACAAGATTCGGAAACGTTTGGCCTGTGCGAGGAAAAAATATTATTTATTGTCAAGTGAAATTGACTGCAAGTCGTTGAATTTACTATAAAAAGATGATATTGGAATTGATTTATTTCTCTCAAACAAAAATAACAAAAATGCTATTTCAATGAATGATAACTTATATGAAGGCTCAACCAGATGAGGCCCGAGGGCTATCATGAACTCAATTCCAATTGCATATGATTTTCAAAATCATTTTTGCTGTGGAAGAAGGCCTCAGTGCCTTTCCTTTTTTTCTCTTTTAAAATATACTTTAAATTCAAGAAAAAATCCTTGCAGATACGTCACTGGGCAGGCCAATGGGAGAGCCATGCAAAATTTCATAAAATTTGATCCACGGGTTTATATGTTGGTCCATATATGCGTTACAAACAGACAGACAGACAGACAGACAAATGCAAAAAGGTCGACTTGAAACAGAGTCCTCTCTTTTTTCGGACAATAAATATGAATCACGATTAAGAATGATGTAATTCGATTAGAAAATCACATAAAATTTTGAAAAACCATTAACGTTAATTATATTTCGTTTACGATCTCTATAGAAATAATAGTCAAATTTGTATCTACAATAGCCTACTGTTGTATTCATCAACATTAAAAAAATATAAATTGTAACTATGTGCTCATACTTTACAGCCATCACTTTTATAATAATTCAGTTACTTCTCACTTTTATTGTTATTCCATATGATATTGTTAATGTAGTTTTGTATCTCGTAAGTGATACAATCGATAAATTATCTTATTAATTCGTTTAGATTCTTTATTTCATCGTTTTCATCTTGTCGGTTGAAACCATTAGTTATTAAATAGTTATGAAATAATTTATTAAATAGACACTAGTAACAGTTGACTAACTGCTTTCAACTTGTTGTCTATTTCCAATCTCTTTTGATTTCCATTGGTAGCTTCTTCCGTTGTTACACGTGGGTGTGACAGTCTCGCTGTTCAACCAATCAGATCTCTTTAAAGGCATCCTTTTTGTAAGCCAATAGTATCGCTCCTTTTGGGTCATTAATAAAAGTAGCTGTTGAGATTCTAATTGGATTTATGAGATTGGGAGTTGTGTTACTGCTGATATGAGTATCTCGTTTTCTTATAAATTATATGATTATGGCAACATCTAGTAGCCATATTCTAGTATGTAGCCATCTAGTACTATTCGAATATCAATATTTCTGTCTTCCCTATTCGAATACACGATCATCAACACTACAAAATGAGATATATAAAAAGTAATTACCACTTATTCAGTTTCAAGAAAGCATGAACTCATCCAGTAATTTTTTTTTTTGAGGATGAAGCCCACATAATTCTGAGACCTGTGCGTGAGTAATGAGTTGGATTATGGTGATTGATGAGTTGAACCTACAGTTTTAGGTGTGTTCCGAACCACCGGGAAGTGATTTTACAGCAGAGAACAGTGTCTTTTTTGCTGGCCAAATCTGTCACCGTTACAAACAAGACTTATTCCATAACAAACTACAAAGTACGAGTACATATAACAAAAAAAAAACATCCATACAATTTTTCAGTAACTACAAATATTACTAATACGATTAGTTTATACTTAGTTATGAAACAGACCCCAGCAATCATGAATTGAACTAAACGAGTGAACTGGCCAGAAGGGTGTCAGTCTATGAAATAATAGTGGTATGAGTTACATAGAAGATAGACAGCGATCAACGTTTCACGCTTGAAAACTCGAAAGCCGTCTTGTTCTTGACAGAGCACGTGTCTGATTGACACTCACTCAAATCTGCCATCCCTTTTCTACTCAGATCTGTTCCCTAATCTATCTATCTCACTCACACCATATTGCAGCGATACTTTTTTCTATACCCTAACAACTTGAATTAACTGAGAAATTATTCCCCTACCGTACAGCACGACTATATCATCACCATCATCATGACTTAACGTCATCATTTTTCCAATACTTGCCACACTTATCTCTGGTTTTTTCTCCCCCTTACCCTTCTAAATCTTTGCGAAACATGCTCGCTTATATTTGCTACATTTCACGCTCTACTTAAAAAAAGAGGGTGATGGCTATCCGTGTGTTACAACGACGCTCTGGTGACGGCGAAATGGCGTATCTTTTTCGTCTGTTTGTAGGAGCGTCATTATCACAATCATGTGACGCCAATTCATTTTGTGTGAATATCAATTGATTCAGCAAATCAAAATTTATAGGGGAACAATTTATTTGAAATATCCTTTTTCCGTGACTTGTGAGTTGATTTTGAAGTTATTCGCTTCTCTGAAAATTTTCTTACACAAATGCAAGACTTGAAGTAAAAAGACGATTTCCTCAGAAACTAGTTTTCACGGATGGGAGGAGAATGAGCAGTGGTTTTTATAGAAATTGTTGGTAAGATTCAGTCTAGATTATTGTATACATTAATTTTCTATTCCCTCTCTTTAATTCAGGCATTTCATTCTACTTAGCCCAGATATTTCCCAGTGACTTAAGATAATGCATAAAGATTACTCCTCTACTTCCTTCTACTTTATAATAAATTCTACTCGGTTCCAATCTTTGTAATTCCCGTAATCCTCTTTTCCTCATCTTCCCGTAATTTTTTCCTCCTTCTATTTCACATCATGCTTCCTCATTTCTTTCCTATCTGTTTATCCTGATTCGCTTTCCGTTTCCTTTATCATCCGTATTTCGCTACTTATTATAATTCCATATCCTATTGCTATACCTGATTTTTTAAAGACATCTTGTCCAGAATTTAAATACTTGTGGAGAGTTTGAGGGTTGCACTGACTATCTTCCTTCTCCAGAGTTAAACAGAGTGAATTATATCCACGTATTAGTATTAAATCTCAAGATTCATTTCTGGTTTTTTCCCGTAACTCCTCCTTTTCCATTTCTTTCTTTAGTCTTTCTAGTGACTTGTCACAACGTTCCTTGTTCTATAAACTGAATCAAGGGACCAACAGGGCTTTTTTGAAAAGTGCCGTTGTCCGTCCGTCCGTGTTCTGGTGCTTGAAAGAAAGATTCTAGACCGGTGGTTCCCAGCCTGGGGGCGATTTTGGTTATTAGGGGGGCAAGAAATTTATTCACATTGATGAAAATTAGAAAATATGACTGTTATTTATTTTTTTCTCATTTTATTGTAAGTTTAACGACTTGCAGTCAATTTTAATTGTGAATAAATAATATTCTACTCAGGCCAAACGTTTTCAAGTCATCTTCGAAGGCCGATGAGTCTTCATGACTTGAAAACGTTTGGCCTGAGTGAGTAGAAATATTATTTATTCTGAATCAAAATTGACTGCAAGTCGTTAAATTTACAATAAAAAGTTAATATTAACAACGTAGATCGTTATGGAACAAGAAATCCAAGAATTTATTTCACTTCTTTGTTCTTAAATTTTTAAGAGTGGCCATTTTATGTTTTTGGTTTATTTTTATTTTATTAAATTTTTAGTGGCCGGATAAAACTGTTTTGGTTGTTTTTATATACAGTGATAAAATTGTTTAAAATAATAAAACTGCTTTATTATTTACACTTTACTTAAATTAAAAATAGGCCTACAATGAAAATTAAAAGGGGGGCGATAGGTGTCAAGTCAACCTCTAGAAAGGGGGGAGATGAGCCACAAAAGGTTGGGAACCGCTGTTCTTTTTTTTAGACTCATGAAGCTTGGTATATAGCTTTCTTATAGTCGAACTGAAATCGTTATTGAATAGTTTTGGGGTTGAATATGAAAGTGATTATACAGATCTCTACTATAGGCTCTACCTTAGGTTTGGCTAATGAAAATTAAAACATTGTGCATCTGGTTCATTTCGAATACAACAAAATTTTAATGTTACGAAGGCTGCTGCTTAGCCCAATTATCCACTTTAATTTTAAAGTGCAAGCGTTGACGTTCTCATTTTTGACTGTGTTGAAATATTTTCTTAAATTATTTTAAATCGTCAAATTGAAAAAAAAAAAACAGAAAACATATTGAGGCACGATATGAACAAAACAAACAAATAAAACTCTTTTTCAAGAACTGCCGATGTGCATTTCTTGTGATTCAGGAAGCATAGAAATCAAAGAAGTTGGATTGTGCATGTGCCAGTCAGCACAACTAATTGTAGCAATTTTTATTATTATCATTATTATTTTATGAAAATTCGTTGGGTCCTTGGATACTCTTTTGCATTGGTTTATTATCTTCATATATCATTAATATAATCATTAATATATCATCATTATTATAATCATTACATATCATTCTTGTATGCAAATCATATTCTCATCATTCCTCTCCACCCATTCTATCTAATTATTCTATCTCCATTTTATCATTCATAACATTCTATCTCCATTATTTTCATTAGTTACTCTCCATCGATTCCTATTTTAATTTCCTTCCTCAAACATGTATCACTGAATAGACGATGGAAGCTACTTATAGCAAAGAAAAATATTACACCACAAATTGGACTGCCTCCACATAGTGGAGTACAGCTAACAGTCTTTGAGCATGCGCGATGATTGATGAAAGCGAATAAGGTGCGGTGAGGTGAGAAGTAGCTGTTGGAACGGTTTAGGGAAACTAGATTTCCATCGGGCAAATTGACTGATTAGAAGGGAGCTTCCTCCGCTGATGGGTTTTCTTGCGTGGGCGCAGGAAACGTGCCCCCTTACACCCTTCCTGCACCAACCCCCCCCCCCCAAACTTGGATCTGGGACTCCCCTGCGCAGGAAGCCCGTTTCGCTACCAGATTGCGCTGTGGTTTCCACTTCCCCCACTACTCTCTTCTTCATCAGCTCCTACAAATTCCATTGAGCCTCCAGGCCTCTTGACTCCTGACGCTTTACATGGTTTGAGAATCTTCTGTCATGACACTGTATTCTACAACAGACGAGCTTAGATTTTCAAGCTCAGTAGTCTACACATTAGAACCACCTTACTCTTTTCTTTTAAAATTTAAATCATTTTTCTACTTTCACAGCAGCAATTTCTCTAGTATTATTCATGAATTTAAAATTGCATTTCGTCTTTATCTATCAATGCTTGCCTTCTTTAAGTACATAAGATTGAGTGGGTATACAATTTACAGTCTCATCCTACTTGTACTACTTTTTATTTCTATCTCATCCTACTTATGCTAATTATTACTTCTGTCTCATCTTACTTACACTACTTATTACTACTGTCTCATTCAACTTATACTACTTTTTACTTCCATCTCATCCTACTTATGCTAATTATTACTTCTGTCTCATCTAACTTATAATACTTATTACTTCTGTCTCATCCTACCTATAAGTTACATAGTTTTACTTCAGTCCCACTTTGTCCTCTATTGTTTCTCTTTGTATTTTTGGCTTTTATGTTATACTCTGCATTTTTTCTTGAAGTAGACGAGAGTGGACCTTGTCAATATCATCCTCCTTTCAATAATTCTACTCGAATATTATTATTCATCTAATGATTTCCATTTCAATGTTTCAGAATGTATGGAAAGAAAGCAAATATGTTGAGAAATCGCTTCTCTTTCACGCCAATATATTTTTTTATTCAATCCTGACTTTTCATTTTGCTCAACTTGGGAGAATTGTTGATATCGTCGTCATCCTCTTATTCATATACCCTACTTTTTTCTACAAAATATTGTAAAATTATCAATTACAAATTTTAGAGTCTCTGATTTCTCTCCTAAGTTTCCAGGCAAAAATCATGATGTAGCTATGTGAATACATAAAATATCTCCCATATTTCCTTTCTTGAGAAGTGAGATATTGGTTTCCACAGTTGATGCAGCCTTAACGATTGATTACTAACTATTGCTGATAAAATTGACAAGTCAATAAACAATTGAAAATTAAAAGTTAACAATTGAAAGTTAAAATTGACATTAATAGATGGAATCCCGATCACCGTAGTTATATTCGTTAGAAAGGAAATTAGTACAAAAGAAATGAAGAAGCACCAACAGATAAAAATATATTCAAAATATTTGACTTGAACAATGAGATAGATGATAGAATGGCGGTTGACAAAATGGAATACTAAAAACAAAAAATATTATAAATTGTAGATTCTGTTATTTTCAAACTTTCAAAATTCGATAAGAACCTTGATACTTTAAATTCATCATGATGAATTCTCTTATAGGCCTATGATGAAATAGAAAAATGATGGAATAATAAAAATAATAATATCATTTGAACTCCATTAAAAATTACAATTATGTCAAATTTTCATTTGATATCACGTAAAATGAACCATTGTTGTATCAATTTCTGAAATCATTTGCGCAAAGTTTCAAGGAAAGTGGAACGTAGCCACTGGAAAGTTGCCTCTGGTGGTGATAGTTGGTGATTTGATCCAATGAGTGGATCCTTTGATCAGCACTCAGCATCCTAACCATCAACATCATCATCACAGAGCCCTAATGGGTGAATGGACGGTCGGACGGGGTGGAGAATAGAACGGAAGTTAGGGACCCTAACTCTATCAGATGTCCCTTTTCGACTGCAATTCTGATTTCTCTCCCTGAAACATTTTCAGCCAACACTGAGAAACAGCGAGCGCTCTTATGCCCTTTCATGCTATGATAACTTTCTCTGCAAATTGCAAAGCGAAACCTTCATATTACATTCGTCGTCTCCTACTGCAAAATCCAATATCTTCGTCATAATTATATTTTAGTTCCAGATATGAGCAGATACTTATTTAAAAAGTAAAACTTCTATTCTTTTTTTAACTGGTTCTGTTAGTTATAATGACTGTGTTGTTTTATATGTGTGTTTTTATTTAACATCATTATTGCAGAAAAATTGTTGTCTTCTCTTCAATCACATTCAAGGAAGCATAATAAAATAGCTGCTTATCTCGAATGAGGAATGAGAATATAATCGCATCAGGCAATTCATGTAAAACTACTGACAAATTTGAAATTGGACAATATAAAAATGTAGTAATCCTTTTTGAAATCTCAATCAATAATCTTCCAATGCTCTTTTTCAAAGCGAATAGATTTTAAGTTTAGATCTTGAGTCTAAAGAAAGCACAGATCTTCATTCCATTATCCCTTCAATCATCTATGAGTCGAGGTTTAGTTTTTCAAGAGTGTACGGGCTTCGTACAAACTTCGTCGTTTGATTTAAATGACTTGGTTCTCATTGTAAAGCTTAGTAAAACTAGTTGTACTTAGTACTTGCAACTCAACTAGTTGTACTATTTGTTAACGACTTCATTTATTAATGGATTGATTTATTACGTTTTCTATTGTTCAATGAATTGAATGACAATAAAAATTTCTTTATTTATTGTTGAATATAGTTTGCTTTGCCAATAAGTCCGTATATAGCTCGGACGTTCCATACTATGTTAAATACCACCATTCTACAATCTTCGTGAACTTATTTGAGAGTTTAAGCAGAAATATGCAAACAATAACGCTATTTTCAACCTGACCACTCTATGCCTTCACTTGCTCTAAATGATAGATGCTATAGAGACCCTATTTTATATCCGCATTTATCTTGATTCCTTGGACACCCCGAAGTTTACAGAGTCCAAGAGCATAGTGTTATCATTGTCAAAGTAGTGAAGCTCAACTTTTTTACTAACATATTATATTGTAGAATGGTGGTATAGAAAGTATTTGCTATGGTCTTGCCGGTGAAGCAAATTGTATTTAATAATATGCTAATTCTCACTCCACCACTTTATACCGCCCTTTGCTCTGAATGCAAGATGCCACTGAGGAAGCTGAGACATAACGTTTAGCGTAGTTTCGCTTTAACTCTCCAGAAATAGTCACAGTAGCCACGACTGCGTAATCAGTTTAAGCGCTTGTCTCTGATAAGCCTGTTTATAACCCCGAAGAGAGATAACCCGGAGGAAAAAGCCAGCTCTCAACTCCTTCAATCCATCCCTTCTGCAAGCCAACATGCTTTTTACAGAACTCTGATAAGAATCTGAAGTTCCATCTCCACACTGCAGCTTCTTGAGTCGATCTCCCATGGCTTTCAAGTCTTCCTTCATACTTCCTAAATCTTTCTTAACCTTACTTACTTCCTGATGTACAGCATCAGCAAGTCCCCTGACTTTTTCTTCCATGACCTCATGTAATTCGTTATTCATGGATGATGTCATATTATCCAGTAATTTGCGCTTCATGGATGTCAAATTCTCCTGCAGTTTGCCCTTCATCAACGTCAACTTCTCCTGCATATCCTGAATATTTCCTCGTAGTTTTCCCTCTATAAATGACATGATATTATTCTCCTGTAATTTGCGCTTCATGGATGTCAAATTCTCCTGCATATCCTAAATATTGATGAAATTAATCTTTTATCTGGAGTCTGAACGATGTAGGTTGCTGTTCTTCTCCTCCCAATAACGCCTCACGAAGCCAGTCTTGTAGAATTGATTTCTCTCCAGATATTTCCAAATCACGGGCCTCTAACTCACGTTTCAGATCGGCCACTTTCAAATTACACAATTTAATTTTTCCAACCATTTTCAATAAAATTTGATAAATCCCCAACTTCTATCTACAATTGTTACAGGTTCTATCACTAAAATAATGCTGGCAACACTTGAAATTAACACTCACACTTTATTTGCACAAATTACTTACAACATGCACTGATCAGTTATATCACATAAGAAAAACCAATAAGAAACAAGTCAATAACGTTCAACTAATGATGAATTTTCTATATCACTGTACAAAAACGAATTACTAACTGTCAATAGGCCGATCAATAATTCAATAACTATCCAATAAACTGTTCAATATTGTAAAAAGAAATGTCCATAAAACCAGTTAAACATCTAATAGAGAAATGGAACACTTACAAAGCATAGTCTTTCACTGTATTTGATATGCATAATCACCATTCATAGAACAGCTCTACGCATGTGTTCACTGTAAAGGAAGTTAAAACTGTCACTTTATCACATTAAAACGATCAAATCACTCTAAACACTGAAATGCTGTTTTAAGATCATTCGCTTTTATAAGTTTCCGTGGCATTCCAAAAAACTCTTGAAATCTCCATAGGTTTCGAGAGGTCTCTATTTACACAGATAATGTATTGTTGTCTGGAGCATTCTAGATGACCATTTGACAGTGAGCAAGATGAAGGGAAGAGGAAGGGAATAAACAAAAAGTGCCTATTATTAATTTAAATGGAATTACTATTGACACAATGGGCAGCGCAGAAATATTTTCTTTTCTTCCTTGCGTTTCATAACATAAGATTATATTACAAACTAATCTAGTTCTCTACTTCAGATTATCATTTTTCTGAGGTCACAAATGATTTAGTTCCTAGCCCAACCCACATCGATTTCACAGTATTTTTTCCCCATAGTAGAATTTATTTCTCATAGTGGTCTTCACGCCGCAGCTTTCATTCATGAGGCATGTTAAGGCACAAAAGTGTATGGATGGCTAAGTTTGCAGTAAATGGGATTTGGAGAAATTTTATCACGAAGAATAAAATTGGAATGGAAGCAAAATAGGAAGTGTATCGTGCTGTGATGAGGGCTGTTGCAGTCTATGGAGCGCAGGTTTGGGGGTTTAAGTATTGTGATGTACTGGAATCCTCACATCGATTTTTTGTGAAGATGTTATTATTACCACAAGCTACACCCAGCTATATATTGCAGATAGAACTTTGTATAGAGCCGTCATTTCTTATCGCTTTTAGAATGCATGTTGAATTCATTTTCAGAGCATCAAGTTTAGCTAGTGAACGATTGCCCAGAAAACTAGTTGTGAAAATCATAGATAGTAAAATTTCTTGGTATAAAGAGTGGATGCGTTTGGATGTGAAGTATGAAAGTAATTTAGGAGGATGTGTGAATGATAGAAGCGAATGGAAAAAAGTATTTGAATGTGTGTATGATAGAATAAAAGAAGAAAATAGGGTAAGTAGTTTACAAATAGCAGCTACTGCACAATTTCATAGTATTTATAACCAATTAGACAAGAAAGAAGGAAAGAGTTATTTTAATTCCAATTTAGACAGTAGGACAGTGGGCTTCATCTTCAAGTCGCGTGGAAGAGAGATTTTGGGCATGGAAGAGAGGAAATGCAATGGTTATGTTCCTTATGTAATATGAGGCAGAGGGAGGACGTCAAACATTTCCTAGGCGTATTTCCGGTTCTAGTAGGTGTCCGCGTAATGTGCTTGGGGAAGGATAAACTAGATGATTTGGAGGTGGTGGATTGGTTGAATGGGAAGGATTGGGTGAAGTTTGGACGTTATATAAAGCTGGCAGTTGGTATCAGGAACGCACTGATAAAGGAATTCAATTATTAAATGAGTTATACAGTTGAAGTTTATAGCTGGTGTATATACAATGGTGGCATTCTTATTTTTTATGTTTCTCATCCGATTATTTCTTGTTTTGTTTTATTTTTAAGCTATAGTAGATGCTGACAACCAGACAACCTTTTCGGTAATGTCAGGATTTTGTCTTATTTAATTAGTCTATTTTGTAATCATTCTTTGTAATTTTCTACATTGTATATTTGTCTCTTTTGTTTTTTTAATGGATTGTATTTTTTTATTTTATATACCAAATAAAGGCATGTTCTATCTATCTAGTAGAATGTGGGCGAGACAAAACGACAAAAGCCACGAATTTTCAATTAAATCTCGGTAGTGAGGACAGACCTCTATTCAAAGTTTGTACAAGCTTCAGTCGAGCAATAACAACAACAACAGTGCCCCGGGGTGCTTACGTTTGTGAGTTTGTTGGTGTTGAAGCGCGCGTGGTGGCACGGAAAATAAACACAGTAAAGAGATGACGGAGGAGAAGATCAGAAGAGCTGGTTATGAGAAGAGGAGAAGAGGAGAAGAGGAGAAAAGGAGAAGAGAAGAAGAGGAGGAGGTTATAAAGTCGGAGACGAGTCTGCAAATGAAAGGAGTTGTTGTCCTGACTATAGAGAAGCATTGTTGGTTTAATTTCATTTGCACAGAGAAGCGCTGTGTGAGCAGCTTCCTTCCTACCGACGCCTCCTTGGATGTCCGACTGTTATTGGACCGACAAGTTGAAAGCGTTGGGACGCCCAGGGCGTCTTCGTCGTCCTGCTTTGCGGTTGTCTCAACAAGGTGCCAACCAACACACACACAATCACACCCCGGTTCAGCCGACTGTAAAGGCGTCTGTGATAGCGCCTTCAGGCCGTCGCTTTGATCCCAACCACCGATGCCTGATGATGTTAAACCACCGCGTGTTTGGCAAACTCACCCACTCTCAACACCACCAACTCGTTTTCGATTGATATTGCACACTAACTCCTCCCTCTTCGTTACTCTTTCAAAGTGATAACATGACACAAATGCGGTGTACTACAATCTGGTCCTGAATCATCGCACACAGTAATTTGCTTGTCTTCAACCAAATAATGAGCCCCGGGAGAAACGGGGCTGTTATGGTGGTTTGGTAGTTGTTAGTTTGTGTAATTGAGTTGTATATTACGTATTCGTCGGAACATAGACTGCCTTCTATGTGAGTGAACATAGCAAGTGGTTACTCCGAGTGAACGGAGTTGTGGTTGTTTCTTAATGAATATTTGTTGAAAAATACACTATGATTAGTTTTGTTGAAAGCTAAATGCAAAGTTTAAAAACTTTGAGAGCTTGTCGAAACGGTCTGAGAAGAACAATGACCTTTTTATCATGCTCAAATTTGTTGTGGTAGCTCCTTTGAACAGCTAATGGATTTTGTTTCTTTGAACAGTAACAACGTTTAAAATTAACTTTTCAAGTGAATTCAACGACTTGCAGTCAAATTTTCATTAAGAATAAGTAGAATTTACTTACTCTGTAGGCCGAACGTTTTCGAATCTTCGAGATCCATTTTCAGAGAAATCCAGGAACTTTTAAAAGTTGGAACATATAGATAGAGTAATGAAAATATTCATTTATCCACTCAACATGTCTTATACGGAAACAAAGATTTAAGTAGGAAGCTACCTTATATTGTAGGTGTTAATGAAATATTTTTAAGATATAAATCAATAATACATAACCTTCCCCTCAATAAAAATCAATTTATGTTTTCTAGAATGAAACTTGGCAGCTGATTGAGCTTTCTGTAGGACGTTGAACATTTTTGAATAAAGAATGGATTTCTTTTCTTTGTAACAGTAATAAATTGTCATCAAAACGAGAATCTATAGCTATAAAATCTACCACATTATTATGAAATCTACATTATAGATTGGTCATTCTACTTTTTTTATACTTCACAAAGGATGTAGGAATACGGTTCACAACTACTAATGAATGGATCTTATATTTTTTTCTATTACATTATGAAGTAAAATGTAATGTCTCAAGTAAGTAATATTTCTTAATAGAATCGAAAGTTGCCTGAATAAAAAATAAATGAATAACAAAAGTCAATCTGGGCTTAATGAGAATCTAAGATCATTGTTCTTACCAAACCGTTTTGATGAGTTACCAAAGTTTAGTTTTATCATGACCCCCCCCCCCCCCCCCCCAGAATCTGAGCCTCACTGAAAAACAAAAACTGGAATAAAAACTTAATTTCATGCCCAGTTTAATTGTACTAAATTTTTATAATATTAAGTATGCTAATAGTTTATTATGAACTATATTGAAATCAAGTTCCATAGAAAATGTCTATTCAATTGTACAGCTTAGTACACTACCAAGATAACTTATATCTAGTGAACTAGATTATTAAATTTGGACCTATATGACAGTTTTGGGCTTATTTTAGATTTCCAATTTCAATATTATACCAATAATTGTATAATTAATATCAATATTTCTATCTTGGAGTACCTTATAACTTATTAAAATCCACTCCAAGCAGACCAATCATAGAGTTTAATAATTCTCAGTTACCTGTGTGCAGTCCATGGCTCGAAGTAATTTTAATTTGGTGAGCTAGGGCTTAGTCTCTACAGAAAGTCAAGTCTATCACGATACACATTTATAAAGTTATGAGTAATTCTGAATCATCTCACTTCAGTTTCAAATACAGTTTTCAGCATAATTTGTTGCTGATTGTCTATTAGCGCAGGCAATGAATGAAAAAAAAATGGCCATTGTCGTACAAATCAGGGGGAAGCTGAATTTTTGCAGGATTTTAGTATACATAATACTTACTCGAAAAAACCAAAGTCCCGACCCCCACCCCGCTTGCTTCCGCCACCACCCCCTCATAACATTGCAAGAGCAGTGCTTCAGTTAAAGGCTTATAACTCGGAAACTAATAAAGGTATCGTTGTTATTCTCATATAATTTAATACTTAAAACTATTCTCTAAAAAATATATCATATTCATTTTCTATGTAGATAGCCTAGTTTTTCAGTAATAATATAGTTAATAGAAAAAAACGTCACCACGAATACCACATAATTTTATAGGTTATTAAATTTTCTATAAGTTTTGTGAGGAACAACACAACCAATAACGCAACAGTAAAAAAGATATGATCAGTTGAAGTTGATTTTTGTGGTTCGTGGTGACATTTTTTTCTATAAACTATATTATTATTGAAAAACTAGGCTATCTACATAGAAAATATATATAATATATATTTGTTAGAGAATAGTTTTAAGTATTAAATGAGATTAGAATCACAACGATACCTTAATTAGTTTCCGAGTTAAAAGCCTTTAACTGAAGTACTGCTCTTGCAATGTTGAGAGGGGGATGGAGGGGTAAGCAAGCGGGGTGGGAGTCGGGACTTTGGTTTTTTCGAGTAAGTATTATGTATACTTACATCCTGCAAAAATTCAGCTTTCCCCTAATTTGTTACGATACAAAACATTCATTGCCTTGGCTATATCTAATTTTGCCAGTTTCTTGTTTTGAGCAAAGTACTAAGAACCTAATTTTTATGTATTCGTCTCATCCCATACAATCATCCTATTTTATATTTGAATTGGAATAACTCTTGTTCTAGTTCCAGCCTAGGGTCCAGTGAAGATTTATTTTATCAATTACTCAATTGTTTGATTGGTTGACAGCTCCCCTTCTCAATTTGTTTAATTCCACTATGAAAATGATTATTTTCCATCATTAAAACCTGGTAGCCTCGCTTCGCTCGCCTTACCCCTTCGACTATGCCCAGTGATGGGAGAGGGAAATTCATGCAATATTCAAAAATATAACAACACACAATTGTTTCACCTTCAACAGGAATATTTCGAAAAATTTACATGAAACGCATCACTTTTTAACTAACCTGGCTACTTTTATAGCCTTTGCTACATGTTGATCATTATTGACTCCAGAAAGCTCAGGATATTTGAATCGCAATGAAGGATTTCACAAGTGCGAGAAAGTAACGCAACAGACGGCATTGTGAAACTGTCCCTTCAAATCAAGAAGAGAAGTTGATTGAAGCAAAAAGGTAAGCAAGTAGCACCCACAAGCCGCCAGTTTGTATTGAGTGGTTTCAAGAAGGGGGTTGAAAAACGAGGCGAACTACTTGATGGTGACAGAGCTGGGTACTATTTCAGTCTCCAGTTGAGGGTGGTTTCCTTTCTTGGCTTGTAGGGTGGCGGGGTGGTGGGGAGGAGGAATGGTGGTTCCGCTTCACCACGCTTCAAAGTCCCCCAACAGAAACAAAAGAGGGCAGTTAACGCTCTTCACCAGTCGGCGCCCCTAACAATGACCTCTGAATTCTGATTTAAGTACTCGAGCTCATACTTTGGACGATTTTCGAGACCCCATGTAGTGTGAGATGGCATCGATCCGTCACAACATGAATGCAATGTTGCAAATTTTCTCCCATGCATGGATAGGATCCATTGTTGAGTGCTGAACATTGAGAAATTCTGAGTTGAAATGGATAGATGGAGTTTGTTGCTGATGGTTCCAGTCATCATACTCGACTTGAAATTTAGTTGCTTTTTTGGGATTTCTTTCTGCTGTAGACTAGAAAAAGCCTTTGTTCCCATGACGAACAGCTCAAAAACTGGAAAATCAACTTAAATACTCAAGTATACAAGAAGGAAAGCGAAGATATATTGGTGCTGCAATAATCAAAACTTGAAAGTTCTGAGGTGGAACTTCAATATTTGAAGTAGGCTACTCGTACTATCAACCTGCAGCCTTTTATAAAATGTAGACCCAAGTTTATTATCATTTTTTAAGTTTGATTTTCACTTGATTGGTCGATAACACATAACAAATTAGGCCTATGTAGTAAGCCACAAAAGAAATGACTCATTCTTCACCATCCTTTATTTTCAAACTTCATGACAGGATATGATTATATTGAGTAAGAACACAATGGATTCATTCTTTCCTTTCTGTATTTCCTTAATTATGTCACAAAAGTTTTTTTCAAAATACGACATCCCATTTCTTCTTCACAGTTTTTAATGCAGCGTAATATTATTAGAAACAGAATTTAATTTTCCTAGTCATGGTTTTTCATATTCCTTTGTATTTTAGTTGTAAAGTCATCAAGACACATGCATTTTCTGATAAAGTTCGATAATTCCTTTGTATTACCATTTTTTTTTAAGGTCAATGGGGATCTTAATTTACGTGTAAATGAATAAATAAATTCTCTTATTTTATTAAATATTAAATTATTCTTTCAGACACCAGTTTTATATTTTCTTCAATGTATAAGCTATTTTACAACCAAGCTCTTGTGATCCTATTCGATTTATAATTCGAGTCCATGGTACTTGTGGTACTTCTGAGATCAACTGGCTCCTGATAATAATAATTTTCTTCCCATCGGACGTCAATTTCTCAAGTCCCCGGCTAAGCTCACTTACCTGTCAATCTACTAGTAGCTTGTAATAAAGCCCGGGTGACGCGAAGCGTGTGAATCCTCTCAGTGGAATGAGTCGGGTAATGCTCTGTTTTCGAAGGCAGGAGAGAAAGAGAGAGTTTGAGAGAGTGCATCACCGGTGATGGTGTTTGCTGAAGCCAGAGCCACTATTTGGTCGGATCGTTGAAGCGAACAGACGACAAGGAATTCCTTTCCTGACCCCTCACCGAAGACCAGGGCTGTATCATCCGTGGAAACCTATCGCACAACAATAACACACTTCTTACTAAAACGTCTGTCAGCTTTGCTCACACATCGGCTGCCACTGGAGCTTGCAATGGGCTTCAATAAACTGAGTCAAACATATTGATATTTAAGGGAGAGTCACTCGATTTGTTACGATTCTTCAGAAAATAATCCTTTGATCATCATAATCTATAGGTAATTCAGTATACTATGTTATCTATGAAACGAAGTGGAGAGCTCAAGGTCAAATCTATTGAGTTGTAAGATTTTGACTGCTCAGTAGCAGTGATCATGTGTGTACACTCAGGTCCTGAAGATTTTGAAGAATTCAATATTTATTTAAGCGGATAAGTAGTATTTTTTATTTTTATTATTAGTATTCATAATATCTTAATAATTTCCAGTATTAATTTGTCAAGTATAATATAAAGTATCCTAATGAGAAGCTCAATTGTGTTTTCGAGGTTAGGTTGTACCGGTATTGATAAATTTTCTTCAAATTAAGTAGTCTCAAGTTGACAATTACAATAAATTAAGTAATATTTCATTGAAAATTTTACTTAACTCAATTTAAAACAATCTGTAGCTAGGAAAATGAGTCCAAACAAATCATCTAAATCTAATTGTTTCTAAAACTAAGGTAACAACGCGATCCCAATTAAAGGGGTAATCACAATCAGCTATTGAAGCTACTGTAGGTGTAGAAGAAAAGGTTGCTTAATTATTCCGTGAATACACCGAACTGAAAACAAAATTAGAATCATCACTAAAAAATTCTGAGGAAGAACGGATAGGGTTGGTGAATCACATAAAATACTTAAACAGCTAGGTTATTGTAAAAATGCAGCATGAAGACAATAAAATCGAATTTCTATATCTCGAGAGTCAATGTAAGTCAATGTCAGAGGAAATAGAAATATTAAAATAAAAAATTAACGAAGCTAATGTAAGATCTGAAGCTCGGCTAATACAAGAAAATAGAACCTAAAACAAATGGGGAAAACATGGAGAACAGTCAAACTAAAGGTTATAGAGAGGTTTTGCAAACATCAACCAAAAAAAAGAGAAGGGAAATAATGAAGGGAAGTTAGAGTACTGCTCTTGACATCCATTCATGGACGAGACTGCAGTGACCTGCTGAATAAAAGATAGAAAAATAAATATGAAGTGCAGAGTTTTGTCAAGACAAGTGCCCATATAAACGCTGTCATAGAGTCAGCTAAGGATGAAAAAAAAGATTTTAGTAAAATCGATTTTCTAATAGTACTAGGTTGCTCGAACAATATAAATAAACCTAGTACAAAATATCTTCCTAAAATAATGAAAAAATTGAAAAGATAAATGAAAAAAATTATGAGATTGTTCCACTCAGCAAAAAACTAATGTAATAAGTACAATTCCGTTTAGGTTTAATAGGCCAGAGCTGAATGAAACCATCAAGTCAACAAATAAATCAATTCATAATACGATGAACAGCCTAAAAAATAAGAATTCTAAGCAATTGGGAATTTGTTTTCTAAATGAAATGCTGAAAAGTCAGAATTTCACTAATCATAGTCTACATCATCACTGCACACATCACATCATCACTACATAGACTACAATCGATCTGGCAAAGTAATACTATTTTTAATAGGCTGGCAGAGCTGATTGAAAGTAGATCATTGTTCAAGAGACTTGGTCTCCTAATTGTACCCAACATATATGTGTATGAAGCTACTATATATGTGTGAGAATGAGTGATATTAAACAAAATTTTGACAAACACAATTGTAATACAAGACGCTGAGGAGATTATCACTAGGGGAGTCACAATAGTAGCTTCAAAATTATATAAATGAACCTAGTATAAAATATCTTCCTAAAATAAATGAAAAAATTGAAGAGATAAATGAAAAAAATTATGAGATTGTGCCACTCAGCAAAAACCTAATGTAATAAGTACGATTCCGTTTAGGTTTAATAGGCCAGAGCTGAATGAAACCATCAAGTCAACAAATAAATCAATTCATAATACGATGAACAGCCTAAAAAATAAGAATTCTAAGCAATTGGGAATTTGTTTTCTAAATGAAATGCTGAAAAGTCAGAATTTCACTAATCATAGTCTACATCATCACTGCACACATCACATCATCACTACATAGACTACAATCGATCTGGCAAAGTAATACTATTTTTAATAGGCTGGCAGAGCTGATTGAAAGTAGATCATTGTTCAAGAGACTTGGTCTCCTAATTGTACCCAACATATATGTGTATGAAGCTACTATATATGTGTGAGAATGAGTGATATTAAACAAAATTTTGACAAACACAATTGTAATACAAGACGCTGAGGAGATTATCACTAGGGGAGTCACAATAGTAGCTTCAAAATTATATAAATGAACCTAGTATAAAATATCTTCCTAAAATAAATGAAAAAATTGAAGAGATAAATGAAAAAAATTATGAGATTGTGCCACTCAGCAAAAACCTAATGTAATAAGTACGATTCCGTTTAGGTTTAATAGGCCAGAGCTGAATGAAACCATCAAGTCAACAAATAAATCAATTCATAATACGATGAACAGCCTAAAAAATAAGAATTCTAAGCAATTGGGAATTTGTTTTCTAAATGAAAGGCTGAAAAGTCAGAATTTCACTAATCATAGTCTACATCATCACTGCACACATCACATCATCACTACATAGACTACAATCGATCTGGCAAAGTAATACTGAGTAAATTAATTAATACTGAAGTAATACTGAGTAAATTAATATAATACTGACAAAGTAATTTTTAATAGGCTGGCAGAGATGATTGAAATTAGATCGCTGTTCAAGAGACTTGGTCTCCTAATTGTACCCAACATATATGTGTATGAAGCTACTTTATATGTGTGAGAATGAGTGATATTAAACAAAATTTTGACGAACACAATTGTAATACAAGACGCTGAGGAGATTATCACTAGGGGAGTCACAATAGTAGCTTCTTCAAAGAAAGACCTAGTTATATTGGTAGGAAACTCTACAACAAGCTACCGCAGTTTTAAAGAGTCTTGATAATGTTTTAAAAAACAATTTAAAAAATATTTAGTCGATAAATCTTTTTATGATGTTGAAGATCTATCTTGTTTCCACTAGTAATGTAATTAAAACTTAATAAACACTTTCAAGTGAAAATTAACTCACATTATGGCGTGAGTGAATTTCCACTTAAAAGTGTTTTTTAAGTTTTTATTAATTTTTTTATAGTTTACAAGAGCTCCTTTCACATCAAAATCAAGCCTCACCTCAACTAATTGATATAGTTGGGGAATACTATAATTAAGATATATCCATTAATGACATGTTTAAAATTGTATAATTATTGTTTATCTGACTTGTCTTATACTTAACTGGAGTCTCCGAGATGTAATCTGCAAAAAATGATGCAAGGTTTCTTCTTTTCTTTTATTCTCACTGTCCTCATTGTTCATTATGTTCATAATTTCGAAATTTCAAGAACTATTCTCTTAAATCTATTTTTGTGTCGCAGTGAGCGAGTTGTCTTTACTTTTATAAACTCATTTCATTAATTCATAATGCAAATTCGGTCGATTATTAAAAACGTTCAATAAAAGTGAGTGTCTGATTTTTTATGTACAGGTTACAGCAATTCACTCACTGGAATGACAAAGTCGTCTTTGGATCCCCACAGTCATCTCCGACAACCGGGTGAGTAAGCTCTTAATACATTGTCTTATAGAAATATCTTGATAGCCTGAATAATAATTATTGCATCAAATAATACTTTTCGGGATCATGAAGTCCAGTCTCACAAATTGTTGAATCAATTATCTATAAACAAGCTCCAAGTTATTAAATGAATACTAAACTCCTCTTAACTCCATAATAATTGCGGGCAGGCTGCTTAGCGTAGTTAGTTGAGGCGTCGCTACTTCAGCTTTCTGTCGTTTCAGCGGTCGTGGGTTCGAATCCCGCTCCTCCGTTTGGCATCTATGTATAATCATTTACCTCATTACCCACACACAAGTCTCGGACTCATGGGGGCATCATCAGCAATAAAAAAAATCTTTATTCGAACTGGAGGTCTTTAAAGAAACAGAAATATAACATCCTCCTACTTGTACAAGAAAAAGTAGATCTTCTTTGGTAGCAGTATCCATGATGGAAAAGACTTGAAGTAGTGGAGAATAACATTAATTATATAATAAACCAAGATGCAAGAGAAGAGAGAAATATACTATAAGGCTACCACTAGAAGTAATAAACCAATACAACGAAGTATTCAAGGACCCGACGAATTCGCATGGAATAATTATTATCAGTTGTGCTAATAGACCTCAATTTCTATGATTTCTTAAAACATCAAAAATGCTTTTCCATTCACAAAAGAATAACATTAGCAGTTCTAAAGATAAAGTTTTGTTTCTTCTTCTTGATCGACAGATCCATCGATATTTCCTGTTTTTATTCAAAATGATTTAATTTTTAAGAAAAGGAAAATTTCGGGAATTTTTTCAACACAAGAGAAAAACGGCTACTCTTGCACCGTAAAAATAAAGTGAATAATTGAGCTAAACAGCAAACTTCATAATTGTATGCTCCATATCGAATTTTTTTTCGAGGGTACCAGCTGTGCAATGTTATGATTTAAATTAGCTACACTAACTTAGTTACTGTTAGTAGTGTCAACCAATTTCTCATCATAATTACCTTTATATTCGACCCCCAAGTCTAAAATAATAGGATCCTCACCTGGACTACGGAGAAGCTATATACCAAGTTTCAAGATTGTAGAATCTTCCTTTTAGAGCACGGACGAACGGTCAGACAGACGGACAACGACACAATTTTAATTAGGCCCTGTCGGGTTCTTAATAATTTGTCTCGTATTTTCCCAAAATTGTCTTATTCGTGGAAAAAACAAATAAAACAAGACTCTGTTGCTGCTGTACTTTATGGAATCAACTCCTCCCCCAATCACACTAAAATCAGCATTTTTGACAGTTGAATTTATGCCCTACAAGGAGTGCAACTATTGGAACAAATGGAAGCCTCTTGTTGGCTGTACAAACTAGAACTGTGCCCCGTGACTATAACTGTCATTGGCTAGCTACTCCCATCGTTAAATGTGGGAGGTGTCAGGTCTCAGTATACAATCAGAGGGAAGTATTTGTGTATTGTATATTAGCCTCTAAATTTCAATCCATCTGAGATTTGGACTCTCTTGGGTTGACTTCGTATTATTGACGACGATTTATATTGTTGGATACAGTTTTAGAAGTCGTTACTTTCATTCAAATCAGAGAGATATGACATGGGAACAACATTAGAGATCTGTCCAGTTGGGGAAATAACGAAATATAATTATTCTGATAATAATTTGAGGGTGGTGATAGAAGCTGAGTAGTACAGGATAGGAGCAATTGCAAATTTGAACGATACTATATTGTTCAGCTTCACTTATTCTTAGAATAGAGAGAGAAAGAAAGTGGAGAATGTTAGAGGGGATATCAATGATAGGGGTTGATAGTAAGAGAGAGTAGTAAAGAGACTGTTTGATAATGGGTTGGAAAGAGAAAGAATGAGAGATTATGAAAGAGTGGATAGATTGAACAGAGAGTGCAGTAGTGCAGTAATGCTAAATCGTTTGGTTCTACGAGTTTTTATCAAAAATATCTACTCAATATCATTAAAAGTTAACCAATTTTATTTTTCACTACTCAGTGTTATCGATAATTATCCTATATTATTAATTGATGAAGGTAAATTCAACTTTTCAACTTTTCTCATACCAAATTACTCATATTTTGTTAGTGAATAATAAGATGAATTTTATTGTAAATTTTGCAATGAACATTACTGTTGGTGGCGGAGGTTGACAAAAATATGTGACGCTAATGGAACCAATCTAGAAGATTGATATATGAACATGGCAATATTAATGAAACCAATGTAAAAAAAAACCTATGAGACATGAAATAAAAAATTATTATTTTATTTAATCTATGAAACAGATTAAATGGGTCACAAAATGAATCAGTATTACTGATTATTCAATTAGTTCAATTTCAATATTCACTCTTGTTTTATTTTTGCAAATAAAAAGAAGAGAATAATCCAGATTTCGTGACGAGTCGACATAGCGTGTTTGGGGTCATCCAAGTCCACCATCAGGCCACACTTGCTCAGCTCTTACTTAAATTCTTTACGGTGCCTGTCTGCTTAGACCTGCCTTCACGCCCTGCTCTTGCAATCAGGTCATCTCAGCCAGGAGCTTCGTCCAAGCTTAAAATTATTTTTGCCCTCCTAAATAAATACTGGGGAAAATAACTAGACACTTTTTAACAGGTTGAAGCAGCAGAGATGCATTCTGCTCTTAGCAATTGGGCTTCAGTATTGAGCACTATTATTCTCACATGCGATATACAACTTCAGCTTAGCGCAGTTGGTTGGGGCGTTGCAACTTCAGCTTGCTGTCGTTTAAGTGGTCATGGGTTCAAATCCCGCTCCACCGTCAGGCATTTATGTGTAACCATTCACCTCATTACCCACGCACAAGTCTCGGACTCATGTGGGCACCATCAGCAATAAAAAGAACTCAGATTTTTATGTAGGTTTGATTTGATATACTGTAATACGTTTGATTTGGAAATTGTGTTGTGGTCTCTACTATGGTGATTTTCAACTTATTTAAGAACACAACTGTAGTAAACACAAAACCCTCAATTTGTCTATTTTCGATTACGTAATCACAATTTATTTGAATAAATATGATCAAAAATAGCATTTATCGTAAAATTTAGTTGAGAGGGATGTCTAAAAGGAATCCATAGTTGACAATATTGTTGAGATGAATTTGACTCGTACACCTTCATTCTTTGAAGGAAAACTTCAACAAGCTTTAGAAGTGAGGCTTGTTCAAGCCACCTTTAAGATAAGGAAACCTCAAGGTGAGTTCATAATTACAGGCCTTCAACGTCTTGTTCCTCATACCTAGAATACAAGACTCTAGTGTCTGGGTCAGCTCTGCTAGACGGTCAATGTGCCTTGTAAGTTTTAAGATTCCTCAATATTCTAATTGAAACATCTTGCAAGGTACCCTGACTAATCGCTAGTCGTACGTCGTAGCGTGTCCGTTGTAAACAAATCCAAACCGATGTACGATTGAAATTCAGTAAAGATACAGAAATACACGAATTTAGTTACGTACGTCCTACGTTCGCTGATACGGTACTTCGCGGAATATTAATGTGGGAAGATTGGAAAGTTATAAAAATTTCTCCAGCAAAGTCACCTTCTGAAAATCCGTAAACGTGCTCTTTGCTTCCCTACATGTCCAAGCACACACAAACATAGGACTAATCATCAAACGTTTTATAATTTAGAGGTCGACTTCATAAATCATATTCAGACAACCTTGGATGCACATAAAGCTTCCCTGCATGCTGCACAAACATACGACTACATACTCACCCACATGATTACAGACAGGGCAAGTCGGCACCCGGACTAAATCCAGTTCACGAGTCTTTTGGACTGCAGTATTTGCAGATCAAATAATATTGTCCTTTGATTGCCGGCTGTCCCTATTCTGGCTCCCTACTAGTCTCCCATGATCACCTTCCTCTCTCCACTTCTTCATAATCTCTTCTTTTTCTTTTTCTCCTTCCACTCCTCCTCCTCCTCTACATCACAGTGTCGTAATTGTTTCTCCTCCCTCACAAATCCCTTCTATTACTCTTCATTATCTTCCCTTTTCCGAGCTTAATTTCGATTGCTCTGCTTCGCCTCGAGCTGCACACAAATTAAGCAAAATGAAGGAAAAGATCATCGATCGGTAATCGCTTTTACACAATTCTCTGTTGTCCTTCTTTCACTTCTTCTTTTTCTTCTCATTCTCTTTTTCTTCTTCTTCGGTGTAGGTTGAAACTGACGCCTGAATGATTTCCAATATCCTTCAGCGATCTGGTCGGGAATTGGAAACGACAGATATTGGCAATCTTGTTCATTTAGAAATAAGGTAGCTTACAACCAAGACTCATTCCGCTCACTGCCAAACATGAAGATCCCAAAAATAGTAGACCATTAGCATAGTAGACTTCATTATAGAGCATTTATGAGCCTGTGATTTTTATTCATATCTCTTATTACAGTATTTCAAGCAATCAGTATTCAAATATGCTGATTAGAAACTTCGAATCAATTTATCCATGAGCTAGAATCCAATATATCTTGACATATTTTTCACTATATTTATCGATAATCTAACAAGAATATTCAGAATCAAGAATTTTTCAAACCAGCTTATACTCAGAAAGCTCAGAAATTGCTTGCCTAATATTCATCTATTCTTTAACTTTCAGATTATTCTTTTGGAGAAGGCTATCAATAAAATGGAATGTAAAGAAACAAAATGGAAAAATAAAATGGAATGTAAAGAATAAAGTCTAAAACTGCTTCGATCACAAAATTTTAAATGGAAAATCTGAATTTTCTTTTAACTGAACTGACTGTTCAAAACTAGCATCACAAACCTTGACACAACGGACTCTTTTCAGTCGCTTTTGAGTCCTTCCCGCTGATTCATCTAGTCCTAGTGGATGGAGAGTGCGCTCTATCTCTAATAAGTAATGGCATTGCGAATCGGGGTCAACCTAAAATCCGCTCAATTTTGCGATTTCATTAAGAATAAACTCTTTACACCCTATCAGACCGTTCAGACCGCTGTGGTCACTCCTTTCATGATTGAACAACTTCAATTAATTTAAACATTACGAGTTATACAGAGTCCGCTCAACTTTCAGTTGAAGAGGGTCTTCTGGCTATTATTCGCTCCATGATTTTATGCTCAATCAATCATTTATGGCCATAAACATTACAAATGTTGAAACAATCGTCATTTTAAAAATAGTCAGAATTATCTTAATTGAAAAAAAACAGTATGTTCAAGGAAATGATCCCAGTCAAATACTATACTATACTATGTTGCCATCTTATGTCTATGAAAATCGGTTTCACATTTCTTAGATCAATTAATTTCTCAGTATTCATAAACTAATTAGTTTCTCATAGACTTTTCCATCTCGATGCTCTCTGGGTTATTTTTAGAAGGTTAATAGCGTAGGCTGATGGGAAGTTTCACAAGCAAAGACAAAGCGGAAGTCGAGTCACGTGATGAAAGCGAGCACGCATGCGCAGACCGCCTGTCTCGGGGTGGCGCTAGGTAACGTGAGAATTATGAGTTAATGGTTGTAATCCCTCACTGTTGACTGAGGGAGTCATTAAGCAAACGCAACCC
Organism: Conomelus anceps; assembly: GCA_948455865.1. NCBI lineage: Eukaryota > Metazoa > Arthropoda > Insecta > Hemiptera > Delphacidae > Conomelus > Conomelus anceps. The sequence continues at coordinate 30,020,082 of OX418224.1, forward strand.
TCGCCAAAAAGGGGTGGCCGAAGTTATTTAAAATCCTGACATTGTTTATTGACTTCAACCCCCTCCCCACCCCATACCAAAGCACACGACATCCAGTTTACACAGCACCGAACCAAATTGATGTGAGTGAGAGTGACTGAGACCGACTGATAAACGGATGATGATAGGGGGGAGAGGTGTGTGGGAGGGGTTGAAATGAGAGCTCGCAAGCGAACGTTAATTGTGAGTGGTGAATGTTGGATGTTGTAATAAAAACCGCTGTGTCAATTTTTAATTGCGCATTCCAATAACTTGTTTACTCAAAAACCCTCTCGGTAAATATCTGATCATAACACTTTTTTATATCAGTTTCCTTGGTAGGGTATCATATAAGGACTGAGAGTGATATACAAGCGCTTGAACTTATTATGCAATTGGGAGATGAGAATCTAATCTCTTATAAAATGGGGATATTTATTTGAGTTTGTAGGTCTATTATGTGAAATTGTTGATGGTCATTGATGCTTAGGCTGCTTCTTTTAATTTTTCAAAATTTTTCCCTTAATGATTATACAAAGTGAAGTTATTCAAGTAGACGAAGCTATGGGGTTAGATTATTAAATGTTAATCTTTTTATCTATGCTCAAGATGAAATCTTTGATGTCTTCTTGAATATTGTGTCCTCTTCCTTCTTTTGCTGTAATAGTGCCCAGAGTCCACCTAAGCGCTAAATTAATGGTTACCCCCCCCCCCCCATAACTGAACTCCTAGTTCAAATAGATCACTGTCTTCTAATCTTGGTGAATTGAATTTTTCAGTCCAAAAATCTTCATGAAATTATTGGTATATACTGTTAGAATCTGTTTTTTTAAACTAATCTTGAAAAAATATGTTATAAATTTTCTATGTAGGTAGTAGCCTCTAGTTTTTCAGTAATAATTAAATTTATACAAAAAATGTCACCACAAACATCAAGTTCAACTGATCATATCTTTTTTATCATTAAGTTATTGGTTGTGGTGTTCCTTACAAAACTTATAGATAATTCAATTGGATTTATAATGATGTATCTATTGATTATTATCGTTCAAGCTGTTATTTCGTCACTGTGAATGATGAAATAGCAGCGGACACCGCGTCGCCGAACCCTACTGTGTATTGCATGGCGCTCGGCTATCCAGCCCAGTAAAGAATTATTGTCAGAACAAATTAGAGACAGGCAAGCATATATGCCAATTAATAGTACACGTTTAAAAGTACATTTTCTAAAAGTCCCCGAAAATCCTTCTTTTGACTTCTCCCCAGTCCCCTCAAATTTCAAAATCTTCTAGTTATTGGATATTTGATATATTTTCTGTAACTAACCATCGAACAGAGTTGATTATTCATTCATAATATCAGTCTTAAATATCCTGTTCATTTTGCCGGTTAACCTGATAGTTTCTCTTATAAAAATTGAAATATCTCAAATAGAGCATTATATCAACTAGTTTTTTCATTATCTGGGGGGACATTTTTGTATGCCATTTTACAGAAAATAGGTTTAAATAAAAGTTGTAGAACTTCTTTTTCTGAATTCAACGATGTGTATAACAGCAAACTAACGATTAGAGATGATTATTTGATAGTTTGAGGGGTGTAGAGGGGTACCCCTTTGCTAAAATGAATTGTTAGGCCTCTCTGTCAAGAACGGTCAGTCCCGTTCCACACCTTTATCTTCTCAGCTCTTTGAGGCGATTTCAATTCATATGTAAATTGACACATTTGGCCGATAATTTGGAATTCTACTTGAAAAGACAGAAAACTTCCCCTTTCAGTAAAATCTCTTTAATAAAACTTTCATCTATTTTGTAAAGTTTGCAAGATCTTCAACACTTGGGTTAAGAACATTTAGTATTCTTAGTGCCTGGTAATGTGGTCCTCTTTCTGAAATGCACAGCCTATGTACTGGGTAACTTGCAGAATTCAAGGTTTTTGGGAAATACACCGCTTTTTAAAAGCTGAATTAATTCTATGTGTGAGAGGTCTAATGAAAAGAGAGCTAGCAGATCTTATTATACTTGGTGCAATTCCGTACCATTCGCCTGAGACTGAACTCTCAAGGTTGGATGTAATGTTTAATACATCTGTTTCCGAGTTAGGAGGAAATTTAAATTTTGGAGAATTCTTCCTGGGAGTATGAGACTCAGCCATGTACTGGTCATGAGTATGTATGTATTATTAGTATGAGTATGTATTATTTGAGCTGTGGCTCTGTCTCACCGACGTAAATTATTTGTTAAAGGCTTGAGCAACTAGGAAAGGGTCTGTAACTCTTTTGTTCTTATTTCCAATAGACAGGTTGGAAATCCAACTTGGAATGGCCAATCTCATCACTTACACTCACATTAAAGGGAAGAGTTTCAATTGACAATTCGTTTGAGGCCACTGGGCAGGTGAGTGCACATGAGATGCTTCAAAATCAACAGGTGGTGAAGTCGGCTTTTCCGTCAGCGATGATTTTTCCCAGTGAGGCGTTTCAATCCCCAATGTCTTGCATACTCCAGTCACATGTGCTTCGTTTTCCCCCGTATTTGCGTGGTTGTGGGGGGGGGAACCCCCAAACACTTTGTTCCAGTACTTTTGTTCCGATACTTTTGTTTTACCCAGAGTTGTTTTTATTGTTGCTGGACAATTTTTGTCGATGCATCTCCAAGCATGAACTCCTGTGAACAAGGGTAAATTCTTTCAAAACAGAAAATACTCATGAAGTAAGGCGGGTCGGCCTTTTGATGTCTTCACATCAAGAAGACACCTTAACAAAAGACATAATTATATAAATATTTGCTATATTATATGTACATATAATGTGTATTATGTATAGATATATATCTAAAGATATAATATCTATATATATACATGTATATATACATGTATATGTATAGAGGGAGAGGGACAGAGAGAGATTGATTGATTCCTTTCTTCATACAAATAATAATTCAACAGTTAAATGTATAAAATACAATATATAGGCATCGCCAAGTATTATTATATGAAATATTATTAGTCACTTATTACAATAACTGTTTATCTATATAAAAACATGAAATTACGACTGAAAATGAGATGATAAAAAACTTGGTGATGCCTTTGCATGGAAAGGCAAAGTTAAAGAAGATGTTCCTCTCTTACACTTAACCTTAACCTAACCCTAGAGATAGAGAGAGAGAGAGAGAGAGAGAGAGAGAGAAAGAAAGAGAGAGAGGGGGTGAGAGAGTGTGAGAAAGTGAGAGAGAGTAAGAGAGAGAGTGAGAGAAAGAGTGTGAAAGGTTTTCCGTTCTTACAAATGTTGATGTTTTTAATCTGGTATCTTTTAATCTGCCAAGTATTATATTATATCTTTTTAACATTTTAATTGTCATTTGAGATAATGAGGAAGTAAGATGGAGTTCCTAGTGAGCTAACAAGGCGAGGAAAATACTAGGTTATTAACTTTGGGAAAAAGGTACCTTCTGAGACCCCTGAGGGTTAAAGTTTTTGGAAGACTAGAAAAGACAGGGAAAATCTTCGCTCTATTCATTATATATAAATGTATTTTGTTTCATTATTCATTTTTATCGAAGATAACAGTTGAAAGAATTAGCTGGGATGCTCTTATCTAGGGAAGAAAACGAAAGCAGTGGGTACGATGAAGCTTAGTTGATGTCCGGTTAGGCACCAGTAAGGGTCACTGTACAGACGCCCAGTGGAACAGTTCAGTAGATGAGTTCATTTTCAAAAAATAAATGCAGCCTTGTATGTTTGACTTTCCTACTGGTGAGCTAAGGCGACTTATGGGGGTGAGCTCGTTGAAAAGTAGAAGAGAGGTAGCATCCTTGTTACTGCTCTATAATATTGCCAACAATAAAATTGATTCCCCATATTTGATTTCCAGGCTTTCCATTGCTGTCCCTGTTTTAAGACGCAGACGACATCAACTATTTCACATTCAGAGGTCACATTCAGTAGGTGGGTACTCTTCACCCATGAATAGGATACCTCGTCTATATAATGAAATGGATAGAGATGTTGACATTTTTGGTGATGCTTGGCGGAAGTTCAGGGAAAAAATTAATTCTTTGCTCCCTCTGCCCTAGTTGTCTATATCTTAAATTCTTTTTTCTGTTTTGGACAATTCATAATCGTAATCTTCATAATCATCATCATAAACTTCATCATTTCCAAGACTTGAATTATTATTTTTTATATTCTTAATATTGCTGTTTGTTGTGTATTTACTATTGTATTGCATTCTAGTTTCACTTTTATTTTTTCTGAAGTAGGTTATTATTTCTTATAGTGCTTTTCTTTTTCTATCTTTATAGTATTTTGAAATTACATGTGCGTTGTATTCTTTCAAGCTGTGTTAAGGAGGCAGTTTTGGGTGTTAACCTGTTGCCTCCAAAGAGATTGTATTAAATAAATGTTCACTAATACCCGGTAACTATCCACAAGTTCAATTCACGCCAACAAGATAATCACTTTGCAGAAACAGCTGATCTACTCGTATCTGAAAAGCAGTTTATAATGACCTTCAACCGAACGCAAATAATTTTTTGTCACTGTGAGGTTACATGAATAGATAAGGAGTGTATTTTCGTGGTTACTTACAGTAAAATTTAAGTGTGCAGTATATGCCGTCAGCACATACCAAGCACAATCCATATATGCAAAAATAGTAATAGTAAGAACACTGAACTAAAGTCAGACTTGATAATCATCACACGACAGGCCTGCCAACATCTATAATATTTTTCCCCCTTGAATAGATCAAACTCTTAAGAAAATGTAGCTTATGTACTTTCAAATGTCTATAGCTATTGAGATGGTAAACTTCTCAAACGTATTATTAATATCACTATTAATATTGATTTTATAGCAAAAAATATATACAACATGTACATGTAACATATACATGTTACATTACACAGTATCTCGTCCAAATTGCAATTTTTCTAGCGAATGTTGAGAAGAGCCACAAAGCGAGTTCTATGAAGAGAAAACATGGAATAGAAGAAACATCCCCCCAGACGAATGCTCTGTGAACACACTGACAGGTCTGATTGTACAAAACATTCTGCACGCCAGTTGGCCTGAAATTGGATTCCGTTGGCGCAGAGGGGACAACTGATTGTCCTCCGGGTCTTGGCCAACCGACCCCCACCCTTCCCCACCAATGATCACAACCCACCGTCTTGACCCACGATCCATCCTCAATTCAATTCGAACGTACCGCTTTGGGAGCGTTCTGATTGGGAAAATTGTGGTAAAATAAGCGATAACAAACACCAAAGGATTGATATTGCCATTGATGCGCTATTGTCATGGAAAATGAAGAAATAATAGATTCTTTACTAATATATTAAGGGAAATGTAGAAAATACTACTTTTCTATACTTGGATTTAATCTTGGTAGACTATGATTCAATCATTTTTCGATAATAAGACAACTGAGAAGTGTAAATATTTGATCAATCTATCAATACGTTTATCGTGCATTATCGTTATAACTTTCCACATTGTTTCAAATAAGAATCTTGAAGACTTAATAAAAGGGCTTTATTGATTTCTCTACTAACTCTGAAGAATACTAATTGTGGCATTCACCTGAATTCATACCGTACGTTTTTGGTAATGAAACAAACTTTCTTATAACTCAAGCCAACATCGCTCATGAATTAAAGTTTGTATCAATTTTTCCATTACATTATTTGGTTTAAACCTTTTTTACCTTTATTTATTGAGCAATCTATGAAGATGTTGTGAGCACTCATCACTATTCGCATTTATAGCTGCAAATATGAATCTTGAAAATTTTTTTGATATAATTTATCCCCTACTAACTCATAACAAATTTCATAACTATGCTTTGTTTCTTTCTCTCATATTGACGTGAATCAAAGTTCAAGAGAATCAAGTACAATAAATTTAAATCAGTCCTTAATCCGAATTCTCTATCGATAAATTTATAATAAAAAATTAATTATTGTACTTCATAATGTTATCACTTTATTTTCAAATATCAAGAAGCACTTCAACTTTTCCATTAAAAGTTATAATCATTATTGATAATATTTCTTCAATTTATCCAATTTATTGTTTCAATCCATCAGTGATGATAAACATTCCACATGATGAGAGAAAATCATGGAAAAAGAGAAGCAAAATGAACTGCTCACTTCAATAGTGAGAAAGAATCTGTAGAATTACCATGTTATTAAAAGAGTATTATATTATCTACAGAAGTTTCAAGTTTGTTCAGGCTACTTTGGTTACTGTTCACTTTGCAAGTTGTCAAGTCGGAATGCAAAATATGTTTCCAACTACTTAAATAGCCCTCCACCACCTAAATTTCAACTGGGATCGAGAATGTTCTATCCAGAATAAATTGATGCTCTACCACTGGTTAAGACAGCGGAAATACCACAAACCTTAAGTGATAACTTGTACACCATGTAGCCTTCGAACAACTAACTTCTTGCGTGACCGCGCCGCGTGGGAGATCAATGATGTCTGAGAGGCAAAATGCATGATTCAGGTAGGTGAGGGTGCATAGGTGTGATTCACTATGAGGTTCTCATTTAAGTGGAGCACGCCTAACCTCGAAAGACAAAACTATCATTAGGAAAGCTGGTTTAAAGTGGAATGGCACATGTTCAACCCTCAGAAAACCCTACGACCCTTGTTAGGTGCTGGGTATTAAACCATGGTTTTCACTGTCAACCACTCGTTTGACTATAACACCAACCCTTTGAACCTGCACCTGCCCTCCTCTTCTTTTCCATACACCCTCAACATAACATCTCGTTTCAAGTTTCTGATATATTACGCGTAACAACCCCATTGCCGCTTGTAGCCTACCCTATGCCAAAGCTACATGCCTAATTTATATTCAGTCACCCGTGGAATCCCAGCATCGCGTGCTTAAAGCCATTCGTATCAAACAACACCTACAAAAGAAACGTTTCAATAATTTCGGTATTTGTGTTGCTTTATTTGCTTGGAATTCTTGCATTTTCTCACCAGTTGCTCACCATTTCTTTTTGTGAAAGGTAGTTTGGGGCAATGATGTGTATCTTAAGATTGAAGATGATGCTCTGGGAGGGGGATTAGCGACGCGTTATGCTGTGAAGTGGTCCCCCCCATCTGACAATCATTACTGTTTCCATCTTAAGCTATTGCACAAGTAAATCAATCATAATGGAAAAGTGTTAATCATCAGTATTTATATGTATTCTTAGTAAATGAATCTGAATTTCGAACTTACAAGCACGTAGAACTGTGATTTTTCAAGCTTGATGATGGATGGGTAGAAGGGAAACCTCTTTGTCATTACTCACTCAAGAATGGCTTGTCACAGCACATCCCATGGCTCATTTCTCTCAGCCCATTGAAACGATCCAAATTCATATGAAATGTCACATTTAGCTTATAATTTGTAATTTCATCTGGAAGTGTAATATAGGCTTTCCCTATACTTTTCTAATTGAGCTGAACCATATTATAAGTACCTTGCCAAATTCTCACGGTTTTGGAAATTTTTAATGTTTTTGAATCTTACAGCCAAACTATAAGTCAGACAAGTAATATACCGTATTTGAAATTTTTCTCAAAGACTATCTAGAATATCTAGATAATTCCTTAGAGCCTAGCATAAACCGTACAAACCTAGCACAATCTTCCTTGCCTAGACCAGAGTTATTGTAATTCAAAATAACCAAACTTGTGAAAAAATAAAACAAATTTTAAAACAAAAAAGAAACCGACTTCAATGAAATGATACTCAAACATTAAATACTCACGTACTAAAACGTTTAAAAAAAGGATTTACTTTAAACTGCCAAAAATATTAAAATGTTATTAAGAAATGCAAGAGTTATTGAATTTGGTTCATGCGATTGTGTAAATGCGTTACAAACAGACAGACAGACAAATGTAAAACGGTCGACTTGAAACAGAGACCTCTCTTTGTTCGGTCAATATTTTATTATTCTATGAATTCATTCACCAGAAACATTAAAGGTGATTGGAGAACAAAATTAACAATTTGCTTTCTGGAGCAACATGAGCGTAGATGATTGACTCTTTTCATTGAGCCGAGACGCAAGCTTGGTAAAGGAATAGAAAGTGATTTTTTGTGAAATACAGACATAAAGTAGACTGCTCAAATTGAACAAAGGTTGAGTTCCACAAAAATTCACCCTGCGTCACATGACCAAGTCTTATTAGAGAATACATTTTTTGTGATGATCTATATGTATATCTATCTATAAATATATAATTTGTTATAACACGTGTTTGAAATTATTTTACTTAAATATTTTCGGCACTAAAATATGAAGCATATTTCAAAATTAGATCCGCTTTCTTTGTGCTAATGGACTGTTTGATTGCTTCGTTTTTAAAGTGAACTTCCGAATTAATATTGCTGTTTTGGAAAGAATCAGTAATTGTAATTGAAAGTGGAATTTCCAGTTAAACTTGAACATAGCCTAAAATTTGAATTTTTCAGTTGAAATTTGTAACGGAAGTAGAAGTGGGCTGTGCCTGTTGTATCTTTGCTTGATTGTGTTTTTGAACAGAGGTCTACTGTTCACAGGACTACTAGTTCTATAAAATAGATTCTTATTGATGATAATGATAAGAGTCACCTATAGTCAAAATCGGCTATGGTACTATAGACATACATACATAAATAATAAAATTGTTTTGTCTTTACAGATCCATATCAGATGTTTGGTGCCACAAGTAGTAGATTAGCAAGTTCAGGTGAGTTTTTATTTTTTTCTAGTTGCTCATTTATTAATAAGGCTTGAATCATGGCCGATCCATAGCTAAGGGAGGCTCTAAACGAATGAGAAAAGCGCGTGGTTTTCATTCCCCATGTTTCCTTATCAGCGAAACTATAATATGGACCGAAATTCAGAGCCGACATCTGCGTTTTGAAGCATCGAGGCAGAATTTACTCCTACCGATGCGATCCAAGCGACTATATTAAGAATTAGTCATTCTACCTAATACTACCTAGACGAAGCAGAACCTTATTTGAAGTATGAAGTCGGGAGCTACTGTGACGGTAAGTTATGTGAGAACACCTTATAGCTGTAGAAATTTGGCACAGGATCAGATGCGTGGAAAAATTCTGCTTCTATAGATATAGATACACATAATCGGCGCGCTTTTTCTGCCTATATAGGGCCTCCCTAAAGGGCCGGAATGCATCTACACGGCAACATAGCAATCTCACTGACAAATGAATAGTTCCTACAGCTAAAGTGTATAATGTATCACTATGTAGTCTCTGTAGTCGGTGCTATTTACATGATAAAGCTGATGACACAACAGTTGTATTCTCCGGCCCTTTAGCTTAGTTCGGTCAGGCTTGAATAAGAAGAAAGCCGCTCTCTTGCCAAACAGCGAATAATGTCAATCGAATAAGCAGTGATTCAAGTTACTCACACAAGCAATAGATTAGTTGATACCCTAGCACACATAATATTGATTATGATGAACACTGAAATTTGGATATCAGTTTCAACAATAAGAGTGTGGTGTACAAGCAGGCTTTTTTCCCTGGAATATTGATGGCGATGATCAATTAATTACAAAAATTATAACTAATGGACACATCAGATCATATTTCCTTTTTTTTATTAAAAATGAATGGGCAGATCGTGTAGATTATAAATAAAAATATTAAACAAGGTTAATTTTTCTACAAATCCGTTGCCCACATTATCAGTGACCTGAGAATGTAATTAATCTTGTGAGCCTAACGTTGTAAAAATGAAGTTGGCTAAACTGTTCTTGTCATCTGGATAATAATGATGAATAGATGTCACTAATTACTTAGTCTCAATCAGCTAAGACATGAAAATCCTCTAAAACATGAAAAACCTTATTTTAATACTACATGTTTTAAAACCTTCGTTTGATATCAATTGAATTGATATATTGATTTTATAGCTTTTTTATGCTTAATTATTAAAAAGTTCCTTTTCAGAGCTTCTCATCAATACTGTTCCCATCAATACTAATACCTTTGAATAGAACTTCATATTGTCACAATCACTTTGACTATTACAAACCCGAGATCCTAGCTTCCGCATTTTCAATCTTGCTCAATAATCCATAATCCATAAAATATGTGCTCTCTCCTCTTCATTCGAAAAGTTGAAGATTCTACAATAATTCTTTTTTCTTTTCACCATAAATTCTCCATAGTTTGTTAGTGGTTACCTATTTAAGTTCCTGGAATTTATAAAAATAGGCTGCAACTCAATTTAAACTAACACAATTCCACTCCGACGAGGCAATAAATATTTATTTGAACATTCATCTCACTTGCAGGTCTCACGACATTCACATTTATCTACAATAAATCGAAATTTTATCTTACTATGACCCTCGCCCGAGGGCTCCATGACTGCACTCCATGACAATATTTAATCGTGTCAAATAAGATAAATAATTAATTGATAATATTAATTTATAATAATTAACTGATAATAATAATTAATCATAATAACTAATAAAGGTTAGCATTCATGGAAAATCAATCAAAACCAAGCTCAGAATAATAATTGGAAACCCAATTCTTCTCGCGTAAACCGATATATAAACGATTTGAACTGTATGACTTTACTCCATGACAAAATTAAATCGTATCAAATAAGATAAATAATTAATTGTAATAAATAAATTAAAAGGTCAAGATTTTTGCATTTGAAAAGTTTTTGTTTTTTGCTTAGTATGCGTTTTTATTACCATGAATAAGATTATTCATTTGTTTCTTGATATTTGTATGTACGTATTTTTATGTTAAATATTATTATTTTTCAATACGTTAGTTTATAGATCGATATCCAGTTTTCTCTTTTCGACAAGATAGTTTAAATATCTTGTAAACAGAGTACGAACACACGTGCATACATTTCTAATTATTTCTTATTTCCTAATTTAACTACTATTTCCTTCCAAAATACATTTACATCCATAATCTATTCTGATTTAACATTACATTTGGAGTACTCAAGCACTCATCATTCTCAGTCATTGATGATTGATGATTGAATTTTAACACTTTAGCAACGTTTTGTCTTCGTTTCCCTTGACTTTAGCAGCGTTAATGAAACATTCGTAATCGTTGGTCCCTAGGCGAGAGACTGACTTAATGAATAAGCAATGTGTGTCGCCTGGGTTGGGAGTCAGTCTATGTAAGAAGTCACAAGGGGAAAGTTCGGTTATAAAGGGGAGGGTTCGCTGGCATTACACGTACAGAGATTGTACAAGCCGACCCTGATAAAGAGAATTAATTAGCTATTTCCACCCCTCCTGGCGTGGAAGTCTCCACTTTTCAACCACTATCTCTCACTCTTTCTCTATTCGCTCTCCTTCACTCTCATTCGCTGTCTCTTTCTATCTCACTTATTTCTCTCTTGAATGCTCCCCTATTCCGACCAAAACCCCTAGTCTCCCTGATCCATATATAAAAGATCCGAAAGATAATCTTTCTAATTACAGCGCAGTGTCTGGTGTAAGTATCACCTTTGTCATTATTTGCTACCGTTCTGCCACTTCCCCTGTTCCATAAGCCCCACATAATCAATAGACGTTTAATTTTAATTTTGTTCTAAAAGCTGACTAAATACGACTGTTTCTTAGATGGGCGTTCCAGTGATTTGAGGATTTAATTCACCTTTAAATTTAAATGTAATTTTTGCATGATGTGGAAACTGTTCTAAGAAACAATGCGCATAGGCTTCAAGTTTCTAAGCAAATGATAGAGAAGATTCTCTTAAATTGGATTAGGACTATTATATAATTATATTTTTTTGCAAACCATTGAATTCAGTTCAAGTCACACTGATACATAAAATTTGTGGGATACTCTAAAGATCTATGTTCGGAGTATTCTTAATATGTTTAAGTATATTGAAACCAGTATTTGCTGAATTTCGTGAGCTACTCATTGCATATTAGCCATATGAAACTTCTAGTTTGAAGTTTAAAAACTTCAAGGTATTAGGTATAAGGTAAAAGAAATACAAAAATATCGTCGAAGCTGAAAGGAAGTTTTGATCCCTTTTATCATTTTATATACATGAGTTTGCAACCAATCCCAACATTAGACAATAATATGTATCATACTATCCAGTTGTTTGATTGGAATTACTAGAATTTGATACAAGCCTTGTGATTGTATCTCGGTTTTTTAAAATAAATGTATTTATGATAATAGCCTACTTCAAACTTTTTTAATTTTCCAATATGACGTCTCCCTATTTCTACAAAGATACTTTCATTTTCTCTTTATGTATGTAAACGTTCATGCTTATAAAACATGACTTATGAGACGAGAATTGGGATGAAAAATTTATTTCTGAGAAAAGAATTCATTAATTTTATCAAGCACAACTAGTCGGATTGGTACGAATAATTATTGAAACCAATAGCAATGCACCAGGTTTTTTTTTTTGTAGGCGTGTCCCTTCATTGACATGTTTTGGGAACTTGGATAAACTTCAACAACAAATGAGTGACTTACTAAACAAAAACAGAAAACGTAACGTTTTTCGTTTTCCTTGCACATTTTTTATGCTGCATAATGTTTTTATTATGTTAAAGTTTTCTGTTTTTCGTACGTTATAGTCACTATTTGTTGAAGTATATGTAAGCTCTAAAAACGTATCAGCGAATTATGAGCAAGCTGTAACAAGGCCGGCTCAAGAAAAAAATTTGAACCGGACAAGGATCCTTTGAGTCGCCCTCCTGCACGGGTCTACGAAATAAACTAAATACGTACCTTATATATAAAAGCTAAATACAACTGATTCACTCACTCATCGCCGTTTTTCAAGAATCACTTTGCCAAAAAAGTTTAGTTAAAGACACGAGTTACAAAACTGTTTCGAAAATATCCCCAAAATACTCGCAAAATTGACGGTTTTGGAAAATTTGGCATCTATTTTTCAGTTTTTCCAAAGTACTACATGGATAAGAGATACAAATTGAAATTTGGTATATCCATTGGCATACTGAGAGAATGTTATAACATTTTCCCCAAATTGAAGATTTTTTAAATGAAGGGTTTGGCGTTTATCAACATTTTTCAAAAACTATCAATGTCGATAAAGTTCAAATTTGGTGGGCAAGCATGGTTAAGGCCTCGGACGCGTAGTAGAAAAGTTTCGAAATTTATACCCCAATATACGCGTAATTGAATGGTTTTAGAAAATTTATTTATCTATACTGTATCTCAAGAACCACACGACTGAAAAAGTTGGAATATGTAATACATGGTCCGTTGAGCCCCTAGAAGCGTACTGATAGAAGGTTTTCAAATATTCGCTGAGGTACTTCAAATCTGACATTATTTTCACAATATTTAGCGTTTTTAAGCGTCTGGGCCCGAAATCAACTATTTTTGGACATTTAGTTGATCACTATTTCTCAGGAACTACGTAACCTTAAAAATTCGGTATTCAGGCTCTCAAAACTAAATGAGTACCATGTGATCCTTCAAAAATTATTCCTTGGCGCAAAAATTGATCACCTTTCAAATTCCCCCTCCCATTAGTGCATATGGCGAGCGAAGTGAGCCTACTGACTTTTTGAGGAAAGTTTTCAAAATACTCCCTATGTTACGCCAAAAATTGACATTTTTTTTAATTCAGGGGTTCTAAGGCCCGAAATTAACAATTTCTTAAGCTTTAAGTAACTACCGGTTTTCAAGTACTATGTAGCATTGAAGTGGCCTAAGTCCATTGAAGACAATATATGAGTATCAAGTACAGCTTTTAAAATTTCCCCTCGCAAAATAGATTTTTTTAACTAAACAAGATACAGCGCGAGCGCAGGGCGCATGAGCAAGTCGATTAATTGAAGGTTCAGGTTTTCAAAATCCTCCCTAAGTCTACGCTCAAAACAGACGTTAGAAAAAAAATATATATAGTATCTTTCGGTCCACATTAAACAGTTACCATTGTTGCTCTTACGTCTTTTCTGATGTAATTCCAATCACTTTTCCTTGAGAAAAGTGAAAAAACCTCAACTTTGGACAGCGTTTGGCGCCCCCCAAGTCACGGCGCCCCGGGCCTCAAGCCTTGCTGCCATGATGAAGAAACGCTTCTACAAACAGCCAACACTGCATTCCTATTGGTTTCATTTATTCTTACCAAGCAGGCTAATTGAGCTTGATCAAATGGTTTTTTTCATAAATGAAAAATATGAAATGAATAATTATTATTAATAAAAACTTAAAAACACTTCTAAGTGGAAATCAACTCACTTTACGGCGTGACGGCCATATTGCCTTAGATCAGTGTTCTTTGGGTCGTGACGATGCTCTTGACAACAGAGTGAAACGGCCGTCACGCCATAACGTGAGTTAATTTCCACTTAAAACTGTTTTTAAGTTTTTATTATATATTAGTGGAAACAAGACGGATCTTCAACATAATAATTATTATTAGAAGTTGATGCAGGCCTCTCTCTTCGACGAATAAATACTCAGCTCCTTTCATCTATATCTGTGAAATAAGAAAATACATGAGGAAAGTCATCTGAATCATTCACATGATACAAGGTGTTGAAAAGCAAATCTTATTATATTGGTATAACAATTTTCTTCGCTCTTCTCGACACTTCCGCTTCCTCTTCAACACACCATCTCTTCCTAAAGACGTAATTTTTTAAAGAAGGCTCAGAGCATTTTTGTTTTTTGTGTATTCATAATGTGTTTTATAAACTTCTCACATGTAGCTGGAGCGTTCCTCCCTAGCTGCGGCTATTATATGTGTCGAATAAACAAATAATTCAGCACCTTTCAACTCGTGGCATATATTGTTGGTAAAAACAATAAAAGCGCCAGGTATTGGATTGCTTCAATTAATCTTCGACCCCAGATTACTGAGTTGGAACAACGGGGCTGTGATGCATGTACCTAGGGATGAATGCGATGTGGTGTCTGGGCATGCGCGTGGGTGTACATGGAGGTTTGTGTGAGTGTGTATGTGATTGTGTATTCACGCATGTGTGACGAGATTTTGGCCAACCGCAATCTCCCCCCATCCAAGGCGTGTGTGATGTGATGTTGGCGGCACACCTGTCCCCACACTTTGACCCGGACACTTTCCCCCTGCTCTGCTTGTTTCAGGAGGTCACGTGATCACTATCGTCGGTCAGTATTGCACTTTGTCCTGGCCATTGACAATCTCGTTTTCTGGGATTTATTATTACAAACCGTGTCATGTTTTTTATTGTTAACTGTGGACCCACGTCAGTTTTTATCTCTTGGAAAATACAGTCCAGTTTAATTCTTTCAAAACGGAAATCAGTCTTTCATTCTACAATATAATATTATAGACAGGTTGGAAATATCAAGAACTATGGATTGAGATATAATTTGCAAAAAACCACAACAATCTCTTTTCAAACAAAAAAAGGCAACCTAACATTAAAACTAACGTTTAATTTAACATTGTATTTTGTTTGTTTGTTTGTTTTTTGGCAATGTATTTTTGTTATTGGTTTTTGTTTTTACTCACTTAAAACTGTAGTCTACTCACTTAAAACCATTACGTTGCTGAGACATCTCAGCCATTTCACTGATTGGCTGAAGAAGCTTCTTTTCAGAAGCCGGACATTCAATTTATTATCCTCAAAATAATACAAATTCACTTTTAACAAAATCACAATTACAAATTCAATAGCAATATTTACATAAGGAAAACAAGAAAAAAGGACGTCAGAAGATAATTATAATACCTGCACAGGTTTCCCTGAGTCAGTAAGAATAACATCGATTTAATCGAATGAAAGATGATAATAACATTTTTTAAGATTTTAAGAAACAGAATGAAAATTAAGGAAGAAAATATAGAAGTAACACACAAGTAGAAGATTTTTTTCAATTATATTTTCAGAAATGATCCATTCATCAACCATTTTACAAAATAATGATTTATTTTTCATATTGTTAGTTAAAAATGAACAGGGATGAGATTTGCCACTTTTCCAGTAATATAAGTGAACTGTCTTCTACATACCTTTAAAAGAGTTCTTCTCATTGCAAATCTTGAATGAGAAGGTCGTAAATTATTAATTATTTCACGATGATCAAGAAGAATGATATCTATTTACATTCAACTAATATATTACTTGTTTGATGTACAGCTGTCGCACATTCAACTCAGAAAATAGAGTTCTGCTACTGTACGGTCTTGGCCTACCAAGAACCGCTCTTAATAAGCAGAACGGCTCTTAGAAGCAGAATGCATTCCTTGAGTTTCAAGTGATTAAAAGTAATTCAAAATGAAAAACATCACATGAAATCTTTAAACTTACTGTGAATATTGTAAACGTTTTTTTTCATAAGAAATAAAACTGGAATTTTTAGTTGATTATAGATTTATTTTGAAAGACATAACTTAAATACCATTCAAAATTTAAATTTTGGTTTTAAAATAATATTTTTCAAATAGCAATGAACAGGTTACGTGCGAAATCAACCTGAACCGACATTATTTACATACGAATTGAGGAAAATCCCACAAAAATTTTCTGGGTTCCTTATTGGTGGACGTTGTTTCAAGTGACGAATTAGTGGCTGTTCGGGTCGGCTGCATAATAATTCACAAAAAATAACAAAGGCAATCAACAAATAAAAACGTTTAATAACTTTGCAGTATCTTCAAATACAAGAACTTATAATATCAGGTTGTAAGTTATTATGAAATGGGCACCTATAATACCAATAAAAAGGTCGCGTAGATAATGCATGAATGAGAAAAAGTGCGAGTAGTAATTCATAATCTATTTATATTTGTATTTTCTTATCATTGAATCTTCATTATTTTGTATGCATTTGTTCACTTTTTTAGTCAACTGCTCTGTTGCAATCTTGTCGATTCTTTATTGTTTGTCTTTTTTACTATTTTTGTTCGAACTTATAACCAAGATTCTTCATAATAGTTTTTTCATTTACACGTTCAGTTATTTTTGCAAGTACATCCGCAAACATACATAATACGACCTACACAAACAATACGATCCCTTTTATTTTTAAATATCAATTGGAACATTTCCAATGGCGCTTTTTATTAAGGCCGGAAATAGATTTAGCTCTGAATAAATTTATCTGTGTTCTAATTCAAATTAATCACATATTTACATTTTTTTCTTGAATTTAATTAACAGTTGAGTCAATCATTTTAAAGGTTCATGTGGACTCGACTCGGCTTAATAAAGAATTTCTTCTCTATTTCATCATTATTTTCATGCACGTGAAATTAGCTGTAACTTTCCTTTCTTCCAGGTTCCTCATAGTATTTTTACAAAACATATATTGTATCTTACAAACTTACAAACAATTTATAAACTTAAAGCCTATATAACTAATGTAACTCATGTTACTCACATATAACATGTAAATTTATTATGTATACATAATTTCAATTGGAAACTTTTCTTTGTATCACAATCCATTAATGGTTATCACTTCCTATTTCCTTCTTTCTTTCCAACTTTACTTAAAATTTCATGAACAACCTTCATTTTCTTTCGTTTTATAAAATTGCATGAAAATTTTCATATGAAGACGGAAGTTCGGTTGAGGTGAAGTGTGAAGTTGAAAAACCTTTCTAACTACAGTTACCCAAGTACTAAGAGAGGTTATCCGTGATAGAAAAGCAAGGGGGGATAATGTAACGAGCCTCCTGAAACAAACTTGAAATCATTTTTGAACGAGAGATTACAAAGGATTTAGGATTAAAGGAGTGGAGAGCCAATAAAAATATCATTTTTGTATCGTCTTTTATATTTTTTTCTTGTTCTTGTAACAGGTTCGGGACAAATCCAACTGTGGCAATTTTTGCTTGAGTTGCTTTCCGACTCGAGCAACGCCAACTGCATCACGTGGGAGGGCACCAACGGAGAGTTCAAGCTCACCGACCCGGACGAAGTGGCCAGGAGGTGGGGAGAACGAAAATCAAAGCCCAACATGAACTACGACAAACTTAGCAGAGCTCTAAGGTGAGAAAAATATTAATTTATTGGGAAGAGATCAAACGAAAACTATTTAAGATTCCATAGTACCTCCTTTCTGAGTTGAAAAAAAATAATATGTTCACTTTAGTGGATTATTCATCATAAATGTAAAGTGTGCAACAGTAAAAGTTCTTTATTTATTTTTGTAAAAGTAAAAGATCTAGCTTTCTAAATCCAACAAACGACTTTGACTTTAACTCAACGAGCTCAAGGGAGATTTGAAAAGCCTTCAAAGAAAGAGTTTTCCAAGTTTCCCTTGAGATAAGAACATCTCAAGGTTGATTCAAAAAACGAGCCTTAGTGAACATGAACGGCAATCAATCGTTTTCGTGGACAAATTATGAGGAGACAATGTGAGACAATGTTATAAGATAACATTATTGAAACAATATAAGGAGTTCCTCTTATTTTGTTAGTTCAAAGACTGACTCATTTTCCCCTTCTTGCTAATAATTGAAGAGCTGAAACAATTGAGTGGGCTGGAAGTCAAGTAGCAATGACACTCCCCGTTTCTATTCAATGATGACTGTTTTTTAAGAAATAAGTGGAATGACATAATTTCCTTCTTCAAATTCTTTGAAAATAAACCCATTTTAACTGATCAATACCATCCCATTGTCTCAGTAGTTCTTCTTTTTTCCTTGAGAATTAGAAAGATAATGACATTTTTGGTGAACCGCAATAATAGTCAAGAATGAAGAAATAAATAATGCTTATGAAGGCCGGAATTATTCAAAAGTCGTAGGCTATACCAGACGACCAGATTAAGACATTTTATTCGCTTTTTTACAAAATATCCCAACTATAAATAGTTGTCAGGAACTCTAAATATTGTCATTATCTATGAAATTGGAGGGCGATATTCAGATTCTGGAGATAACTTCAGATTTTGTCTTCAATATATATGTATTAGTATTTGCAGTACTTGAGCAATGATGATCATAGAAATTGGAACTCCTCATGATGAATATACCATACTCGTTCATAAATGAATTTTGCACCTATCCTTGAAATAGATTCAAGACAGCATCAAATTTAATTATCAAGAAAGAGAAAATCTTTAACTAGAAAACCATGTTTCTACCTGTAAAGTGAGATCGTTTGGTGTGTGTGGCAAAAAAGAAAGTGTTAAACTGGAAATGAAACAATTGAATAGCAAGGTCCTTGAGATGATTGAGATTAAATGGAAAGGTGAAGGAGACATCTGGTGTGGAGACCACAGAATCATTTTTACAGGTGACAAAGGCAGTACAACAGAAGTTGGTATTTTATTAAACAAAAAGTAGTAAACGAAAAGGGTTGAAAATTATGTTGTTCAGTGACAGAATAATGTTGACTAAGTTGGAAGGTGAAGTATAGCATAAAGCGATCATGAAAATATGCATGCCAACATCTGGTTATAGGGATAATAAAGAGTTTGAAGAGGTTTATGAACAAATTGAAGAAGTATTCAGTTATTTTGAGGAAAGTGAGACGTTGATAATCCTTGGTGACTGGAATGCTGTGGTTGGTGAGGAAAGTGAGGGAGAAGTGGTTGGATGGTATGGATTGGGGAATAGAAATGATTGCGGAGAGAGACTGACAGATTTCTGCATTGAAAAGTATTTTTCTATCTTCCAGAAACCCCTTAGATGCCATTACACCTGGATTCAGCTGGGTCAGGATATATAGCAAGGTACCAAATGGACTACATTATTTTGAGGAAATACATAGATGATACATACAATAATGCAAAACATACTCTGGAACTGACATCTGTAGTGATCACAATGTAATTCACAATGTAATTCCCGTGTTTCGGAGGACACGTTAAGCCGTCGGTCCCGGTTGCATATAAAAAAAAAAGCAGTCGTTAAAAAAAGCGGCGAGGTGGAACTACCCGTAAGGGTCTCCCCACCACGAAAAGCCATACGAATTTTACTTACAATGTAATTGAAATTGGCTTCAAGTTGCATTGTAAAAAAGGAACATTCAGGAAAAAATTGGCTAACAGCAAATGGGCATTTGAGAAATTGAGAATAAAGGAAAATGTTGATGAACTTAATAATTGGAGGATAAAACCGAGTTTTAATCAAGTGAAATATCAGGTATTGATATCTCATCATCAGTGGGAAATTTTTAAAATGCAATTGTGACTTCTGCTAAAGTAACAGTTGGTAAGAGAAAAACGAAAAACACAGAAACCCTTGGAGGAATGATTGTACTGTAGATTTAATGAAATAGAGAAGATAACTCAAAAGAGACAAGACTAGAAGTGAGTAAAATAGACTTCAAAGACTTGTGAATAGATATGCTAGGAAGGTAAGAAATAATGGTTTGATCGGTGCTGTGATGAGATTGAGAATCATTTTGAGAAAATAAGCACAAAAAATCATGTCAATTAATCAGGAAGATGTTTGGAAGGCATATTGTGAGAACCAACATCATTAGGCTAAATCAAATGATTCAAATATCCTTATGGATAATTATGTATGATGATGTAGTGAGCAGATGGAAACAGTAAGAAGAAAATCTACACAGTAATGAGGAAACCTTTGAGCAAATAGAAAGAGAAAAAATATATAACTTGTTATGAGCTAGGACCGCCAATTACTTTGTCAGGAATAGAAAAGCCATTGAACGAGCTGAAGGCAAAGGCAGCACATGGATCAGATAATATATTGGTAGAACTCCTGCAAGCTCTAGATTAAGAAATGAAAATGTATTTGTCCTTATAAACTCCATCTATATCATTGGAAAAGTTCCAAATGACTTTAAGAAAAGCGAGATGGTGATGTTGCCAAAGAAGAATAATGCAACAAGATGTGGTAGATATCAGATATTAAGTATTCTAATACATGCATCCAAAGCACTAACAAAAATCATCTTGAAGAGAATTGAAGCTAAAATTGATGAGATCCTGCCAGATGACCAATTTGCCTTTAGAAAGAACAGGGGAACCAGGGGAACAAGAGAAGCAATATCATGTCTCAGGAATACTGTGGAGAAGAGTTTTCAAGTCAAAAAAAAAGGATTACATAGTATTTTTGGATCTATTTAAAGCATTCAACAAGGTAATTGGAATGTTCTACTGATGATACTGAAAACAATTGAAATAGATTACAGACATTGGAGAATTTATTATAAGAGAGCTGTACAACAATTGAACAGCATTCATGAAAATAGGTGTGATTCAAAGGGAAGCTACTAGAAAAAGGGAAGTGATAAAGGGATTTAGTTTGCCAGCATCATTATTTAACATCTACATCGAGCAAGCTGTGAATGAATGCAAGGAGTACTTTGAGGACTTAAGGAGTAGATGCTCCATTTTTCTGATGAAATAGCAATAATAGCACAAGATAAGAGGAGTCTAAAAAGGACACTGAGCACCTTGCATGATATACTGAAGAAGAAATATCACATGATCATAAATAAAGTGAAATCAAATTTCTGGCCCTGGCTGCAGTACCTGAAACAGATTACCAACGATCTTGGGGCTGAGAGCTGTTTGAACTGCGATAGACTAGATTGAGACAGAGAGCTGCCAACCAATCATACTATTACAGGTTCTATCTCTAAAATAATGCTGGAAACACTTAAACATACACCCTTACTTTATTTACACAAATAATCCTCAACACGCACTGATCAGTTATATCTTACACAAAATAAAGCAATCAGAACAGATAAATCGATAATGTTCAGCTAATAAAGAATTTGCAATATTACTGTACAAAAATTAATTACTAAATGCTAAAACGCTGATCTAATATTAAATATTAACTGTTCAATAAACTGTTCAATAATTCAAGAAGAAACGTCTAAAAAGAACAATTAAACTTACGTAGCACAAGTCCGTCCATAACACAATAATAGCTAAGAGTAGAGTCCACTGTCCACTCATATAAAATTTAAAAGGTAAAATAATTCTCACTGATACAGTTACAATATAAAATGGCGATTATCACTTTAACAACAAACGTTTGTACTATGAATGGAACTGCCACTTGTTATCTTGACAAATTTCAAACAAGGAATGACTAACGTTTAGCTAAGCGCTCTCTTTAAATAGGTTTTATTTGAACTAGAAAGATTGAGATTTTTCCAAATTGTTCCATGGAATTCTAAATAAGCAGATAAGACATTCTACAATATTCGATAAAATTCCATGAAATTCTAATTAAACATTCTAACTATATTTAGATAAACCACAAGGAGAGTATGGGGAAAAAGTAAACAATGCTTCGCCCGGAAGACTTATTGACACAAGCAGATAACACCAAAAATCATTCTTCCACAACAATACGATTGAAGTAGAAGAAGCCTTTAAAACTTTATGCTGTTCATACTACTGTATTATTTAATGTGAGTTCCGTGTAAGTTGGGCACTTCAAACTATAATGAATAATAAGACGAAATTGTCACAACCACATTTATTAAAACTTCGAGAAACTAGTTTCGGTTGTTACACCATTATCAATCTCAATCAAACTGGTTTGAACTTTCTCGAAGTTTTAATATGGTTGTGACAATTTCGTCTTATTATTCATTATGGATACCTTCCACAATATCACCTTCGCCATTACTAAGAAACTTCAAACTATCTTTTTAATGTGGGTACTATTATTTAATGTAGGTTCCCTATGTAAGTTAGCCTATGCACATCATGATGTCATACTGAGCCGGGAGTCTTAAGGCAAGTCTGTTTCACACAAATGACTGTAAACAGCTTATTGTATTCGTTGATTCAAAACAATCAGCATTCCAAACCGTTCCAATAAAACAACTTGTATCTAGGCACCTAACACAATCTGGCACCGCCTTTACTTATCGTAAATAGTGAACTTCCACATGGTTCAATCATTGATCCTAACACACTGAGGACCTAATGTGACAACTTCTTAATGATAGTCACAAATCGGGACAGTTTGTCCAAAGCCAGTCAGAGGGAAAACAACCATCCCTCCCCCTTCCCACCCCCAGGGCGTTGATTTTATTGCGGAGTCTTGTACCGGCTGATTGCACGTTAATAAGAGGGGCGGGAGACGATGCCGCCCCCATTAGCACCCTTCATCGGTCTCAATTAACAGACACCCCCTTGGCCTCTGGGGGCGGTAATCACACTACGGGTGGCCCAACATAGGTTAACTGCCAAAGCACAATCACCCCCGGCTGGCTCATGCCGGTCTGCCTGCCTCCATTCACCTTCTTAACGAAATTACGTCGCTCATTCTTTTCCAGTCTTCCCAGCATTATGCCAGCTCAATCGAATCACCAGTTGTGATCGAAAGTTCGTTCACTTCTAGGATTTGATTCCTGTGCTCTTCTCTTGTTGCTACAACAGTGGTATTGAACGTAACATTAAATGATTGAAAGTAAATTTGATCACATATTTGTAATGAGGGTATGGAGCACAATAGGTTCTAGAGAGACAAAAACCATGTTTTTAGAAACACATCCTATATCCTTCCCTAATTTTTCAAAAAGTGTGATGGTAACTGAACATAATATGAATCTAATCTAAATTTTCAAATTTAATCATAAATTTAATCAAATTTTCTGATCTGAATTTTCAACTATTTACTACAAGCCCACACGCACACACACGCACGCACGTACGCATGCACATACGCTCAGTTGGTTGGAGCGTTTGTCCGTGATAAGATAAGGCTCTGGCTGGCTTCGTTCCTGTAGGCTTGGGTTCAAATCTCATTCAGCCATGGATGTTTCTCATCATTCACCCATTCACCTCATTACCAACGCACAAGTCTCCAGACTCATGTGGGCATCATATGCAGTAAAAAACAAATATATAAGCAAAAATACGATGAATGCTGTTGTCTAAAAAATTATTGGTTCAAAAATGATTGTCAATAACTGTAATAGGTTATCCTTTGATTATTTCCACCATAAAAATCGAAGAAGTTAGTTATTGTAGCGAATGTATGATGTTAATTGTTCTTTTTCAACGTTTCTTTTTGAATATTATTGGACAGTTTATTGTACAGTGATTATTTAATTAGATCGGCCTGATATATAATATAACAATATCATATATTAATATGGAGTAATTGTTAATTATTAAACCCAATTTTTATGTCCTATTTGATTATTTTTCTAGTAATCTTAGTATTCGTATAAAAGAATTCCGGAATTGAATTAATGAGTTTACTACTTGTAATATTTACTGCCTCTTAGTATTAGTATTATAGGTGACGTATTCATTGGCGTAATTATTATGAACAAAAATATAATTGATTATCCACGCATCAATGATGTGCTGAATCTGATTTCTTCTGTATCTTTCAGGTATTACTACGACAAGAACATAATGACAAAAGTACATGGCAAGAGGTACGCGTACAAATTCGACTTCCAAGGCCTAGCGGCGGCTACCCAGCCGGCTACCACAGACCCAACAGCCTACAAGTACCAGTCTGACTTCTTCATGTCCAGCTACCATCATCCCACAAAGCTCAACTTCATGAGTCCTCATGCTGGCATACCGTCATCATCAGGTAATCATCCATTTCTTATCAAAGCTACAATAATTATTGGCTTGCTCAGTGCAAATATCAAAACTTTCGGATACAAAGGGCCTATACAGTTCATGTGAGTCATTTTTTAATCAATCTTTTGAGTTCAGATACAAATGGTTCACCACTTTTAAAACTGAAATATAAATATGTTTCTACCTTTTCAATACAGCCATTTTCAGCTTTATAATAATAAATTTGTAGCACATATTAATTATGCACACACTAATTAATTAATTACGCACACATTCATTAATTATAGCACATATTCAATATAATGAATTATTGGTCATATTTAACTATACTATCAAGTTTAGCTCAATTATTATCAAGATAAATGAATAAATGAATTTATTATCAACATCATAAATAAGTATTATTATTAATATTATTATTATTATTATTATTATTATTATTATTATTATTATTATTATTATTGTTGTTGTTATTATTGTTATTATTATTATTATTATTATTATTATTATTATTATTATTATTATTATTATTATTATTATTATTAATAATAATATTATTATTATTATTATCATTATTATTATTAATTTTATTATTATTATTACTGTCCTATTTCAACTTTTAAGTCGCTTGGATCATGTCAATTTCTATAACTTATTTTGTAGTCTTTCATTAGACTTTTTCATCTTCACCTTTTCCAATTCTATTACAGAAGGTACGAATCTTTAATCTTAGACTATCATTTATGCATTCAGTTTCGTTTAAATTTCAGAACAAATATTTGAAAAATCAGCTATTTCACCAGTTTTTTTATCAGTTACAAAGCAGCATAACTCACTTAGCTCTAACTAATCCTAATGACAAGGCTCATTCTCAAGACGAATCTCATCCTTTTTTTTCATTTACAATTGACATGTTGTTCTTCAGAACATTTCAATATTATTTATTGAATGGACTACAATTTTTTAATCTGTAATTCATTTGATGCCTTATAAAGTGAAGTTGACAACGTTCATCTAATCAATTTGGTGTTGAAGAATGATGTTCTAACCCAAAATAGGAACCTAAAACCTTAAAAAGAAACCTGATTTTTTGCCTCATTGTTCTCTTAAATTCATTTTTCAACATTTTCTTGTGAATAGATTTGAAATGCACTATTTCTTTCTTATGATACATCAATGGCCCCGTAATAATAATTTCTCGTTCACATATGTGTGAAATTCAATCTGCTAATAATTATTTTACCCAGCCATATTTCTCGCGTGCTAAATAGCAATAACGATTTATTAAAACATTGTGAAAGCGGTTGGTTTACATAGAACAGAAAAATAATAATAATTATTTATTCAGAAAAAGTACGAGGGGAATTTTTGGAGTCAACAACTGTTGCCACAGTAATAATGCGCCACCTACCGTGGATGAAAAAATTCATTTTCGTTCTAATTCACGTACAGAGCTTTTTCGGCCCTTTAAACCTTCCCCCAACCTCTTCCTTGCCCAAATCCAGGTGCGTTAGGCTACAGCAACACCTGCGGAATGCAAATTTGTTTTTTTTCTGTTATAACAGCTGGCAGTATCGCGTGCTGGTTCACTCCACTGAGGTGGAAATATATATATATATATATATATATATATATATTTGGCTGTTGAAAAATTTGTATTGTGATTGAATACCAGTTTTATGATTTTTTAAGCTTTTCAAGGGGTGGGTAATCACCTTGTATATTTTGATATTACTCTAATAACAACACTTTAACTGATATTACTTTCTCAAGATCAAATAATATTATTATCATCAAATTAGAGCCTGACATCAAGGATAAAGTAATGTTTTTGAGATTATTTCATGATTTTTTAATTATTTTTTCTTACTACACGTGCCTCATCTTTGTGCTGATACGTTAACTGTAATTTGCAATTTATAGCATAGTTTTTGTGGTATAGCATTCATCGAATTTTCACTTAGTATTTAAATTCCACCAAATATATACCAGAAAATAGGCTCTAGTATCCAATCGATGATGTTATACAAGAAAGCCATTATAGTTTTCAGTGTTTCCAATAGTGTAAGACGACACGGGAGTCGTGTGGTATCCGCAGGAAAGAAATGTCAATGGTTCAATTACCGGTGCTACCAAAATGTTTGAGTCCATTGATTACTCACATCTATATTTAGTGCTGTTCTCAATATCCTTACTGCCGTGAGTCTTAGGTGAATCGATGGAATGAGAAGAGAGTACGGAAATTATTTACTTTATTTTTATTTTTTCTGAGGATGAAGCCCACATAGGTCTGAGACCTGTGCGTGGGTAATGAATGGGGGTTGAATGATGGTGATTGATGAGTTGGACCTACAGTTTTAGGTGGGTTCCGAACTACCAGGAAGTGATTTTACAGCAGAGAACAGTGTATTTTTTGCTGGCCAATCTAATCAGTCACCGTTACAAGCAGGACCTACGAGAACGCAGCTTATCTTTATCTGATTGAGCAGATACATTTAAAATTTAACTGTATAAATCCTTTTTATTTTAACCCTACAGTGCTTGAATTTTCATATTTATAAAAAAAAGTTTTTACTTTTTTCAGCTTAGAAAACAGGGAAAAATATGTTTAAAAATCTATTTCAAGTATTTTTACTGGAAAAGCTGGAGAATCAGGTTGTAGCTGATCGGCTACAGCATGAATTGAGTGATATCTGGAACAATCCATTTTACTCACTTATTATTGCAGTTCTCGAGCTCTTCTCCATTTAAAAATACTATTATATTCAGCATCTTGCGAAATATTTCAGAATCATAAATTAGTCTAATGCCATCCTTCAAAAAGTATATTAAGCATTTAGTCGGCAGGGTTTGAATTATAATATAGGTACGTTGGAAACATTATCATCAAGACAACAAACAGATATCTTGCAGTCTGTATGGATGGAATGTGTGCATTAATAGCCGATTTAGATGAGATAATCTGCCGAAGATGCGTTCCAAATTCGAGATAATCGACACATTCGTGATCATTAACCCATAAAGGTATCTTATCACATACATGAGTGAGATCATACGAGTGCAGTAACGAGTATTTAATGTCAATAAAAATTGGAAGGAGATGAGGGTAGGAGAATTGATGGAAAGAGGATATGTTGAGAGATAAAAAATTGAGAAAGAGAGTAGAGAGATGGTATGAGAGAGGAGTGAGTGGGAGAAAAACCAATGTGAATAGTGGAAGGAGGTGGTTGTATAATGTGCTCAAATAAAAGTTGAAGAAGTGAAAGAAGGAGGTGAGATAAAAGAGAAAAGATGAGAAAAGGATAGAATGAGAATAGTGCGAGGAGAACTAGAGGAAGCCGAAAGGTAAGATAAATAATGAGAAATATAAAAAGAGAAGATGGAAATGATGATGAGGGAAGGTCAGCAAAAGATGAAGAATAAGGGGAAGAAAATGAATTTATTTCAAGGAATGGAAGTGGTGGATGAATAGAAGGTGAATGATGAGAGGAAGCAAATAAGTAAGGACAAAAAGAAAGAGAAGAGGAATAGAAAAAAGAGGATAAATAGAGGAAATAGAAAAAAGAGGATAAATAGAGGAAATAGGAGGAGGAGGAGGAGGAGGAAGAATTGTAAGAAAAGCTGAAGCAAAAAGCACGGGAAGAGGGCATTTGAGAAGAGGTAAGAACAGATAAAAGGAATGAAGGAGAAGGTAGAGATGGAGATAGAATAGTTTTGAAAGCAAAGAAGCTATTGAGAAAATGCCTTAAAGCAGTGATAAAGAGGAAAGCAGAAGTACATATGTGAGAAGGAAAGATGTGGAATATGAAAAAGTAGTGTGGTGGGAGAAGGATTTGAAGAAGAAATACGGCCCTTGCAATTTAAAGTGATAAAGTGACAGTGGCAGACTTCCTTCAATAGTGTACTCATGTAGTGCTGTTTCTTTGAATGGTGATTACACATATCAAATACAATGACAGACTGTGCTTCGTAAGTGTTTATTTCTTTATTAAGTGTCTAACTGGCTTTATGGTCATTTTAAATAGTTTATTGGATAGTTATTTATTAAATTATTGATCGGCCTATTAACAGTTAGTAATAAGTTTTTGTACAGTGATATAGCTAATTAATCATTAGCTGAACTTTACAGATCTATTAATTTGTTTCTTATTGATTTTTCTTGTGTGACATAATTGATTAGTGCGTGTTGAAAGTAATTTGGTAAATGAAGTGCGAGTGATAATTTCAAGTGTTGCCAGCATTATTTTAGTGACAGAACCCGTAATAGTATGAACCTCACTAGAATATCTTATCAACTTGAAAGTCAAGATTTTCTTAAAATTGGTATCTTAAATCCTCTCTCAGCCAAAGTAGATAGAGGGCTACCTTAAAGCGATTCCTCAAACTATTTTCTATCATATTTCGGCTTCATTTTTTATGATAGCATATCGGTTTATCGATATCAAATAATTCATTACATTCAATTTTTACATTATTGCAATGTAATCGACTGTATATTTGACAAATTAAAGCTATTGTTATTCACTTCTTATATAACTCAATTTCTAACCCATAATTTTTCTGCTCACCTGGGATAATGTTAATGAAGTACTTCAGTCTCCTGTTAGATAGCGCTCGCTACACTACATCTATCTGCCATTGTTCAAAAAAGAAACATAAAATATTAATATAAAGTATATTGGTGTAGTAATAATTGCGTGAAAGTAACTGTAAATTTACCTACAGTACATTACCTTTATCTTTATCCATGGTTATTTATGTTTGTTGGTGGCTGAAAAGACGTTTCTAGGTTAGGTTTGAAATTCCTTTCATTTCAAAATTAAGCCTCACCTTAACTAATTGATATAGTAATTATGGTAACTAGTGTATAAGATAGTATAATTGTTGATCTGACTTGCCTTATACTCCTTAACTGGAGTCTCCAAGACGTAATCTACAAAAAAAAATTGATAATGACTCGCTGGCAAGTCAGCTTGTGAACCCGTTCAATCTAATAGAGGTATTTCGAGAGTTCCTCTAGTCAAGAGACACTGAAGAAACTTTCATGAATTCGGCCCTAAAGATATGATGAAAAGAAAGGCAGGCGTAAGTTAAAAGAAAGGTTGTGTGAGAACAGTAAGGCAGAATAAGAGTGGAAAATGTGAACATGTTTTAAGTGTAATGGGAAAAGAGAAAGAAAATATGAGGATGAAGCGTAAGGGCCGTTTCACACACATCGATATCGGCGTACGATTTCAGCCGTTCGGTTGATCTCGAACGGAATGGACAAAATAGAACAAATTTTGAACTCCGACCGGTTTTATGGGGATTGATAAAGATAAAGATAAAATTACTTTATTTATATATACATTGAAATTAATTATCACAAATTTATTCGAGTGAATTAGTAATGCTGATCTAACTTACATTATTAATTATTCATGTGTAATGGATAAATGGATTAATGGATATATATAGAGACAGAGAAGTCAGAAGTCTCTGAAGAGGAAAAGCAATGCGAAGATAATGCATTGAATAAACAATGCAAATTATCGAACGGTCAAATAATTCTAAGTGTTTGAAACTGCCCACAAGTTTACTATACCCTTGTCCTACCGAACGGCTGCCGTCCTGGTCGAGACATTGGACGGCTGCTTCACGACAACGGACGGTTGTCATTAACGTTTGCCATAATATCGATGTGTGTGAAGAGCATCATTTATTTCTTCACGCCACTGTTGGAATGTGGACCGTTCAATATTTTACCGAACGGATGAAATCGATGTGTGTGAAACGGGCCTAAGGATATGAAAAAGAAATAATAAAGTGTGATGGAGAGAAAGGAAAGGTAAGTTTGAAGAGAAGAAAAGGGTGATGAGAGAAAATGAAGAATGAGATCAAGAGAGTGAAACAGAATAATAGTGGAAAGTGTGAAAATGTGTGAAGGATGATGAGAGAAAAGAAAGAAATATGGAAAAAGAGAGATGGGATAAGAATATAAGGAAGGAATAATAAAGCCTGATGGAGAGAAAAGCAAGATGTGAGAAGAGAGTGTCAAGGGAAGAGGGAGAATGAGCACAAGCAGTGGAAAGAGCGAGCCTTGGGGCTTCTTGCAGCAGAGGCGGCGTCTCCTCTCAGGAAATTACCTTGGCGCGTATCTTTGTGTTGGCCGCTGATATTGGGGCCCTGCAGGCGTCAGCACCGCGATGCTTCGTTTCGTTTGCACAATAAACGACGACGCTTTTCGTCTGCAAATCCTTTTGCGACGCTCGGCGTCCCGCGCTCGATAAACAATACCGGCAACTCTCATAACCTGTTTCGGGTCTACATCGTAGACATAGCCGCCGGTAATCAACTGCGAAACAAACAGTGAAAGCAGAAAGCAGAAAGGACTCCGGTTTGAGTTGGCTTAGTGTGTTCTACCATCAGAAAGGACTAATGCTATGAGGTCTTCAGTCATCCGTACACGAGATTTGCAATGAGCTAGCACTGTGGAAATGTAACTACAATATGGGAATGTGCCTTTGTTTGGTGACAGAGCTAGTTACAGATGAATGACCGATCAATGTGACTCGTGATCACAATAATAATTAGCATGGTATGGACGTTGAGTAGAAATTAATGATAGTGCAAGTGAAGGATTAGATTATGGTTTTTAGAGCTATTTTTTCTTGTAGATTACGTACTGAAGACGTACGTGCTCAAGGCATGGGATGTAAAACACATCATTGTCTTACTATAGTATTTCTATATAGATACTGGATTAATATTCTAGATTTTGTGCTCAGAAATGGAATATGGAACATGGAAAAGGATCGTAAGCATATACCTAGTTATAGGATATTTTTGATAGAGCATTATTATTATTATTATTATTATTAATTTGTTGCGTTTAGGCTGCTTAAGTGAGCAGAGCTCTTGCAGCATGCAACACGTCAAGTTGTAGTCCTATTCTAAGCAGGAATTGCTTTCATCCCCTGACAGCTTCACAGCATTCACCGAGTGTGTAGGGTGCTCCATCTAACAGCCTTTGAGTCAGAGTTCTCAATACAGTCTTTACATCTTAATTTCTTGATGATATGGGGAGCTGGTTAAAGAACTTCAATCCAGAGTAATATGGTCCTCTCTCAAACAAAGTCGTTCTGTGAATTGGATAATATAAAAGGGAGTTCCCATTTCGGGTGCTATACGAATGTTGGGATCTGCTTGATTCAAATTTATGCCCATTTTGATAGAAGATAGAATATAAGAAAAGATTGTGAACATGATCCTTGTTGGATGAATTAATGTGCATTCTAGAAACATTATTTGAATTTTATTTAATTCTTTGACTTAAGTACCGTGAAATATAGTATTCTTTAATTGAGTAACATTCGTGAAATTAACAATGAATTTCACTGTTTCAGTTAACAACATCGATTATTAATAACCCAATGAAATCCTCGTTGATTTTGTGTGAGATTTTGTAGATTTCTCATCGATTTCGCGTGAGAATGATCGAAAAGTTTCTTCTTTATTCCAGAAATGCTTTTCGTTTTAGTGTGATGATGTTTTTATAATATTTGTTGAATTATAAAAAATTGATATAGAGTACCATCGAATAATTAATGGGAAGTCAAAGATGTTCTACTGCTCCAAAATTTATTTTACTGAATATTCTACCCCTAGAAGGTAGAAATTAATGAATTTGAAAAGCGTGGCCAATCTTTTAAGAATTATTATAAACTGCTTATAAATACTAAAAGTCTGCTAATTCTGCTGGTAAAAATTATGCATTGATAGAAAGATCAATACACAATAATTGTGCATTATTGCGGTAATGCACTATCGTAGTTGATATTTTTCTGGATAGGTGATATAATTACGTCTGTGAAGTTGGCCCGCCTAAAATGGCCCCCCCAAATGAAATTGTTATAAATCGTTAGTTTAGCGTTAGTTTAGGTTTGTTTTGATAAATTTGACGTTTGTTTAGGTTTCTGAGTACTAGATCCGGCAGTTACTATTTGGGCGGGCCAGCTTCACACTAGCCCGCATGTTCGGCTGGAATTTGTTAAAAATGGTACAGATCGTTAGTTTAGCGTTAGTTTAGGTTTGTTTTGACAAATTTGACGTTTGTTTAGGTTTCTATATACTAGATCCGGCAGTTACTATATGGGCGGGCCAGCTTCACACTAGCCCGCATGTTCGGCTGGAATTCGTTGAAAATGGTATAGATCGTTAGTTTAGCGTTAGTTTAGGTTTGTTTTGACAAATTTGACGTTTTTTTAGGTTTCTGAGTACTATAGATCCGGCAGTTACTATTTGGGCGGGCCAGCTTCACACTAGCCCGCATGTTCGGCTGGAATTTGTTAAAAATGGCACAGATCGTTAGTTTAGCGTTAGTTTAGGTTTGTTTTGACAAATTTGACGTTTGTTTAGGTTTCTATATACTAGATCCGGCAGTTACTATATGGGCGGGCCAGCTTCACACTAGCCCGCATGTTCGGCTGGAATTCGTTGAAAATGGTATAGATCGTTTGTTTAGCGTTAGTTTAGGTTTGTTTTGACAAATTTGACGTTTGTTTAGGTTTCTGAGTACTATA
The DNA here is from genome assembly GCA_948455865.1 of Conomelus anceps. Lineage (NCBI taxonomy): Eukaryota > Metazoa > Arthropoda > Insecta > Hemiptera > Delphacidae > Conomelus > Conomelus anceps. The sequence continues at coordinate 30,053,178 of OX418224.1, forward strand.
GATCCGGCAGTTACTTTTTGGGCGGGCCAGCTTCACACTAGCCCGCATGTTTGGCTGGAATTTGTTAAAAATGGTACAGATCGTTAGTTTAGCGTTAGTTTAGGTTTGTTTTGACAAATTTGACGTTTGTTTAGGTTTCTGAGTACTAGATCCGGCAGTTACTATTTGGGCGGGCCAGCTTCACACTAGCCCGCATTTTCGGCTGGAATTCGTTGAAAATGGTATAGATCGTTAGTTTAGCGTTGGTTTAGGTTTGTTTTGACAAATTTGACGTTTGTTTAGGTTTCTGAGTACTAGATCCGGCAGTTACTATTTGGGCGGGCCAGCTTCACACTAGCCCGCATGTTCGGCTGGAATTTGTTAAAAATGGCACAGATCGTTAGTTTAGCGTTAGTTTAGGTTTGTTTTGACAAATTTGACGTTTGTTTGGGTTTCTGAGTACTATAGATCCGGCAGTTACTTTTTGGGCGGGCCAGCTTCACACTAGCCCGCATGTTCGGCTGGAATTAGTTGAAAATTGTATAGAACCTTAGTTTAGCGTTAGTTTAGGTTTGTTTTGACAAATTTGAGGTTTGTTTAGGTTTCTGAGTACTAGATCCGGCAGTTACTATTTGGGCGGGCCAGCTTCACACTAGCCCGCATGTTCGGCTGGAATTTGTTAAAAATGGTACAGATCGTTAGTTTAGCGTTAGTTTAGGTTTGTTTTGACAAATTTGACGTTTGTTTAGGTTTCTAAATACTAGATCCGGCAGTTACTATATGGGCGGGCCAGCTTCACACTAGCCCGCATGTTCGGCTGGAATTTGTTAAAAATGGTACAGATCGTTAGTTTAGCGTTAGTTTAGGTTTGTTTTGACAAATTTGACGTTTGTTTAGGTTTCTGAGTACTATAGATCCGGCAGTTACTTTTTGGGCGGGCCAGCTTCACACTAGCCCGCATGTTCGGCTGGAATTTGTTAAAAATGGTACAGATCGTTAGTTTAGCGTTAGTTTAGGTTTTTTTTGACAAATTTGACGTTTGTTTAGGTTTCTGAGTACTAGATCCGGCAGTTACTATTTGGGCGGGCCAGCTTCACACTAGCCCGCATGTTCGGCTGGAATTTGTTAAAAGTGGCACAGATCGTTAGTTTAGCGTTAGTTTAGGTTTGTTTTGACAAATTTGACGTTTGTTTAGGTTTCTGAGTACTATAGATCCGGCAGTTACTATTTGGGCGGGCCAGCTTCACACTAGCCCGCATGTTCGGCTGGAATTTGTTAAAAGTGGCACAGATCGTTAGTTTAGCGTTAGTTTAGGTTTGTTTTGACAAATTTGACGTTTGTTTAGGTTTCTGAGTACTATAGATCCGGCAGTTACTTTTTGGGCGGGCCAGCTTCACACTTGCCCGCATGTTCGGCTGGAATTTGTTAAAAATGGTACAGATCGTTAGTTTAGCGTTAGTTTAGGTTTGTTTTGACAAATTTGACGTTTGTTTAGGTTTCTATATACTAGATCCGGCAGTTACTATTTGGGCGGGCCAGCTTCACACTAGCCCGCATGTTCGGCTGGAATTTGTTAAAAATGGCACAGATCGTTAGTTTAGCGTTAGTTTAGGTTTGTTTTGACAAATTTGACGTTTGTTTAGGTTTCTGAATACTATAGATCCAGCTACCGGCAGTTACTTTTTGGGCGGGCCAGCTTCACACTAGCCCGCATGTTCGGCTGGAATTCGTTGAAAATTGTATAGAACCTTAGTTAAGCGTTAGTTTAGGTTTGTTTTGACAAATTTGACGTTTGTTTAGGTTTCTGAGTACTATAGATCCGGCAGTTACTATTTGGGTGGGCCAGCTTCACACTTGCCCGCATGTTCGGCTGGAATTCGTTGAAAATGGTATAGATCGTTAGTTTTGGTTTGTTTTGACAAATTTGACGTTTGTTTAGGTTTCTGAGTACTAGATACGGCAGTTACTATTTGGGCTTGCCAATTTCTGACTTGCCCGCCTGTTCAGCTGGAATTCGTTGAAAATAGTATAGATCGTTAGTTTAGCGTTAGTTTATGTTTGTTTTGACAATTTTGACGTTTGTTTAGGTTTCTATGCACTAGATCTAGCAGTCATAATTCGTTCAGGCCAGATTCAGTCTATTGAGCATGTTCGGCTGAAAATTACTGGTTGCGGGCGTCATTATATTGGAGCAGAACAGTTACAGAACCCTAGCATATTAATGAATATATTTTAATTTTAAAAAACTTTGTCATTTGAATCTAAATTAATATTTATTCCAACATCATCATCATTATCATCATCTTGTTCATTCATAGTAATTTTTGTAGAACTGTTGTAAAATTCACAATAGTATTTATTGAATGTTTTCATGTTCTGCAGTTTGCAAAAAATTTTTTTTGTCTTACAAACACATAACAATTTCAACTTTAATTTTTAATTCAACGACATGTATCCAATTTTAATAGTGAATAAATAATATTTCTACTCCCTTTTGGCCAAACGTTTGACGTCGAGTCAAACACGAGCTCACTAGTCTATTTATAAGAATATTATTTTTTGCACTATAATTATTTGTCATTATTTGTACTAGTGATAATAATGGCAATTAATATAATAAGAATATTCTGTCTATCTACATTCTATTTATGACAATATTACTTTGTGTATAACTGTAATTATTAGTCATTACTTGTACTGGTAATAATAATGGCAATTGAAGTCCCATTGATGATTGCGCATGTGGAGGCATTTCTGGGTTCGGTATTGAACTTGCAATTTAACCGTTCTTCTAACACATTCCAAGGACTATTAGCAATTATAATGATAATATTATTATATGAGAATTCTTATTCCTAACTGTTTTATTATTTTTAAATGTTTATTATTAAACAGTTATTATTAACTGTTTTATTATTAACTATTAACTGTTTTATTTGTTATTGTTAACTATCATTATTAACTGTTTTTATTATTTTAACTGTTTTATTATTTATTATTATTATTAGCCTAAGTGTTTTGTCTTATTCCCACTTTTGAAAATACTGGCAAAAAGCAATGTATTCATTCAATTTTCGCAAAACACATAGAAACAACATTTTAGCTTCATTTTTCATTTGAATCATTTTCCACAATAAATTGATTTATTTCAAGTGAATTACGAATTAAAAAATAAAATAATTTTTGAACAATCTACCTATAAAATTCATCTCACGCTCATCTCTCTTAGGACGTTTACCTCCAATTTTTTCAAGTAGGCTACTAACAATAACTACTCCAAGGAAAAAACTGGTGCATATTTTATGTTTTTTTTCTTCAACTGTACTATTCCAATGAATTTTCCATTTAAAGTAACATTCATTTCACCTTGATCAGTCAAATCAAATTTCCAGACATATGAAGGGATAAGGGAGCAATTAACTTGATATGAAATCATAACTTAATACAATTATGATGTAAACATAAGCAGCTTACTTATTTTTTAATGTAAAACAATAGATGAGGTGCAATTTCATCATCTTCCTGGCATGATTGGACCTTATTGCAGAGATCATCAAAACCTTCCCAGGTGTAGTCAGAAGGTCTCTCAGCAGTATGTAGGCGATATAGGCTAAATGTCCTAGGAAAAAAAAAAAAAAAATGAGCCACGATTCCCGAAAGGCTGTAGTTGAAGCATAAAAATCGAATCGTGAGCCAAAATAATATAATTTGTTGGAATTGACATTGTCTCTGTGTAGTATTGTGGTAATAAGTTGAGTTTGTGAAAGGAACTCAACATCAAAAATGAGAATAACTTGCAAACGACATGTTATCTTTGCTGACATTTGACAGTGCTTGGAACATACTTTTTTGTATGGAACATACTTGAAACATAGTACCTTTTTGTTAAATATTTCATTTTGTTAAAGTGTACACATACTCATAGCTATTAAGTAAACGGTGACAGACCTGCTCCTTGATTTTTCAACTGTTATTTTTCAACTGTTATTTTTTAGACTATAATTTTTTAGATCTTTTCATATATCTTTCTGTCAAATTGTTTGCATTATCATTACAAAATTGTTTTATGTTGAACTCCCGCTCATATGTAAGGTAGACTTGCTTTCTCACCTTCTTTGAGTGTGTATATTCCTATCATTTTTTTCTTGGTTGGCTTCACTTGCATTTCTTTTTTCATCAATGGCAATACTTTGTAAATCTATATTTCTAATTTTGTGTTATTATTTTTCAAGCTATATATTATTCATGATTTATAAGTTATTCTTCTCTTGGTCATTTTTCATGTGACAAACTCTTGAAAATTGCACAATGAATTTAAATGTGATGTGGTTTTTATTAGGTCATTTTCGAGGAATAAAACATTTATTTATTTAGACTTTTCTTTTTGAATCATGGAACAGTTTAGTGAACAGTTTTTTTTTTAATATTTGATCAGCCAATTAACAGTTAGTTAGTAATCAGTTTTTGTACAGTAAAATAGCAAATTCATTATTAGCTGAACGTTATTGATTTGTAATGATAAGCATCCACAATTTTTAATGATAGCAACATAGCATCACTATTTTTTGTAGTGATCCTCCACTATTTGTAATGATTGAATATAGTTAAAGGACGGCGCCTTTACCATATTTGTAGCCTCCACCAGGTAAGGATTCTGCAATGAATAGTTATAGTGTGATATTATTATTGCACCTATTCACCCTCAATTACCACATCCAACCTTACCCTATGAATGTGGGAATCGTGAAAGACAGGGCGCGACAATAATATTTCACTTATTCATATTTCAAGGGCTCCGGATAACTTTTGATTGGAGAATTAAATAATTGATTTTTATAAACTTATAAATTTTTTTTGTAGAACAAATGAAATACAGTAATTATATTAATTTTTCTTTTATTTGATCAATATAAAATACAGAATTCAATTTTGTTCTATTTGTGCGCAGAATTAATTTTCATTTAATCTCCCTCTTTTTTGAATCAACATAATTCATTAATTTTTTTTAATTATAGTATTGTTGTAGAAGAATGATTTTCGGTGTTATCTGCTTGTGTCAAGAAGTCTTCCGGTCTAAGCAATGAATCACTCTTCTTCTGTACTCTCTTCACGTTGTACTTTATTTTTGACACTTCTATGATATTTACTTAGAAATTTGTAGAATATTTAATGAGAACCTCATGGGAATTTGTCGAAGTTTAGAACGTCTTATATCTTTGTTTAGAATTCCATCGAACATTTTAGAAAAATCTCCGTCTTTCTAGATCAAATGAAACCTATTAAAAGCGAGCGCGTAGGTAAAAGTTAGTTTTATTTTTGTTTGGAATTTGTCGAAACAAAACAAGTGACAGTTCTGTTAGTTCTGTAGTGATAATCGCTCGAATTAGTGAGAATTATTTTACCGTTTTTAATTTATACCAGTGGACTCTACACTTATCTATTCTTGTATTACGTAAGTTTAATTATTCCTTTAGATGATTCTTCTTGAATTATTGGACAGTTTATTGAACAGTTATTATTTGATATTAGATCGGCCTTTCAACATTATTAAGTGATTGATTTTTGCACAGTAATATTGAAAACTCTTTATCAGTTGAACAATATCGATTTATCTGCTTCCTATTACATTATTCTGTGTTATTTTGGTTTTTTTGGGATTCTGTTCTATTATCTGCTTTGTTCTATCTATCTGCTTCCTATTACATTATTTTGTGTTATTTTGGGTTTTGTTCTATTATTTTGTGTTATTCTAGGTTCTATCTCTTGATCCAGCCATTAGGAAATTGAAAATCAAATTTTTTAAAATGCTGACTATTCGATCTGATTGTTAGATTCACGGCTCTTTCTCCTTTATACAAGTTGAGGAAGAAATAGTGTGACTTCTCGATTCAAACGTCTTTTTATGTTTTGTAGACGTGACTATTAAAATTTCGTAATATCATTTTTGTCATTTATGACAGATTGATTTCGTTTGTGCGAGATAACTGATTAGTGCGTGTTGTAAGTAATTTGTAAGTGCAAGTGTTAATTTTAAGTGTGGCCAGCATTATCATCAAGATAGAACCTGTAAGAATATCTTCTTTGAAATTTCACTCCCTTACGTCAATGATTGAAATGGTCCTTCTCTGACAATGCCGGCTTTAGTTTGATGTCGGAGCGGCTTTAGTTTGATGTCCGACCTTTTTCGTTCCAGCTAATTATATTATTGGAAAGAGCCTGAAAGAATTATGTTCGCAAGTTTATTTGCCTGAATTTTGGGGTTTTACAAACATAATAGGTGTTTTGAAATAGATTGCATGGATCCAGAGTTAGTGAGTTACCTTCTATTATTTTCATTATGTTGTTCTTGAAAGTCCTTCAATATGTGTTATAATATGTAAACTTTTTTCAACATATGCTGAGGATGGGTTTATGATAGGGCTTTTGTGTAAAGAAGCTTTCAGCTACTCATAAAAATACTTCTTCAAAGTTCATGTTGACGCTACCCTCATCAATGATAAAATGTAGCATTATAAATGCAACACGGAACTCAAGAAATATCTAATGAAAAGAAGTTTGCTTTTATACTCAATATTTTTCAACCTCTAGCTCTTTTATTTTTTTTAAAGATGAGTAATATTCAATCTATTCTAAAGTTGATTGTACGGGTTATTTAATTCTCCATGTGTAGCAAGTGTGAAACTGGCCTGCTACGATATAGTGATGCCCGAAACTACTACTGATTGACCAGCGAAAGAATGCCCCCGGCGAAGTTGAGCAGTAAGCAGCCCGACTGGCTTTATCATACAATCCCACAAACATCAGTCATAAAATAAAAAATGTTTCCAATTATTTCTGAAATACTGAATTATGGATAATAAGAAGGTTAGGAGTATCTTTAGTCCAGTAACAACTATTCATAAATTAACGCATTTTAAAGATAAATAAGATTTTTGTTGAAATAATGCGCGCAAATTGTCATTGTAATTTCATATTATTATAAAATTTAATAACCTTAATCTTTATAGTTTTTCTATATTTGATGAATGTGTATTGTTGAATAATTATGAAATTTATTTTGTATATATAAGTATTTGAATTGTATTAACTTTGGTGGAAATCATTTCAATAAAGTTACAGTCAATAATATGATTTTCACAGAAAACTCGTAATTTTTTGTTTACAGCTCATTTTTTCAATAACTATTCAACAGAATTCGATGATTTCCGCAATGAATGTTCTTTGATGCTTCTTCAAACAGATGTTATAGATATTTCCACGAAAAACTTGTTTTTTTTAATAATGGGTCATTTCTTGCATCAAGTCTGTGAATTTATGGCATAACATGAAAAAGTCCGTAATCGACAAACTTTTTCATGGTAGGAGTAAACCACACACATGAATCGTATGAAAGAATAATAATATCCTGAATTTTTTTCTGTGAAAGAATCACTGAAATTGGATAATGGGTTTTCGATTTATAAAATAAAATGTAAGTTCAATTTTACTGGAGCGCTTTATGCACAGATCACATTGCATGCTAGCCAGTGTGAAATAAATATTAGCGAGCTTTCGTTGAGTTTCTTGTATTGTAAGACAAAAGATGACGCATGTGCTTGATGACTGATGTTTGTGGGAATCCACAATGAAGTCAGTCGAGCCTGATATTGCTCCAGTGCGCTAAAGGCATTCTTACGCTGGTCAAATAGTACTTTAAAACCTGGCAAGAGTGAAGCTGGCCTGCTCCGATATAGTGATGCACGAAACTACGACTTGACAACCTAAACAAACGCCGAATTTGCCAATACAAACCGAAACAAAAGCTAAACTAACGATCTATTCTAGAATTGTATAATGGGCTAATCAATTCTCAAAATGTAGAAGGTATGAAGCTGGCCTGCTCTGATATGGTGATGCCCGAAACTACTACTAAAAAACCTAAACGAACGCGAAATTTGTCAAAACAAACCTAAAGTAACAATCTATACCATTTTCAAAAAGATTCCAGCCGATCTTACAAGCAAATGTGAAATTGGCCTGCCCAAATAGTAACTGCCGGATCTATAGTACTCAGAAACCTAAACAAACGTCAAATTTGTCAAAACAAACCTAAACTAACGATCTATACCATTTTCATCAAACTTCAGCCGAACATGCGGGCAAGTGTGAAGCTGGCCCACCCAAAACGTAACTGCCGGATCTATAGTACTCAGAAACCTAAACAAACGTCAAATTTGTCAAAACAAACCTAAACTAACTCTAAACTAACGATCTGTACCACTTTTAACAAATTCCAGCCGAACATGCGGGCTAGTGTGAAGCTGGCCCGCCCAAAAAGTAACTGCCGGATCTATAGTACTCAGAAACCTAAACAAACGTCAAATTTGTCAAAACAAACCTAAACTAACGCTAAACTAACGATCTATACCATTTTCAACGAATTCCAGCCGAACATGCGGGCTAGTGTGAAGCTGGCCCGCCCATATAGTAACTGCCGGATCTAGTATATAGAAACCTAAACAAACGTCAAATTTGTCAAAACAAACCTAAACTAACGCTAAACTAACGATCTGTACCATTTTTAACAAATTCCAGCCGAACATGCGGGCTAGTGTGAAGCTGGCCCGCCCAAATAGTAACTGCCGGATCTAGTACTCAGAAACCTAAACAAACGTCAAATTTGTCAAAACAAACCTAAACTAACGCTAAACTAACGATCTATACCATTTTCAACGAATTCCAGCCGAACATGCGGGCTAGTGTGAAGCTGGCCCGCCCAAAAAGTAACTGCCGGATCTATAGTACTCAGAAACCTAAACAAACGTCAAATTTGTCAAAACAAACCTAAACTAACGCTAAACTAACGATCTGTACCATTTTTAACAAATTCCAGCCGAACATGCGGGCTAGTGTGAAGCTGGCCCGCCCAAATAGTAACTGCCGGATCTAGTACTCAGAAACCTAAACAAACGTCAAATTTGTCAAAACAAACCTAAACTAACGCTAAACTAAGGTTCTATACAATTTTCAACTAATTCCAGCCGAACATGCGGGCTAGTGTGAAGCTGGCCCGCCCAAAAAGTAACTGCCGGATCTATAGTACTCAGAAACCCAAACAAACGTCAAATTTGTCAAAACAAACCTAAACTAACGCTAAACTAACGATCTGTGCCATTTTTAACAAATTCCAGCCGAACATGCGGGCTAGTGTGAAGCTGGCCCGCCCAAAAAGTAACTGCCGGATCTATAGTACTCAGAAACCTAAACAAACGTCAAATTTGTCAAAACAAACCTAAACTAACGCTAAACTAACGATCTATACCATTTTCAACGAATTCCAGCCGAACATGCGGGCTAGTGTGAAGCTGGCCCGCCAAAAAAGTAACTGCCGGATCTATAGTACTCAGAAACCTAAACAAACGTCAAATTTGTCAAAACAAACCTAAACTAACGCTAAACTAACGATCTGTACCATTTTTAACAAATTCCAGCCGAACATGCGGGCTAGTGTGAAGCTGGCCCGCCCAAATAGTAACTGCCGGATCTAGTACTCAGAAACCTAAACAAACGTCAAATTTATCAAAACAAACCTAAACTAACGCTAAACTAACGATTTATAACAATTTCATTTGGGGGGGCCATTTTAGGCGGGCCAACTTCACAGACGTGATATAATTTATTAGGCTATATATTGCAAAATATCCGGTTGTGTTTGCATGTGGAAATTTATTTCAAATGAAAGGTTTTTTGTCTTTTGCAAAAGGAACTGAAAAAAGTGTAGAATATTATTCTTAAATCAGTAATATTGTACAGAAGAATCAAATGGTAACTGGCATTCTATAGCTTTCAACTTGCAATGTGGGAGCATATTTTTCATTCTATTATCATGTTTCCTCGGATTGTAGATGTCCGCCCCTTCCTTCTGTGATTTCCTGGCGTAAAGGCCGGGAACAACGACTTTTTCCCTTCTCAAGTGACCAATAAATCGCGCCACAGTCCATTATTTCCTATTGGGGAGCATGGAAATGTATCTTAAGCTAGTCTAGTGACTTTTCCTGGTTTATCTATTGTTGTGGACATTCAATGCTTTCAGAATTCTTTTTCCAAGCACAACACTAGTCTTTTATTCTATATTGTTATAACATCAAATTCAATTCAAAGATCAATTTGATAATATTGCTGCTTTATATTTTGAGATAAATAAGATTTCTGGGTGACGTATTAATAGCCAGAAACTCAAGGTCCAGGGGTGTCACCCCCCCCCCCCTGGAAGAACTAATCAACCCTCACATTCAAAGGAAAATTTTGGGGGGGATTTGGGTTGCCGCACCGGCAACCGGCAAAGATTTGAAACACCAAGTTTGACACAAAGCTCAAAATTTGAACTCAATTCAGAGCCCCTCTAAGCCCGATTTTTTATTTTCCTTTCAGTCTTTTCAAAATTAATTTTTGAATTTCAGTATTTTAGTAAAATGGGTTAGATGTAGGAAACTCGTAGAGAAGCTAGTACATGATACGTTACTTTAATTCTGATATATATTATACACCGATATGTCACAAGCCAAAACAACGGATTATTTCTGTATCAATCACCTAGTGTCAAAAACACAGATTATTTGTGCACTTCTCTTTTCAAACACTTGAACTGTATGGCCAGCAACACTGCGTTTTCACTCACCTTTCCCAACTTCGTAGTTTTGTGACCGGTACCATACGTTACCAGAAAAGAGAAACTCCAAACATGATTCCCGGGCAAAATGCTAGTAATGAATAACACATAGGCCATGTTTGTGACATCATGCCACATGCAAAAATAATCAATAATCAGTCAAGACTGGACTTGGATGGGTGACCGTGTTTCAATGACTTGATTCATAAGCTTTATTATCACTTACTCGATGGTTCGGAACCCACCTAAAAATAATAAGTCCACCATGTTCGCCATAACATGGTCAAACGGCAAGGTGAAACCCATAAAGGTCTCCCCACCAATAAAAGCCTATTATTATTTTATCAATAAATAAGAAACTATCGTTTCGACTGTCACGTCATTTTCATTCTGTATCAAACTTGTTCATACATAGCGTTTGAGACATTGAAAATGAGGTGACAGTCGAAACAACAGTATCTCAAGTACTAAACATTTTTGTGGTTGTGACATCTGTATTATCTAGATAATCTATTCGTCTATGGAGGCTATAATATTATGCTACTCTGTATTTAGATTTATTTTGATTGAGATTGAAAAAGAACGTGACAGTCGAAACTATAGTATATCGAGTTTTTAATGAAAGTGAATGTGACAACATCAGTCTTATTCATTAATAATTCAAAAATTTGAATTATTAATTAAAATTAAATTATAAAATATTAATATAATTATTAATTTAGACAGCCGGAATTTTTCAAATAATTATGAAAGTTTACAACGTACTTGAAGTTGAGGGCCTGTTGCCTAACAATATACACACTTGTTTCATTAGTAAGTTATTTGTATTTTTAGTTACTGAAATATCGAAAAGAGAATTCTAATTTGTAAATTTTTATGTACAACAGGCCCCAGGCTTCATGCGTCCATGCATTCAAACGATAGGCTACTAGAGCGATAATGAAAATCTTCACGCTTCGTTCAAATTTCGGAGTAGTTCAGCTCGTTTACGGTTGATTGGACAAGGGGATGGTCGGTAGGGGTGACCAGAGCATCTTGTCCGAAGAACAAGAGACAAGCGATTGCCGTTCAATCGCTGGCTCGTGCCTGAACATACGCAGGGATGGGTCGCTGCTGCAATTTATAGAAAAAATAAATAAAAAAAACGAACGCAGTTTCGATAGAAATGTTTCGACCCCCGACTTCTTTCATACATGACCTGTAGGTCGTTTTTCACAGGGACTACGGCCATAGACTAACAGGTTTTTCCATATAAATTGCAGGATCCGGTCTGGCAGATTGTTTTCACAGTGAGCGATGCAGAAGTGAAGGCGGGGTGGGGCTGGAGGTTCCTGTGAGGGTGGAGAGGGGCGGAGAGGCACACGGCCGTAAAAACAGCTACAAAAAGCTTTTCCCATTAAACTGCAATCCTAAAAAACTGTTTTTTATCCCTCAAAATGGCAAAAATCAATCTCAATTCGGGTGCAGAGTAGTTAGAGGGGAGTAACCCAACCTTATCGCTGTGATTCGAAACTAAACTCGCAATAAACTGTTGGGATACTTCGGTGGCAGTAAACTATATTCTGTCTGGAAGGAGGCTTTCAATAATTGAAATTATTGCAATTATTGCTTTTAATGTGATAATTATTAAAAATCCATTATTTATCTCTTATACTCCTGTTATGAATGCGAGAAAAAAAATAGTTGAAACTACTTGTTTGTGTTAATATCACTTCCGAATGGAATTGGATAGTTGTTTATTAAATGCATATTGACGGCACGTGCTTCAAGAGATTGCAAATTGACACTCTTGTTTTTTCATCTTTCTCCCAATATATCTCTCTCACTCCTGTTTGACAAATGCGTTTCTAGAACATTCACGCACAATAGAGAATGTTCCAGATTGTGCTACCGGATTCCAGAATTTCCTGGAATACTTTCAAACAGTATATAAGGAGTAGTCCACGTAAACAGGAGTCAGTTGTCATTTTCTCTTCATAAAGTTCACTTCCAGTGCCAGTTTAGTGACAGTTTAAATAGACATTGTGTTTACGTATATCAAGCGCCCAATTAAAGCATAATTATGCCCTTTTATAACGAAGTCGTTATCAATAAAGCTCGGTCAAAATACACACGAAGGAAATTGAATCATTTTCACAACCAAACACATTATTAGAAAGAAAATTTTCAATTTAAATGTTGTTGAAACAACTTTAGCAACGGCGACCTTACTATTTAACCACTTGAATATGTAATCATCTGTGCCATGTATGCATAGCTCAGGGCTGCATAGCTCAGGTAAAATGAAATGAATTTTTATCTCACAACAAAATATAATATTATTTTATTAAATTGACTTCAATACAAGTTATAATAAGGGGATTGGCAACTCGCTTAGCATATCTAAATATTTAAAATGTTGGAGCAAGATAGATGTTGATTAGTTATGGGGCTGGCCTATTATTTAGTTCATGAATGAAATTGTAAAATCAACTAAGGTCTTACCTTCTGTGATGGGATGCCATGCAGATGGAATCTCCTGTTCCATCATGCATCCATCATCACAAGACACCAACTCACTGCTCACTACTCAACTACTAACTCATCTACTGGCCTTCCAAGTAACTTTACAATGCCTTAAATATATTAGCAACGAAAATGCTATGAGCATCTCAATGTCAAACACAAATGAATTCATGTATGGCATTGAAATACCTCTGACCTAATCAACATCTGCCTCCTCAATGTCACAACGTGTTTTAAAATAAAACATTCTACTGAAAATAATCCTTGAATCAGATTTGAGAAATAAACTTATACCTCACAAACTTCAACGTTGAAACCAATGGTGACACAACATGATTACAGATGTGCTTTGACCTGGTGAAACTAACGTGGGTGAAAATTCTAATATTATTTCAATAGCATCATCTCAATCTCATACAATGGAAAATCGATCATTTTATGAGCAATCTATTGATCCAGTATAGATGAACGCTTCCATTTTCAAAATAGGACAAATTAATGATTAAAATGAGACAATTCCTCATTTTTTCTGCTACAACACTCCACAAGTCAATTTATTTCTCATCTCTCTTATACACACCATCAACAACATTAGAGATCATCACAACAACAGTAGCCAAACTATTGATCCAGTATAGATAAACGCTTCCATTTTCAACATAGGACAAATTAATGATTGAAATGAGACAATTCCTCATTTTTCTGCTACAAGACTTCACAAGTCAATTTATTTCTCGTCTCTCTTACACACCATCAACAACATTAGAGATCATCACAACAACAGTAGAGACAACCGCAGTCGGCCTGTAACTTTGCCAACACTGCCGTCATGATGAATAGCAACCATCGCCTTTGGAGGTTAGCTTCGTCCCTTCTAAGTTCTATTTCCTAATTTTGCTCGAACATTTAGCAAATACAAAAGCTGCTGAAAAGGGCGGGCAGAGACGTTTCGTAGTTGCTGTAGAATATAAGCGAATTTAATAACGTGTACTTCGAGGGAGAGTTTCTAGAGTGCATTGTTCTCTGGGTGGAACTGTCGCCGATTCCAGCAATAAACCCGACACTGAGAAGACGAAAGCAGAAGCAGAAGAGCAAAAGAGATGTGTCTCGGATTGTCGGGCAGATTTATTTCGGTTTTAATTGCCGATATTCGTACGCTCGAAGGAACGCGGCGCTCTTGCGCGTCATCCGATGCAATGGCTTACGCAAGAACGCACTCTCGGATGTGGGGTCGTACTCTTTCCCCGTTTCTACTATTTCGTGTCTAGTTTGTCGCTAGATGATGTCCTATCTTGAGCCAAGACCCTCTCACTTACAAACACTAACATTTGAAAGGTCTAAAACAAAAAGGGTTCAAAAGCCTTATTTAAATTATAATGAACATTTTTGTGGGCAGAAATGGAAATTCAGCTGTAATGGAAATAAAAATATAAACTTAATAAAACAACTTTTGAATGGAAATTAACTCACGTTATGGCGTGACGGCCGTTTCGCTCTGTTGTCTAGAGCATCGTCAGACGACCCACAGGACTGTGGGTCGTCTGACGATGCTCTAGACAACAGACCGAAACGGCCGTCACGCCATAACGTGAGTTAATTTCCATTCAAAAGTTGTTTTATTAAGTTTATATTACATATTATGGAAACAAGATGGATCTTCAACATCGGAAATAAAAACTCAGTAAAATATTGTCAGTTTTGTTAAATTATAATTTGGAGTTTTAAACAAACGTTTCTCAATCTACTAAAGTACAGAGTTTCTTAATATATTTTTATACATGTTTGATACATGGATGAACGGATGAGAAAGGATGCTTTTGAACAAAACGGATGATACAATACAGTTCGATTAAGAGGAAAATGTATTATTCCGCACATGGGAATAAGCCTTATAGAATCCTTACAAGCCTTACCAGAGAATTGAGTATCTAGTGACTTTTATAGAGTGGAAGAGAAATAAATACTCCAAAAAGGAAGAAAAAGAATAATGTGAACCAAAGCCAAAGTAAGTGAATTTGAATTGGAATCTGAATTTGAATTTTTGGAGGATGAAGCCCACATACGTCTGAGACCTGTGCGTGGGTAATGAGTTGTATGATTGTGAATGATGAGCTGGCCTACAGTTTTATGTGGGTTCAGAACCACCGGGAAGTGATCTTACAGCAGAGAACAGTGTCTCAGTAAAAAAATGGCGTTTCGCACAAAACGATCAAAGATTTGGAATAAAAGGTTGAATTTCAAATAAACTTGATCCGAAATGGACATTACTGTAAATGAAAATGTATGAAAGTCAAAAGGGAAATGAAAAGTTGAATTTCGAATCCATTTCGTGTAAAATAAAAAATTATATTTGGAATATAGTTGATAAAAGAAAAAATCTGAAAGGCCAATCGAAATGGAATCAAATAATAATTTTTTTGCACCATCAATATTCTAAGTGGGAATATGTATGAAAAGTAGAATGTCAAATTAAACTAGTGTAAAATGAACATAGCTGTACTTGGTTACAGTACCTGTAGGCTGCAGGGTAAATGTCTATGCCTTGAGAAATAATTCCATTTTGAGACATACTATAGGTCTGAATATTTTTTATGTTTCAAGTAATATTCAAGTTTTCAAGAGCTTACAACTGCATATGTAACTTCAATCACTTGCTCCCACATAGCTTATAATTAAAGACATTGCTACGTTATATCTTTTTTCTCACTTCAATCTATTATCTGTGCTCACTGATTGATTTTAGTAAAAATATTGGAGCCAAAAATGATTCACCGACTAATAGAACGAGCAATACATCATCAGAAAACTAAGACATTCACCGATTGAAACGCGCCTTCAATTCACAGACTGCGTCATGCCGGAAATGGAAATTTCCATTCAGCTGGTGACGAGATGAGGGACCCAGATTTTTCTTCGCAGATAACTTGCGGGAAATGTGATGACACTGATGACGATGATGATTACTGATGATGTCGATGTTGATGATGCAATAGAAAAAGTCCCGGATTGAAGGGGAGAGTGTAAAGGGAAAAAGTAAGCGTAGAAAAGGGCTTAAACAGGCCCTGTCCCTGACAGCAGGCTGTTTGCAGAGCCCTCGTCCTGTGAAATGCTACCTAATATGAATGTTTTGCTTTTGAACGTCCCAGAAAAATATTCTCGCCTGAATAGTTACGTGCGTTTACACACAAGAAGTCGAAGTGAGCCAACTTGAATATAATCTCCCAACTGACACTGTTGACATTCGCCTTACAATAAATATAATATTATGCTAATGTTTGCAGAGATATTCCTCCCCCTGTTCCCCATATTCAAGCGTCGATGCCTGTGGGGAAAGAATCTCATGTACTTCACACCTGGCTTTCCTCTCTGACGTTTCATACTTTTTAGTTCGATTTGTGTGGGTGTGTTGGATTACAATATTTGTTACAGCCAGAATAATCGAATGTTTTAATTCTTAAAACGCTTGATGATGTTTTAATTCTTAAAACGCTTTCTCCTGATTTTTATCATCAATACAGTTATAATTAATTATTGCAATGGATTGCAGGAACGTTTCAATTTGAATCTGGGCTCCCATAACCAAAATAACTATAATGGATTTCCATATTTGATTCTAAATCTTCGTTATTTTTCTATACAAATCATACAAATAAACTCAACTTTTCTCTCCAGAAATAATAAAGCCCTAGGTAAGATCCTGTACGGGAAATTAATAAGCTCCCTTCACTTTGTATCATCTCATCCAGTATTCTGCAATACGCCCATTAAAAACTCGCTCACCAACATCTCCTGCTCAGCTATCTTTTCGCTTTCTAAAATCGAATAGTCGGTCAAAACCGTTATTCCAGATCTCTGAAATTAGGTAAAGTGGTAGTTAAGCCAGATCTACCAGGACAGCGGCTCATCCAGATTACAGAATTGTACAGATTTTCAGATAGGTTTTGAATAACAGTACATAATGAGAATGCATGATTCTTGGGAGTCTACTGCCTGAAGAATGTAGGATTCAAAAAATACAATAAACAAAATATGTTGATAAAATACAGTACATTTAATAAGAAAATGTTCATTATTATGTTTTTTGCCACACTAGGACGTAATGAGCTGTTTTTCGTGCGTCATATGGAGGCCGAAAGTGTTTGGTTTCCGACGAGGTCTGTAAACGTTTACCGCCCTAGGGCGGAAAAGAAAATGACCTTGAATGACAGCTGATCGTGTCTGGATACAGCAGTCATGATTGTAAAAATGAATCCTTCCAACTTTTATGTAAAACAAAAAGATTTAAACCATCAATAAATGTTTATTTTTTATTATTAAATATGTACGTAGTATTTAAAATGTCAAAAATGATCACTTTTTATAACTTAATAATATATAATATTTTGTAGTTTTGATATCAAACAATAGAACCTTTTTATTCAACCTACAGAGCTCTGGGTGGGAATTTTGTGAACTACTACAACTGTTGCTAACCTTGGTTGGTTAGGTTTTTTGTTTTTAGGAATTTTGTCTACTATACTGCAACTGTTGGTAAAGGTTACTGTTGGTATAGAAAGGTTAGTTGGTTAGGTTTTTTGTTTTTTATGCAGGTTTTGAATCAGGAACAGGAATAACAACAAAACACCTAACCAATTAACCTTTTGGCGTACAGTTGTAGTAGTTGACAAAATGCCCACCCAGAGCGCTGTAGGTTGGATAAAGAGGTGATAGCCGTTCCTTGTATTCTTGCAAGTACCATAGCCTTAAAATTTCGCTTTCAAAATTTCCAACTTAACATTGTTGTTTTGTTTTTTTGTGGTGTGGCGAAAAATAGCGTTCGCAACACGGGCAAAAATGTTTTGCCGGCTCTCAAATGCTTCAAGTTCTCGACTTCGTCTCGAACTTGAAAACCGCGATCTCGAGCCGGCAAACACACATTTTCGGCCCTAGGTGCGAAATATACTATTACAACCCCCAGCATCTTCCACCACTGCTCTCACATTTTTGACGACACTCTACTATAATATATTAATTGAATTGAGACTGTTATATTTGAAATTTATGTGTTAATTTGCAAGGTTCCCTGAAAATAAATAGGTTTATAAGCCATCATTATGCCTCCTTTTTTCCTCCAATATTCAGGTGTCCTTGTATCTCTCCACTATAATCCTGTGCTGTGTTATTATGACAAGTATCGTATGGCAGTATGTGATCACCTACAGTTTTTCCCTCATTTTTCTTCTATAAATATTCTTCAGCTGAAATTCGTTGTTTTTTGTGTGTTACAGCCAGCATTTTCCCTTCGCCGACCTCTTACTGGACGAATCCCAGCGCTAATCTGTACTCAAACATAGCAGCTGCCTCCACGCACTCAATGTCACATCATCCTGGTCACGTGACGTCACACCTTGGCTCATATCCGCATTACGCATGACCTGCTGCGGGACCGCGCCGCCTCGCCATACCATAAATGGGATACTGGGAGCAACCAGGATACCAGGAGCTGCCAGGCTAACTCGATACTCATATACCAGGAGCTACTAGGATATCAGGAGCGACCAGGACACCAGGAGCTACTAGGCATCTGTATACTAAGATTGCTAGGAGCTACTAGGACACCATGCTACCAAGAACAAAACAAAGAAACGCGGTGCGGATGGTCACTACCAGGAGTGCAGAACAAAAATTAATGGTCGTTTTTATACAGTGAGACTGTGAGACATACCAGTACCAGTACCAGTACTGTACTAGCTCACAAGCTAGATGAACTTTATGATGGAGTCATCTGTTTCAAATGTATTTGTTTGATATATCAAGATACTGGGGATGAGGACTCTTGAAGTCAATATCACTTGCACATAAAATTTGCATGGAAATATTTTTTGCTTCAGTTGATAATCATTTTGAGGATGAATTATTGTACTGTGACATTAAATAGCTTGTTCGTACATTCCTTCCTCAAATTAATAGCAATGATCATCACAATCTAGTCATTGATTTTCTTGTCATTTTCTCTATCTGTCTGATATTTTTTTATCAGTTGTGAGCCTAGATTAATCAAAGAGTTGATTCATCATCATCATCATATTGTACAAAGACGATACTAAATAATTTTGTTCTGTTGAATATTATTTCATTTTTGACTTTGTTCAGCCTATTCTTTCAAATTTAGTTTTCTGTTTTTAAAGCCTATTCAGTCTATTTCATGTTTCTTCACATTTTTGTTCATTAGATTTCATGGTTTTTCATCCTTCTTTAGACTTCTATCAATATCATTTGCTTTCCATTCCTAAAGAAAACTACTTTCTCTGGTTTTTAAGCCCCGTTCTATAGAGAACTGTAGAACAGAACCATACAGACAATTTGATTGATCTCCACTTCAAATATACCAAAAAATTTAAGTTTCCAAGCGACAAAGTTTTTACGTTTCAAAGCTTTCTTGAAAAGGACTCTTCTTCCATGATTCAATAAATTTTCTTCGTTTCATCTGTGATTCTTACTCTAGTCAATTTTGTTTTTTATTTAATTATATTTGCCATCGGTGTTGCTTAATATATTATGATTCAATAAAACTGAATGAATGTATTTTTCTTCTATGAAGTCATCCTAGTTCTAACAAATTTATTTTAGAATGTTGTTCAACGGTTTTTGTCGCGAGATTATATAGTCGATATGATACGAAGTCTATAAATTAATATCATTGTAACGTGTAAATAGTGGAAAATGTATTTTTATCGGCCTGTGACAATTTAGACTCTACTAAAATAATAACTATTATAATAATAATAATGTACAGTGCAATAATAAGAATTAGCATTTATTACAACAAATGTGTAGAGATTTGTTGTAACATTGAGCTTACCATATGGACGTTGTTGACCAGAGAGTCGATAAGAAATATGATAATGCGAATCACAAATTTTATATAAGACGAGAGTGTGTGATACATCACTCATTCATTGTGGATAGTGCTTCAAGAAAATAAAGTAACTGATGATTTTTACAACCTAAGTGAAGTGCTTTTTACAACATTAATGGCAAAAAATGGAAAAACATTCTTTAATTCTCATTTTAAAGCATTTTTTTAATTGGAAACAATTATAGGAAACCCACAAAACTTGAAATAAGTGAATATAGTTTCTGTTTGTTTTTAAATTTATGTTTTTTGGAATAAATTGAATTTGAATTTGTTCATGCTGGAAGACAGCTCTACAGGTAAATAAATCAATAATGCTCTGCATAGTTGATGTGTTACAGTTGTAGGCTACAGTACCGAACCGTAACCAAAAATTGACAATATAAACTTTAAAAAGATCATAATATACAGAACTCCCCTAACCTTTTTCTAAAACTTATATAGATCTATTTAAAGTTTGCTTCATCATTAATTTTTTTTAAATTTATCAATTAACATGTATTTATTACATGATATTTGTGAACATTTTCTTCTTGGTCCATGGATCAATAAAATATCAGTTTACAATTATTGTTCTTGACATGCTATTCTATGTCATATTTGTAAAATAAATCTGATCTCTCATAATGTAAATATAGAATACAGTGTTCAAATATTAGTTATTCTCATTGTAATAGATGTGTTATCGATAAAAAGCGTTGAATTGAACACCTTTGAGTAACAGGGTATTTTTAATCAGTGTTGTCGAAATTTTGAAACATGTTATTGCTTACCCATTTTTTTATTGTTTCTTTGAAATGTAAAAAAATTAACAAACATCATTATTTGAGATGTAAGTTGGATGCCTGTAAATCAATCAAGAAATTATTCATTATTGTTGAATCTTTTTTAAAATCATGTCATTTTTAATAAGCAATCAACAACTCAAAACTAACTCGTTATCTATACAAAGAGCTTTTTTATATCCTAAATAACTATTAAATTCAAGAAAGATCAAGATAAGATTCTATTTCCTAAGTTACAGGACATATTCGTATGTTATACCTGACATCTGAAAAAATAATTATTTTTTTCAGGGAAATTGATCAGTATGAGTTAGAAAACCTATCATAAGGATATGACGATTCATAAAATTTATCAAAATTCCTTTCTGGTAAAATAAGGGTTCGGCTAAAAACTAGTTAAAATAAATTAACTAGTCAAAGCTTATCTGTACCAGACTATTAACTTGCTAACTTACTAGCCGGATTATCACTCAACCATTAATAATTTTTCTAGTCAAATGTGTGTACAAGATATTCATAGCACTCTTCAGTTCATCATATAATATTTTTATTATATGTATTTTGCTATGCATTTGATATTATTATGCAATATTTGTTTATCGCTATATTATATATTTATTTAATTAATTAATAGTGCAGCAATAGAGGTTGCTAATATTGCTCATAATTAAATAGGTTCGACTTACCAGTTTACGTTTATTTTGATTTTGTAGGAAATATGAATAACTCCTATCCTGAATCGTATCCTATGACTTATGATGTATGACGTTTGACGTGAAGTTGGTCTCAATTAAACGTTTTCATATTGTAAATATAGATTTGTATAGAATAAAATGTGGTTGCTTTTTTCGTACAACGGTAAAATTGAATAAATCTTCACAAATCTTTATCAAACATTGTAACTAATATTAATTTTGCCACCAAAGAACCGGAAATTCCTGTTTTCTCTGTCAGATTTTCAATCCGCATTCTGCAGCTCGTGTCTAAATTTGAGTACAGTAATTTGAAAATATTTACTTTCAAGTAACAACTATAAATCACTTTTAAGGTGACTGTTATTTTAATTTGAACATTCCAGCATAAAAAGGTAAACCACAATGTTATTATTTTCTCCAGTTTGTAAACATGTAATGTATAGATGTTAAATTAGAAGTACGCAGTTGAATATAAATGAAAGATAAAACCTTGGAAACTGCCTTTTATTCATGGTTCCTCCTTTATTCAAGAGTTCATATTATTACATTATGTGAAATGTACTCATAACTTATAAAGATTTAGACTTTATTTGAAATTTAGTAATAGAAGGAGTAATGGTCTGAAAAGTCTATTTTTTCTCTATATTTAACCGTATTTCACCTTTATTAGTAGATAGGCCTACAAGAATCATCATTATCATTAAATAGAATAAATTTTTATCAATAAATTGTATTCTTGTTAGGTGGAATATAAGTTAACTAAAAAAGCCAGGCTTTGCTCTGAAGTAGTTGATTGAGGGAGTAATGAATGCTATTAATAACCTTTCTTTTTATTTAAAATCTCTATAAACGCAATAATTATTATCGGTGGTCTTATCATCATTGCCCTCGAAAATTATTCCGTTTTTCAATTTGTTCAATGTTTTTTTAGAGTCTATTTTCTTTTAACTCTATCATTAGAGTCCGTTCTTAAGTTTTGATTTTAATAAAAAGAAAAATCCAAAATAATTTAAATCAAATTGTTTAACATGCCGGGCTTTTAGCACCTCCCACTTGAAGGCAGATAATTTTTTCAAAATATGTTCATGAGAAATTTCAGCTCAATTTTTATTTTTTAATTGATTTCATCAATAAAATTGGCAAGAAATCGATCTTGAAGAAGTTTAAAAATATGACCATAGAAAAAGTTATATCTAACAGAGAATTACTAAGCATTTTTAACATCAGCCTGCTTTCAATAACGATTATTATTGAAAATTCCTTTTTAAAATGTTTTCATATTATTATTCACGAAGAGCAATCAATATGAAAAATAACGTTCGATAAAATAAAAATAAATAGCCCTTGTAAGCGCCATAAATCATTGCTGTTTACTTTAGTACTTTGACAGCCATTGCAAAAACTGATATACAAATAATGTCATTATCTTACCTGATCCCTTATCGTAATTTCAATCATAAACATAAATTTCCACAGATAGAGACAACATAAATTTATAGTTATAAATTTTAAACATAATTATTCTCATGTTCAATGTTCATATTTGAAATAATTTTGAATTTGCCGGGCAATGAATGTAGCCTGAATGAATGTATTCAATTTTGAATGTAGCAGCGCCATCTGACAGGAAACCGAAGAACTCCATGTGAAGTCACTGAAAAAATTATCAAGTGAATATGAAGTCGTGATTATTATGTAAATGAATGAAAATAATATCAATCGGTCAAATATAGCCTACAGTAGATTAAATTGGTAGAAAGTAATGAAACGGAATGTTGTTATGAAATTCTTTTGAGCCGATGCTGACGCATTATAAGTAACATCAAGAATGACTTTTCAAGGTAGAAAAGCTTTCTTTTAAAAAAATGTGCGACGTAAAACCAATTGGTAATTATAATAAGAGATAGTATTTAGGTGGAAATCCATGTTAAAATGTTGCAGTTTCAGACGCAGCTAGCTACCGATTGTATTGAAATGTAATCAATAGCCTACAGTTATCAATAATAATTCAGTTTTCTGACTACAAGTCTTTCAACGATCTTTATCTGCAGATTATTATTGCAAAGTTCTTATCGTATTGCATGATTCATGGATTTGATTTAAAGAATCTTGGGGAAATTATTTCGGAGCTCAAATATTTTCCAAAATAAAATCAATGGAACGCTTTTTTAAAGGACTCAAATTTTCTCAAATTTATTTATTTGCCAATACAATTAATTAGAAAAAACATATAGAAGCAAAAGTCATTTATGAAAAATACTAGAATAAAATTCACTATAACTAGGAATAAAAGTACTAAATTGGCACTACTAGCAAAGCAAGCTTGAGCGCTAGCAGTGAGTTCCTAAAACTAAACAAATTAGCCTAAACATTGAAAAAATAAAAAAATATGATACATTCGTATCAATTCTAGAATGATTTACATTTCAACAAAATAAAAGTGTATAATTCGAATATACATTTTTGTCAATTGAATTGAATAAAAGGGAATAATTTGAAATATAGGCTACATTTTTGATAATTGATATGTATATAGTCTATGTTTTATATTCATGATTGATATTTCAGACTGGAAATCATACATTGATGATTGTGATACCAAATTGAATTGAGGTCGGATCATTTCTAAATTCTGTAACCTCTAGTTTTCAAGTCTTGAGCAAGTCCCTGAGAACTCTAAATTGGTAATCATATACAACCTGACTTTGTAATCTCAACTTTCTAGATCCTTCTACATGACGAATGAAAACTACCCTTATGTCTTTCCTTAATACTCCCAAGAAAGTCAATTTTTCTATAACCGCACCATAACATGGTACAAACAGGCAACCTAGTGAATTAGGTATCATCAATGTTTCGGGAAGTAGCAAATGGGTCGTCGAGTAATAATAATAAAAAGTGGGTCGAGCAGGTGAAATGGTAGGTAACTTTGCTCTTGCGTAATAAAGTCTCTAGTCATTAAGAAGGGGCTTCGACAATTTAAGCCAGGTCTTATGAGCATCGATGAAGGGACTAATGCTGATTGTTGCATCGACTAGCCGAATTTATGAGCTGTCATGAAGTGGAAAAGGTGGCTCTGTTCGGAGCCTAGGACTTGGCTTGATGGAAATGGAGTCTTGCATGTAATCGGGCTCCCAATTTGGAGGAAATGGTATCACGCGAACTACACAATAGAAAGAGAGAAAAATGGAAGGAATCGATGAAGATAGAGATTAAGAAAGAATGAGAGAGAAAGAGTGTCTCTCCTTTGATTACATGCCGTGACCGAAACTAAAGCAAAGTTCGAGACGAGTGGATAGGCACAAAAGAGATTACGATGAAGAGGGTTGGAGCAGATAGAGAAGTGAATCAACCAATTTAAACTTTCTGATATTATAACCTCGACGCAGATCATGCAGTAGTTTATCCATCAACTTTTCCTTTGTTCCGTGTGCTCATCAATGAGTAAATGAAATAAAATAGATAAGGGAAGCCACGGAAAACTACTTTTTAGCCTCGAGTTGCACTTTCAGATTTAGTTTGCTTTTTGTGTTATTGTAGTCTCAATGGGCAATTACTGGATGGATACATAAGAGATGTAACGTAAGTAAAGCGTAAAGTTTCGAGGTTGAACTTGATATTGATTAGATTAAATTAGATTATTTACTTTGTTCATGTAGATAACAAAATGCACAGTCTTAAAGTCTTAGATTCTAGATTGTTAAAAATATATAAGTACTGTAATTTTACAAAGCTTAACTAGAGAATTATTCAACGAAATGAATATGAGATGCAATTTGATAGCGATAATATGATTGTGATGTATCTACATGAAACGGCGAAGTTTGAACATATAGATGTCCATTCTTGGAAGAGGAAATTCAAGGATATCCTTCTCATCAACACTTGACCGTAATTGATGAGAGACAAACAAAATTGAGAAGCTAGCGCGTTTATCAAGGTTGCTATAGTTTAGTTTATATGTTTCTAATAAGATCTTAATCTTCAGAAAAGAGAACAATGGATAAAAAAGGCTAATAAGATAACATTAGTGAGCCCCACGGGCTGAAGAACCCGCCAGCAAACAACTAATTTTGGAAAGGGCGACTTCTTTCTCGATTATCCTAAAAGAAGGTAATAACGAAAAACGAAAACGGTCGTGTTCAACAGGACCATACGATTACAAAAACGCTTTGGACGCATGTTTTGGCTTTCATTCGACATTCAGTTCATTCAATTAGATTATTGAGGACCCGACAGGACCTTATTGAAATTGTACCGTTGTCCGTCCGCCCGTGTGCTCTAGCGCTAAAAAAAGAAGATTCTAAACTCTTCAAACTTGGTATAGGTCCAAGTGATATCGCTATTGATTTTAGAGTTTGGGGGTCGAATATAATAGTTATTTATGTATTAAGAGCGTGAAGCGCGACTTTATCGCTCGAGCCAAAACATTTTGGGGTAATTTTGCGAGAGCGATAAAGAAGCTTCACGCGCGAATTGCATACAATATTTTTCCTAAAACTGCAGTTCTGGATTCCAACACAATAAAAGCTTGTAGTTTGTAACATCACAGACCATGCGCGGATTTGGTTAGCGTTCGCCATTGTTGAGGTTATGTGAATTTCATGGATTCCGTGATCCACCAATGAGAAGGCATTAAAATCAAAACAGAAGCGTAAAGAAAACAGCTGGCGAGCGTAAAGTACTTTACCGCTTGCGGAGCAGTAAAGAGGTATTTTACAATTAGTTTTCAGTACGTAAAGAACTACTTTACGAGCAGTTGTAGGAAAAAATAATGATGATGTAAAACAGATTTCCACTATTCGCATTAGGTTAGTTTTTGCTAGTGAGAATCAAAACATTGGACAGCTGGTTCATTTCGAATAAAAAAACAAGAGAATAATAAATAATAATGAGAAATTGAGGATATTAACAATAATTAATTTAAAAGGATTTTCAAGTGAGCCTTTATCTCAGAAGGGGGGTTTGGGGTACTCCCCGGTAAATGTTTGAGGAATAATCCCTCTAAAACCACATTTTGAGCAATTCTGAAAATTGCAATATAAATACGCTTGCTTTAGAGATGAAGACTTTGTACCTTCAGCGTGAAATTCAATGAACTTGCTCAATTCAGTTTAATTTTCTTTTGTCTATAGAGTCTAGAGAACCAAATATAACTGTGTGTGTTTTGAATACATAAAAATTAAAGTGAAATTGACATTGAAGTGGTTCAAACAGATCTATTCTGAAATGAAGATCAAAAATGGACGAATAGTACAAAAGGTACTTTTCCGATTATTTGATAATTTTCCTTTTCAATTCAAGTTGAAAAAATGGATTTAACTTGAGAAATTCTCCTGAATAAATTCAATCTTCCATATACAGAAATAGTCTCTCAAAACTTGTTAAAGTTCCAAAAGAAATCTGTTTCTGAGGGGATCTATGTCTTTGTCAACTCCCCTCCCTTACAGTTATGCCACTGATCACTGACAAGGTCAAAATAGATAACATTTTGACCCCATTATGGTGAAGTTTATTAGGGCTTAAAATCAGCTTGAAATACATTCATTTTCTCATAGAAAGTTCAGCATCTCAATTTAAAGTAATCCCCAATGACATCAAGATACAAATAAGTAATATTTTTCTTGAGGAATTTTGGTGCATGTAGAGAGATAAGTCAGAACCAATTATTGTATTCTTCTATGTAGAATGTGACTAACTAACGCCATACAGCGATTTAAAAAAATTCAACTAAAAAGGTTTATAAAATGATAAAGTTGTAATAAGCTTAATATTGACAGTTAATGAAGTAATCTCATGGGTTTGGGCCTATCAGTACAAAATAAAAGTGAATCTGTGTAACTTGCACAAAAAAATTATCATGTTTGATTTGATTATGCTGATATGGATAGATTTAATTGCTTTATGCAGCGTAATTCGAGTAGCTCAGAGTTAGGTGCCACTCTGAATACCACAAGATTAAATTTTATATAATAATACTCTGAGATTCGGAAAGTTGTCAAAGTATTGAAAAATTACGTATTTATCCGAATCTCACAATGAGGAAGGAGATCATAGTTCCTCCTATCTCCTATCGTTCTATAACTTGCTTTATATCATAATTCTCTATCAATCCTCCTTTATCCCTACGTGGAAACTGAAGTCCCAACTTGGCCTGAAACTTGCAACCAGGTCATAATTACTGTGCAGCACACTTTGGCGTCACAAGATATCAGCATCTCTGAAGACGACCCAAGTTTCGCTCGCGCGGGTAAAGGGGAAAGGGGAAACACTTCCTGTCCTTAGCTGGCGATGAACATCTATCGCCATTATCGGGTGGGTGATTCCCCGTTGCGCGAGGAAGGTGGGTGTAAAGAAGAAGAAGGTGGAAACTCAGGGGGGATTTTGAGTCGTAGGGGATCTTGGGGGAGCGGCGGGCGTCCATCTTGCCGGTTCCGGAAACGGTGGTTGGTGGTGTCGTGGCTGATCGATCGGTGGCGGGTCGGGGCTCGTTGGCTTGCGCGCGTTTCCATGACTACTTCCGCACTCAACACTCCTACAAGATAAACTGACATGCATAGACGCATCGTAAATACCCCCTTCCTTATCAACCACCCCCCCCCCCCCACCCATCACCATTCACGTCGGCAAATCTGTTCGCCGTTTACCCACCAGATCAGACGTGTCCGTCGACGCCATCTTCCGATCAGCGATTCTATACTCTACTCAAAAGATATCCCTCATCATAAAAACCCTTAGCCCCGTAAGATGATCATCCTCCACAAGCCCCCAAGTTGAAGATGTTGAAGAAACTATGGTGAAGCGTTGGAGAATTGATGGGACCAAATAGTATTGATCATCTTCTAAGCCTAAGGGATCAGTTGTACGATATGTCTCTCAACGATACTCTACTCCACTCTTAAGATGTCCCGCACCCCAAAAACCTTTATATGAATTGTATTGTATTATATTTATTGTATTGTCTAAATGTATCCCCAAGATAACGTTGTTGAAGAAACAGTGGAGCGTTGAAGAGTTAAAAAGAATTGATCACCTTAAGGCATAGGGCATCAGCTTTACAGCTTATAAGTTTATTGTAAGACTTGAGGTACGTCCGTTGAGTTAAGATTCTTTACTATAAGTTGGCGTTGGTTAATACAGTTGAATGATATTGGGCAATGTGTTTAGAATAGAAAAATATTCTAAATGGCTTTGATCGTTTCAAAGAATCAGTAGAACAGGCTCTTCTCAGACAAGTCTTGAGATGTGAGTTCATTTTTTGGGAATACAATAGACACTCTCTTTAACCAGCCTCGATTTATCCGTCCATCATTTATAAAACAAACAATGAGTCATGACTCCAGCAACAAAATGTGAGTTTAAAATATTATTTGTATGAAATAGAACGTTTTGAGCAGAACTATGAACACTAGGGCACGTCGATGCGGTTCTTCAAAATAATGTGAAAGAATATGAAGTTCTGTAAAGTAACAAAAAAACTTTGGAAATTATATGCGGTACGATTTTAAAGTACGTGTTAATTGGATTAACCGGCCAGGGGTTCGGTCCCGTAGAGTCCCGTTCGGGCTGGTTAACCCTCGATTACTCGCGGTATTAGATTGAATCTAACATTTTTAGTTCTTGTTAAGAATTCTTTTTTATTTTCGTTGCATTTCATTGATCTTTTAGATATCCTTTCAGGTATATTTAGACCACCTTTTTCGCTAGTAACTTTGATCCGGTACGGGGGGGGGGGGAAGGCCACAAGGAAGGAGGGAAGTGATGGAAGTTGGTCCTTGTTAGATCCAATCTAACGGCGCGAGTGAGAGCGTAACTTTGCAAGTCTCAACGGCATTTATTGCTCTCCTATAGAGTAATCTAGACACTTGCTTCGCTGGAAAATTTTCAGTTTGGTGTGAGTAAGCATTGTAGTTTTCTAAATTTCCATTCAAGAAAAGAGCATTACTATTAGGGATCAATTATTATTTATCCATGCATACCGTGATAATATTTTTCCAAAAAAGTGTTAGACACGTGAAACAGCAACTTCTCATCAAAATGTTAGTGCAATTCCAGCAGTTTGTGTAACTTATGTAGTTGTGTGTAATTTATCTAGTTGTGTGCATTTTCTGCTCATCAGCATTACTCTTACTTGAAGGTGCTTTTTGGGGTAGTTTCTAGAAAAAGAAAATTACTTAGCGGGTATCGTGACGGGAGGTGATCCATCAGTTCTCTGTCTCAGTGCGACCAAAATGGACTGCAAAGTGGAGGAAAGTAGAAAACAAAGCCTACGGCTAAGAGCCTTAATGTGCAGTTGCATGGTAGCTTGGAAGGGCTGAACTGCATGGTCTTGAAATAGTCATGGCACTCATGATGAGAAATTAGTGATCTTGAAAATATTGGATTCAAAATCTTTGAACACATTATAATTCCTGTGAACGTCTGTCCATTGAATGTTTTCTGTAATTTTTTGATCTCTGAAATTAAATAAAAAATTTTCTTTTAGTAATCGAGTCAATTAATGAATGAGCCTATAAATATCGGGGAAACATTGTACTTTTACCTAATAACACTTATATAAATTTAATATGGAATGTGGAAAATGGAAATTAATTTGAAAGGAGAACTAGTCTGATTCTGGTCTAAACCCTGAATAATCCTGTCCTAAACATTATGGTACTTTTAGGTACGATTATAGAAGGTACTTTTAGATAAGTACTTTTTCGTAACTTTTTGTTGGTTATTGGATAAGTGAAGCTTGCGACACATACTATTCCAATCATAACTCTCCTATTATTTGTTTCACTTTGTGCACTTATTTCATTGAATAAAAATATTCATAATTCATATTCATACAACTCATCCTTGTAAAGTTAGAAGAGTCCAATTGTCTTATTGACCCTGCGATGAACAACGTTATGATGTGATGAATAATTGTGAGATTTAATATGAATAAGAACTTTTTTGAGGAATTCATAACAAGACACTCCTCAATGAAGGAGTGGTCGAAAATATTCACAGCATTTTAAGAATTTTCGATTCAACTCTTCAAGTATATTGTTGACAGATATTGACATTTTTGAAGACGAGAAATAAAAATCTATAGATATTATTATTGGCCGAACGAAGAGAGGTCTCTGTTTCAAGTCAACTTTCTTTGCATTTGTCTGTCTGTTTGTAACATTTACGGCTAAACGAGTGGACAAAATTCTATGAAATAGACATAAATATGTACATATTTTTAAGAAATGCTCAGAGATGTATGAGTAAGGATTCTCAAAATTGCCTTGCATTTAAAAGATATTTGAAAGGAAAAAAGAACGGTACACAGGCCTTCTTCTATAGGAAACATATGATTTTTTAAATGAGCTCCTCCATGCAACTGGAATCAGATTTAAAGATAGCCCTCGGACCCTGTTATTCATACGGTTGAGCGTTCATATGAATTAAGTTATCATTCATAACAGTAATATATTTTTATGAGAGAAACACATCATTTCTGATATTCTATTTAAGAATAACAAGTGGTTACTAAGTAAATGATAATTTTACAAATTCAATTAATATTGTTCCATAAACTCATTCATCAGACATGTGAAATCTGATCTGATTCGGACAATCAGCTGTCTGGAAAATAGAAACACAGCCTTGGTAATGTGAAACAGAATGACTTCTGTGGGAAACACACATAGACTACAAAAAATTTCATCAAGGGTTAGGTCTGTTAATTGTATTTAGTCTGCGTTGGTGATTATCATTGAGTAGATCCGAGTATGTTCCTCTGTGCAAGCACCCTTATTCTTGAGCGTGAGGTTTGCTGTCCATAGAACTGCTAGTTAATAAGAGATAAGATTGCAGTCATTTTTTCATGCTGATGATACCACATGAGTATGAGACTTATGCATGGGTCTCTCTGAGTTGATGATAATTATGTTATCGATTGTTAATTCATAATCAATACGAAAAATCATTACTGAAGAGATTTTTTATTTATATATATATATATATATATATATATATATATATATATATATATATACAAACATGTATATATAAATGCCGTACAATGATGATGATGATAACAATAATAACTCACAATCTGCACTTTTGTAGACTTCCAGAAAGCATATGACTCCATTGACCGGCAATACCTCTTCCAGACACTGAATGAATATGGATTGGACAGCAAGACTAAAAAAATCATCAGACTTACTCACACAAACACAACCTCCCAAGTAAAATTCATGGGGAACATAATTATCTGAAATTTTTCAAATAAAAACTGGTGTCTGACAAGGAGATGGACTTTCCCCGCTACTCTTTAACATTGCCCTGGACAAAATCATGAGTGAATGGGAACAAGAACTAAAAGCTCAAGGGAAATACGTTAAGTGTGACAAGAAGACAGATAAAAAACTCCTGTCTTGCTTTTGCAGACGACCTTGCAATACTTGCAACAAGCGAGCAACAGGCTATCAGTCAAATAGAAACCCTCAAGAAATGTTCAGAAAAATTTGGCTTGCAAATCTCCTTCTCTAAGATAATAAGCAACCACTGCAACCTAAAGAATTTGGCAAAATTGATAAAGTAACTGAGTTCCAATATCTTGGAGAAATTATAGTACCAATGGGGAAAGAAGAGAAAGCCCAAGAGGCCTGTATCCAGAAAATGAAGAGAGCCTTTGGCCAAACAAAAAACATCTACAACAAAATATTTCTCTCAATTTCCACCAAAATTCGACACTACAACACCGTGATCAAGCCTGAAGTATTGTATGCAAGTGAAACACTGGATCTCCACAAAAAAAAAGCAGTACAAGATGACATCCTGAAAGAGGAACGTAAAATAATTGTAGAAACGTAGAAAAATTCTTGGCCCAAAGCTGCCTGATGAAGGATACCAACTGCAATCACGCACAAGGACCGAGGAGCTCTCAAACCTTGTGGCTGATATCAGAAAAAGACGCCTGAAATTTTATGAACACATAAAACGCTTTCCAGAAACCAGACTCACTAGAATCCTACTAGATGCAGCAGAAGATATCGAAACAAATAGATGGACATTGGAAATCTGCCAAGACCTGAAAAATTGGGCATTGAAGTGGCTGATGTCACAGACCGAACCAGCTACAATACAAAAATCAGCAAGTGGGAAGTAGAGTCAGAGAGAAACCATAAGAAGAAGATGGGAGCCAAATGGACAGAAGAACAAAGAGCCATAATGAGAGAAAAATTGAAGGCTGCCTGGCAGAGAAGGAAATGCACATCTTCTGAGTGAGCTTTGCGAGATCAGTTCTCTGGTCTTTTTCACATATAATAATAATAATAATAATAATCACTATCCTGAAATAATAATAACTATCCTGACAGACAGGCCAGTGGATCAGACAACAGACCAGACATTGTGGTAGTAGACGAGAAAAAGAATTATACAATTCTTCTCATATATGTTACAATTACACGGGCCTCCAACATCCAATTATATTGGATGTATACCAATAGAGTAAGTATACCAGTAAAATTTCAAAATATGCGGTTTTGGCAGACCATGTGAAGGAGGTCTGGGGACAGAAAGAGGTGACGGTGGTACCAGTTGTAGTTGGAGCAATGAGTGAGATCTCCAAGTCTCTGGTGCAGTCTCTCAGTGTGCTGGAGATTCCAAGCACAGAGTACCATCGGATGCGAAAGGCTGTGATATTAGATACTAGTAGAAAAGTCCGAAGGTACTTGACGTCCAACAAATAAAAAGATTATGCAGTTTCAACTCATCATTTAATGAATAAAATATATAACCAATATATTATTCTGACATAATCTTGCCAACTTGGCCGGCTTGACAGATTTTTGGGCCTAGCCCATGTCAATAAAAAGGAGAACAATGATGATGATAATAATAATAATAATAATAATAACAATAATAATAATAATATGACTTAAGAATGCATTTTTCTCACAACCGTAAGCTACGTAGACTTGGAACTCTCGGTTGTCGAGCTTGTAACTAGAGTTTAAGAGGTTCTTTTCGTTTATTAAAATTAATTCAACTCAAATTGGAAAGGGATAGTTACGCTACTCATTAGACTTCAGAAATAAGAACAAACATCCCAAATGGAAAGCTGCAAAATATTGTTTTACAACCAGATTCCAGCTAGAGCAGTTTGAAGGATTTCACAATTGTTTAATTTCCTATTTTTGGAACAACAAAATGAAAAATTAGTTACCGTGCTACTGAATATGCAAAACAAGCCCCCAGATTCTTTCTTTTTTTTAATCCATCAATAAAGAGAGTATAATGTTTGGAGCAATCAAGTTCTAGATTTTTATGCCCCTTCCGAGCAAAGAGTCGATACAACTTAAACGGACATGAGGGGCAATAAGGCTCCGAATTTGAAACACACGACAGTGAGTCCAACTCACGTTAACTTAACGTTAGGTCACGTGTTACGATCACGCTAATTTAATGACGCACAGTTTTACTAAGGAGAATGTGATGACCTCGAGAGACGGCAGCAATCACCCATCAGGAAACCACACATCTTGATCATTAACCTCGTTTCTCGCACACACACTTCCAATTCACTCCTCGTTCCCTTGATATTCCTCGCCTTTTCCTCCATTCCCCAATTCCTCTTTGTCGGGTGACTCACTTTGATCATGTGTCCCCGGTCGATAACACCTTCACGACCTTCATCCGGCTCTCAGCAGCCGTTAGCTTTTGAATGTTCACACGTTTTGTAAGAATAAGACATTTTCTCGTCCATTATTATGCCTCGAATAGAGAGTATAAAGACTTCCATCAGTGTCGAAGACAAATTCACACGTGCGAAAGGTTTCTGTGACTCTTGACTACGTAATTTATCCAAAATTATTTCCGTCTCCTTTCTTTTTTCCTCTTCTTCTCCTGCTCCTTCTCCCGGCTACTTCTCCTTCTTCATATCATTTTTCTTCCCTTCTTCTTCTTCGTCATTATCATCTTTTTGGACTTATATTCTTTCGAGTTCAAAAGGCGAAAAGCTACCGATACAGATCCGAATTTCCTGTTCCGCACAAGTCGCTTGAGAGTAACCAATAGGCCAATGCTACAGAGCTGAGTAGGAAAGTTATAAATTATTTAGAGCTAGGCATTTTATTTATTCATTTATTCATTTATTCATTTATTCATTTATTCATATATTCATATATTCATATATTCATTTATTCATTTATTCATTTATTCATTTATTCATTTATTCATTTATTCATATATTCATTTATTCATTTATTCATTTATTCATTTATTCATTTATTCATTTATTCATTTATTCATTTATTCATTTATTCATTTATTCATTTATTCATTTATTCATTTATTCATTTATTCATTTATTCATTTATTCATTTATTCATTTATTCATTTATTCATTTATTCATATATTCATTTATTCATTTATTCATTTATTCATTTATTCATTTATTCATATATTCATATATTCATTTATTCATTTATTCATTTATTCATTTATTCATATATTCATATATTCATATATTCATTTATTCATTTATTCATTTATTCATTTATTCATTTATTCATTTATTCATATATTCATTTATTCATTTATTCATTTATTCATTTATTCATTTATTCATTTATTCATTTATTCATTTATTCATCTATTCATCTATTCATTTATTCATTTATTCATTTATTCATTTATTCATTCATTTATTCATTTATTCGTTTATTCATTTATTCATTTATTCATTTATTCATCTATTCATTTATTCATTTATTCATTTATTCATTTATTCATTTATTCATTTATTAATTTATTCATTTATTCATTCATTCATTTATTTATTTATTTATTGTGGCAAATTAAAACTTCATGATTGGAACCAAATTCGCATTATTGGAAATGTGGTATAACTGCTATTATCTACTGCTAACTGCTAGCTGCTAACTGCTAATGTGGTATTACTCTTATATTCTGAAATCATTTCCGTTTTTTCTCTCTCTCTCCTTCACTTTTTCTTGAAACATCTTTTCTTTAGTGTTCAAAAAGCTACGGAATCAACCTGCCAAAGGTCCTGTTGTCTTTGAGATGCTTTGAAAGTGTAGCCGATGCCTAAAAGAAATGGAAGTTTTGAATAATTTGTCATGCATCACTGTTTGAAATCAAATTTCCGTTTTCAGAAATTGTAGGTGTCAAATCCATTTGTCTAATGCCTTCAGATGTTATAATCAGGGGATCTGACAGGATATTCTCTGGGTGAAACTGGTACCGGTACTAACTTCTTCTACCACCAGGTGAACGAGATATACAATGGTATGACCAGAATTTTTTCTACTATGCCTTCTTAAAAATGCTTTCAAGGGTTTGAAGCATGCCAAGTGTTTGTGATTATTTAATGAAATGTCTTTAAACTTTTCATTACCTGTTACCTGAAACTGAGAATTCGCTACTGAGGAGCCCCACACATTGTGACACGGATGTCAATTGGAATCTGAAATAATGAAATTGATGAAGCTCACGTTTCGCACAATTACTATTGTTACGGATTCTATCTCTAAAATAATGCTGGCAACACTTCAAATTACCACTTGCACTTTATTTACAAAAATTACTTACAACTCGCACTAATAAATCAGTTGTCACTGAAAATAAATCAATCAGAAACAGATAAATCAATAATAATGTTCAGCTAATAAAGAATTTGCTATATTACTGATCCAAAATCAATCAATAACTTTTAAAAGGCCAATCAAAAATTGAATAATAACTGTTCAATAATTCAAGAAGAAACTTTTAAAAATTACAATTAAACACTTACATAGCACAATTCTGTCACCGTATTACAATAACAGCAATGAGTATTTGTCCACTTCTATAAAATGTAAAAGAAGTCTCACTAATACAGTCAAAATATACTGAAGTTATCACATTAACGTTATCACATAACACACTAAACGTTCATATATGAACAGAACTGCCACTTTTTATGTCAACGAAATTCAAGCAATGAAAGAAACTAATGTTTACATGAGCATCTGCTTCATAAAAAAAATTTCACAATTCAGAAAGAACTAGAAGGTTCTCCATTTTTTTTCTTCATAAAATTCTAAAGTAAACAGATAAGAACCGACCAGAATTCTCTAGATGGATTATATGGCGAGGGGTGAACAGGGGAAGAGTAAACAAAACATGCTGCTTATCGCTAACCAGAAGACGTATTGACACAGCAGTAATTACTTATTTCTTCTTCCTAGCAATTCATAATACTATTATAGTGTGGAATGTAAGCCCACACTTTAGCGTAGGCCTATTTGCTTATATTCTACACTGTAAAAGTTGAATTATCTAGTTTCTAATTTTTGAATAGTGTGGAATATAAGCCCACACTTTTATGTTTGTTTCAGGGGCGTATGTAAGAGAGAGGCCCAGATGGCCCGGGCCTCTCCCAAATGAAGATAAATTTGTAAACTGTTACACACAAATTTGTGTTGTAAATTATTCAATTTTCTTGAACCCTTTTATCCCTACAATCTGTTATCATTTTATATTTGAATTTGAAAAGTTGTCTACTAAACTATACGAAAACAAGGAATGCCAAACTTGTGATTGGTCATTCCTCTCCCCCCCCCCCCTAAACAAAAATTCAATATATGTCCGCCACTGGTAAGTTTGTTCATATTTCACACTATAAAATTCATTAAGTATCATAATACACTGTGAAATAATGCACATATTTAACCACATGAATTAAAATAGATTAATGCTTCAACAATAATGCATTAAAATCGTTATTTATTCATGACAGGACAAAAATTCCCGTTGAATGACATAAAATCGCATACAAGTCTTCTAAAATCATAAATAATATAAAATTGGAATTAAAGTAATTAGTGAATTAAAAGTATGTCTATCCATATAATTTATATTTAATGACATGATCTCCATTTTCTTCAGTTAAGCACGCTTTGAAATTTCAATCTAACTCCTCAAATGTCCACTGAATAGTCTTTGCTGGCATCTTTTGTGAATAACGGTGGAATGGAAACCATGCAAGCTTCAATTGACCTGTTCTGCTCATGTAATTCCAGCATCCGAGCCAGTCTCCTTCAAAATGAGGCATCAGAGGGGGGGAAACAGCTTTCAACCTGGAATTAAAATAAACTATAATAGTTAGCCTAGTTATCTGTCAGAATAGTGAAGATTGTTTTCAAAGGATGAAGCCCACATAGGTGTGAGAACTGGGCGTAGGAAATGAGTTGGATCATGATTGATGAGTTGGTCTTGCAGTTTTGGGTGGGTTCCGAGCCACCCAATCAATATATCAATAAAGTTATTTTTATCTCTCCACAATAAATATTAATAGAGTAACGTCGAGCAGAAGTTAGTGATGAATAACTGTTTGAATAACTTTGCTTGGAAATGCATAGCAGTGCTTTGTTTGCACAAGGGTTTAATGTTCTAAAATAAACAAATTGAAGTTCATTGATTCTCTATTCTTCTCCTCGCTCTCATGCATTAAATATGAATCTAGAGGAGTCTATTTCATTCTTCCTTTCTCTGGAATTTTCTTTGTAAAAAGAAGAGACATTAATCTCGATTAAAAGGGGTTTATATAAAATCCAGGACCTCTTGCTGATAACTGGCGCTAAAGCTAACAACACATTCTTTTTTTGTGACAGTACAACGCAGTGCAATACATAGTAAAATAATTGCGTTCATAGTATTTAGCGTTTCAAGTGTGATAATTTCTGTAACAGTAATAACTGTGATAAGATAGTTCATAGTAAGTTAGTAAATGTGATAATCAAACTTATTTTGAACAAACGTTAGGTTAGGAAGTGCTTAGTTTATTATTGAGTTATTAAACAGCTTATTAGAAATTTGTTTAACCAGTGTATTCAATAGATTGAAGGAGTGCGATAATCGTTTGCATGTTTTGAATTACTGCCACCTCCAGGAACTAGTTGAATACACCTCCAGGACCTCTTGCTGATAACTGGCGCTAAAGCTAACAACACATTCTTTTTTTGTGACAGTACAACGCAGTGCAATACATAGTAAAATAATTGCGTTCATAGTATTCAGCGTTTTAAGTGTGATAATTTCTGTAACAGTAATAACTGTGATAAGATAGTTCATAGTAAGTTAGTAAGATGTGATAATCAAACTTATTTTGAACAAACGTTAGGTTAGGAAGTGCTTAGTTTATTATTGAGTTATTAAACAGCTTATTAGAAATTTGTTTAACCAGTGTATTCAATAGATTTAAGGAGTGCGATAATCGTTTGCATGTTTTGAATTACTGCCACCTCCAGGAACTAGTTGGTCCTGCTGTATTAGGATCTCATGACAACAAAAATAAAGAATCTGGTGTTTTAATCAAAAGCTGTACTATATGACATGGTAAGAACTGTTAAGAAGAATTTCAGAATTAAATTCTCAACAAATTGTATTAACAATTTTATTGTT
This sequence comes from Conomelus anceps, assembly GCA_948455865.1. Lineage (NCBI taxonomy): Eukaryota > Metazoa > Arthropoda > Insecta > Hemiptera > Delphacidae > Conomelus > Conomelus anceps. The sequence continues at coordinate 30,092,125 of OX418224.1, forward strand.
TATAGGCAATTCAACGGAATTGTTGTAGTCTAAACACAAAAAAAATGTTTTTCAAACTCAACCATCAGTCCTTTACACCAATGTTCTCCTAAAATATTGGAGATACAGTTATGGAACAATTTTCATACGATTTTTTTCAGCTAATTTTACATAAAACTTGTTCAATTACCAACCTTATTAGACAAGGTAACTTTTATTGCCCTAAAAATTTCAGCATGACTTAATTTCACAGGAGGAGCTGAATTTCAGGCGAAATCTTTCACCAGCCGTAACCTGCTAATAAAGCATTTCCAGACCCGTGTTTATATGAACTTTTTCCATTATTTTTATGAGAGGAATAAGCTTAAGCAGTATTGCAGATTCCTCCTGGAACACTTTGTATATATTTGGTATTTTGATAAATCTACAGTTCCTTCAAAACCAACATATTTAACTTTTGTTTCTTTTATTGGTTTTCTTGTGTGACAATTATACTTAGTTTTGTTATTAATTGTGTAAATAGAAATATTATTTTTTAGTTGAAACTGTGTGCTTCTTTTATTGATTTTCTTCTGTGATAATTACTTAATGGTGTCTGCTGTAAGTTAGTTGTATAAATAAAGTTTAAGTGTTACTTTCAAGTGCTGCCAGCATTATTTTGGAGTTAGAACCCATAGCAATACGGTAATATACGAGATATACGTTAATCAATACGTTAATTTGGTTTTAAATAGAATTCATTACATTTCACGATAAATTGGTCAAGCTTTTACTAGATCCATGAGAAAAAGCCTAAATCATTAACATATTACTGAAAGTTTTTATTGGTTTGATAAAAATTTCATTGGAAAAATTAATTAGAACTCACCCATAATCATTCACAGCTGTACAAATGGACACTATATGCAGAGGATATGTCAAACTTTTTATCGCAACCTGAAAGTACAAATAAAAAGCTTGAGGCTTGAGTAATGCACTCACATTAACATTAGTTATAATGATTCATCATGAGAATGGAAAAGTTACAATTATTCTTTCAATGATTTGTCTTCTTTGAGCCACAGATGGAAAACATAGGTCTATTAATTGATTAATAATAAGTTTAACTCTTGGATATAGAAATGATTGCAGATTAATAAAATCAACTAAGCACATCTATTCAAGTTCATAAAATAATAATTATGACTGAACATATTAACTGTACCTCCAATTATTGTGATATAGGTACATTAAGAAGTTATTCAGCCAGACACCCCACCAACACCACCAGCAATGATAATATAATAATTATATTAGATCATACTATTCTTGGCTCCATTATAATCCCCCCTCCTTGATTTGATTATAATCCGTCCCACCCATCGACATTGCCTACTAATGGAGTAAACTCTGATAAAATTGTTGCTTGATAAACTATAATTTTTTCTACAATAATATTAAAATCGAAATACTTTTTTTTTAGGATGAAGCCCACATAGGTCTGAGACCTGTGCGTGGGTAATGAGTTGGATGATGGTGATTTATGAGTTGGACCTACAGTTTTAGGTGGGTTCCGAACCACCGGGAAGCGATTTTCAGCAGAGAACAGTGTCTTTACTTTTACTTTCTAAAAACTCAATCACTTTTTTCTATAAGTGTTACTACTTATACTGTAATAATAAAACTGCGGAAATAATAATAATAATGATGAAACGAAGAATTTCCCATTTTTTCCACATACTCAGGATGCCCGATAGCAGAACCTTAAAACATTTGGTCATGAGGAATATTAATAGAAAACCCAAGGAATTTATGTTTCACAAATTTTAAAGGATCTTCAAGAAATTGGTCTGAGAATTGAAAATGCTCCAGATAAAATAAAAATTAACAAAATTTTACGAACAAATAAGTTTAACATTGAAAGACCAGAAAGACAAAGGACAGTGGAGGTTTCAGAGGAGATCAGAAAACAACGATCTGATAGAATGAAGGAATATTGGAGAAAGAAATTAGAATCTAGGCTGATGCGAGGACGTTGAAATGACTGAAATATTGGCTAAAGTGGTCCTATGTGGCCTCAAAATAAAAAATAAATAAAACTGCGGGTTACAGGTCCCAATAAGCAGATAACCTCCAACAATTTTGACGAAATGTATCTACGGTATCTTGTTCAAAAGGTGTGCGGGGTTTGAAGAGATTTGAAAAATAACACCCTCAAACCCGTATAATGACAGTTTCTAGACATAAATCTTTCCATTTTAACGCACATTATTGGTAGAAGTAAACTGAAGTGCTAAGGGGAGAGTTTGAACCCAGGGAACACACTTTAATTTTCCCCTCCTTGCCACAGCCCTAATTCACATAGAATTTCGTAATTTCAATTCACCAATTTAAACTTGTATTCACTGTGTATGGACCCTGGGCGCCTGGCCCAAACCTCGAATAATTAAGTAAGCGTCCAGCGTCCTCTCACAATGTTGACGAAATATATGACACTCTTAATCAAATGGTGGTCGGGGGGTCCTCCCCTGGCAAAAATTTTGAAATCAACCTCTCTAAAACCACATTTAAAGCGTTTCTAGACAGAAATCCTTTTATTTATTTTTTTTTTTTTTTTTGAGGATGAAGCCCATATAGGTCTGAGACCTCTGCGTGGGTAATGAGTTGGATGATGGTGATTTATGAGTTGGACCTACAGTTTTAGGTGGGTTCCGAACCACCGGGAAGTGATTTTCAGCAGAGAACAGTGTCTTTTTTGCTGGCCAATCTAATCGGTCACCATTACAAACAGGACCTACGAGAACGCAGCTTATCTATCTGATTTAACAGATACTGATTGATTAAACCAACATTATGAATCAAAGTTAATTTTAAGAAGTGCTTGAAGGGGGGAGGGTTCCGGAACTTCGGACCCACCCTTGGCTACGTCCCTGATATTCAGTATGAGTTGAATTTTATGGATTTGAAAACCTTCCCAAAAAAATTGAAGCCTCTACTTAATGCTTAAATTAATGAAAGCATTGAGTGTTGGGTATCGATTTTTATGCATGAACATTTGTCAAATGATGCTAGTTCAAATACTGTTGTAATACAGTAATAATATAATTTTGAAAGTACAATATTAGATACTTTATAAATAAATTATTAGTCCGAATGCATAACATATTATTTCCCAAGCATAATCTTAAAAAACATTCTACTTTGCTTTAAAACTCTACTTAACAACTTTACTAAAAACTCTAAAAACATCACACTGCCTACAATACTTAATCACAACTAAAATTCAAACCACATGAAAATATTGAAAAAGGACAGTTTACAGTTAAGTAGAAAGTTGAATTCCTTCCAGTCTCAATTTTTTATTTTTTATTTTTTTCAACTTTGAATAAATTTTAGGATTAATGGAAATATTAATAGAATTCAATAACTGAATGGACTTCAAAACATACATCAGCAATATTGTATGAAAGCTCATGCAAAGAACGTCTATTTCTGTTTGTATAATTGTTCAGTATGTACAGTAGAACAGATAAGGAGACAAAAGATATCATCTGTCGTATCAATTGAGGTGCGAGTCCAACAAAAAAGCCACAAATTCCTTGTTCCCTATAAATAGTACACAGTGAGCTGCAAATGCCCCTGAAAAAAAATTGTTTCATTGAAGTATAATATATGCAGTTCAAAACTGATTATAGAGCTAGCAAAGATTAAAACTCTTGCTAAAAATGTTTTGTATGCTGTTTCATAACTAAATATGTACTTATTAAACAATTTTCTGTAACCAATTTTCTGTTTCCAAGAACATTAATAATGAATGCAGTATATTTCTTTATTTCACTTCAAAACTTTGTAATTTGTATTGGGTAATATTTCTCATTTGAATAATTCCTGTTCATTTTTCCTTCAAGTAAAATCAACCACTTTCAATAAATCAAGTGTCAGATTCTATAGGAAAATAGAATTTTTTTGTATGTATACGGTATAAGATTTTTCCTTTACATTTGGCAATTATCTATGGTACATTTCTGCTCTGTCTTTCTTTCAATAATATCTTCGGTTATTTTTAGGTGAATTCAATCTCTATATTCCATCAAAATTAAAAAATTGTTAAAACTGTTAATATGATAGAAGAATGTTCATTCTTCAAGATTAATATTTTTTCTAAGTGGCTCCATTATCGTACTTAGAAAACAATTCATATTCTTAGAATATGGTAAGAGAATGTATTCTCTATCTTTATCACTAGTAACTAAAATGTTGACAAGATATATACTTGTCACATCAAGCATCGTTGAAAGCAATAACAAATCATATTGGTTAAAGCAGGAAACCCACTGGCCCGGCACCGGCGGCGACCGGCGATAACCGGCGACGGCCGGCAATTTACAACAATTAACCCACTTGTCCGGCAGAAACCGGAGCTGACAGAAGAAATACAGCAGTTGCAATGGAGAGTTCGTTGGAAGAGGAGTTATTTGTGATAGCCGCAGTGTGTGCTGAAGAAGAGAGACAGAAACTGAGAAAGCAATTAATAAAAATAATAATTAATTAAAAACAAAATTGAATTAAAAATAAAAATAAAATTGAAATAAATTAAAAATAAAAATAAAAATTTATTTTTATAATTAAAAATTGAAATAAAAATTAGTTAAAAATAAAATAAATTAAAATAAAAAAAATTAATTAAAAATAAAATTTATTTCATTAATTTATTATTAATTAATAAAAATAATTTCATGTTACTATTTCAATTTAATTTGAACCAATAACAAAAATTTCAATTCAATTTTTTCAATTTTTATTTTCATTCCAACATACACAATCTCACAAGAATATTCCAAAATACAAAACAGTAGAATATAAGATACAAATCAACAAATTTATTTGTTCACTAGAAATACATTAGAATGTATTTAAGTCACAAAAGGCGATCCAGCGAAAGAATTTTGATCTCATGGAAAATTTTTGTTATTGGCTCAAATTAAATTGAAAAAGTAACATGAAATTATTTTTATTAATTAATAATTAATTTTATTTATTTTTAACTAATTTTTATTTCATTTTTTTAATTCTTATTATATTTTTATTTTATTTCATTTTATTTTTATTCTATTTTTATTTTATTTTATTTCATTTTTATTTTATTTTTATTTATTTTTAGTTTTTTTATCTTATTTTTATTCTATTTCTATTTTATTTTTATTTTATCTTTATCTTATTTTTAATTTAATTTTTATTTAATTTAATTTTTTATTTAATTTAATTTATTTTATTTTTATTTCATTTCATTTTATTTTATTTTTATTTCATTTTCTTTTTATTTTTTCTATTTTTATTTTATTTTTATTTTATTTTCATTTATTTTATTTCTTTTTTTTAAATTTTTTTATTCTATTCTATTTATATTTTATTTTTATTTTATCTTTATCTTATTTTTAATTTAATTTTATTTTTATTTAATTTATTTTATTTTATATTTATTATTTTATTTTATTATTTTATTTTTAATTAATTTTTATTTTTATTAACTGCTTCCTTCGTTTCTGACTCTTTTCTTCTTCAACACACACTGCGACATACTGCGACACATAAAGAACTCATTGTACCGTTCACGCAGAACACTTGCGATACTGGCATCGACTAGAGAATTGCCGGACAGGCTGCCCGGCAAGAATGCCCCCAAGAGCTTCTGCCGCCGCCGGCCGCCGCCGGTGACGGACAGATATAGTGGGTTGCTGTTCAATGAAAACAACGCAAAGCAATGTTGCCGGTAAGCATCGGTCGCCGCCGGTCGCCGCCGGGCGCCGCCGGTGCCGGGCCAGTGGGTTTCCTGCTTAAGAGTAATAATTATTAATTACTGTTCATAGACATTTGGATTTAAACGAATTCACTTGGAATCAAATAAATAAATAAAATTTATTGGATTTTCTTTGTAGTGGCGAATGTGATATTGTGGAAGGTATCCATAATGAATAATAAGACGAAATTGTCATAACCACATTTATTAAAACTTTGAGAAAGTTTTAGAAAGTCTCAAAGTTTTAATAAATGTGGTTGTGACAATTTCGTCTTATTATTCATTAAATTCATTGGAGTTATAATATCAATACAGTAATGAGTTATATTTGAGTGAGATGAGACCTTACATTGAAGAACTATTTTTATTTATTCAATCATCTATTTATTTATTGATAAATGCAAAATACAACTATTTGTTGAGAAACAGATAAATAGAATTTATTCTTCACAAGATGGATAGATTATCACCCAGATTGTAACTAGATTCAAATTATTGCCGAGATTGTAATATACTTTTTCTTCATAGGTAGGTTTTAAATACTTTAAAAATAAAATTGAAATCTTCAAAAATGATTTCCCATCATTCAGAACCTACAGCAATTAATATAATCAACTTTTTATGGTAAATTTAACGACTTGCAGCAAATTTTAATTGAGAATAAATAGAATATTTACTCACTTTTGGCTGATGTTGAAAATGAATCGTCACGATTCGAAAACGTTTCAGCCTACGTGAGTAAATATTTTATTTATTCTCAATTAAAATTGACTGCAAGTTGTTAAATTTTCCCTAAAAAGTTAATATTAACAACGCAGATCGTTATGGATCAATAAATTCAAGAAATTAAAAAAATATTTAAAATGAAATTAATTCGCCCTAATAATAAGACTTGAAGTTGTCACAAACACTTGTACAACCGAAACACTTGTACAACTGTACAACTGTACAACTTGTACAACTGAGACTCTCAGGAGAGTGGTTCATAGCAAGACAGATCTTGAACTTTAATATTGTTCACATCCTAATCGCAAATCCCAATCAAATCACCTCCAAATTGGATATTAATCTCCTAAATCAATCCTGATTTTATCCTGGACCAATTTATCACCTTCACTGGCTCAAATAAACAGACAGGAAGTTGTTCAAGTATCTCACGGTTTTCAATGAATGTGCTTGTGACAACTTCAAGTCTTATTATTCATTTATGGATATCTTCCACAATATCACCTTCGCCATTACAAAGAAAGTTAATTCACCCTACATCATAGAATTACATTGACAAAAACGTTCAACCACACGAAAACATAAAATTATGGATTTGCTCATCTCAAAAAATGTGACTCACGTGTACTTCTGTTCTCTACCAACAAACTGGGCCATCACGCGATAAGATACAATGGTTAATGGATGGGACACAGTTATTGCTGTTAATCTTGATAGAAGATCGATGACTGCTTGGAAACAAATTGGTTTCCTATAAAATCAGATTCTGTTAAATTTCAATAACTAGACTAAATGCAATACATAGACTAAATACTGATAATGTATACTAAATAATTAGATAGTGAGAAAATATAGTATGATAGAATTGAAGAGAAAAATCTTCTCGCTAAAAAAAGACAAGTAGGCCTAGTGAGCTTGTGTATGATAAATCACAATGAAACAATTGGAACTGAAATAATTATTAATAGCTAATAGGTTATAATTCTATTTAGATATTTCTGTCATCATGCAATGAATACCATTATTGTCTTCACTTCACTTCATGAGAGATAATACAAGAAAACAGAAGAAACAAAAAAAAGAATCATACAAAATTATGCTTTTTAGAATTATTAAAACAAATTCAGATGTTCCCTGTCAATTACAAATCATTGTAAATTGGTCAGAAGTTTTGATTCTAAAAGATTGATTTTTTAAATAAAACTCTTATTTAAATCTGTGATTTAAATGATCCACTACCACAAGCTGACCACCAAGAAGAAATCAATACAATCAAATATTTAGCACAACAAAACGGATACAACACCAACTAGTAGACAAAATCCTGAATAAAATGAAAAATAAAAATACAAAACCTGCAAATCAAAACAGATTTGTCACACTCACATATTTCAACAAAAATCACACAAAATAGCTCACATCTTCCAAAAATCCGGATTTAACACTGCATTCAGAACAAAAAACAACCTTAAACACCAATCCAACAAATAGCAGCTCAACTAACAAACAGCACAATTCACAAATTCAACAAACCAGGAATATATAAGCTCAAATGCAACACATGCCCCAAATACTACATAGGACAAACAGGCAGATCATTCAACACAAGATACAAAGAACACATCAAAGCACTACATTCCAACTCTGACTCAACATATGCAGATCACTCAGTCAACACTGAACACTCACACAATAACATCCAAACTAACTTAGAAATTCTACACACATTCCTAAAAAGCCACAAACTAAATACACTCTGGAGCAATATGAAATATTCAAACACCATAAACAAGATAGAACCAACTTACTCAACGACCAAACACAATTCAAATCAAACGCAATTTTTTACTAAATAATGGCCGCTCATCCGAACCTCAACAAAGCATGGCCCCTGGCGGCAGGCTGACGAAGCTTCTTTTCAGAAGTGAAATGCATCCCTCAAGCATCTCCAATATATGTGAGTAAAACATTATAAAAAAGTGAAATACAGTGTCAGTTCTTATATAAGATTCTTATTTAAATATTAAATTTATGGTTCCATACGTGTCATTAATGCATTTAATACATAGGCCTAAGATATCTTTACCATTGTCTTATTCACTCCACTATTAAAAGTATAAACACTATTGTAAGCACTATTGTAAAAACATTCTTCATGTAAGAAAATTCTTGAATAAGGAAGCACAGACACAAGAAGCATTTATGCATATTTTTATGTTATCATTATAGAAATACAGTATTACCATTTACCGACTCCCGCCGGTCTATGGGATTGGGAATCAATTTCAACGATTGAAGAGCTTGAAGGTGCTGAAGAGGATAATAGTGAGTTGGTTTTGTTCCTTACCGGTATCTCATAAGGTAAAAATTTATCATAGTAAAGTCGAATAATTGCTTTTGATATAAATTGAGAGCATACAAAGGGTCTCAAACCGCTGTAGCAACCAAACAGACCATCTGTCATATAAATATGTCCCACTGAAAACATAAAATTTCACTGGAATAATGCCAGTAGTCATAAACTCATGCATTCATATATTTAACAATTTAAGTGAATTAGTTCAATTTTTTAATGTATCACAATCATTTTGCGACATTACTTGAATTAAAAAAGTTAATTTTTTAGGCCTAGGGCTTTGGAGTATTCTACACTATAAATGCTATATTTTGTGAATGTGCTCTGATGCAGTAATAGGGTAGGTTTGGCAACATTTTTATCAAACTTCTAATTTTTTAGGCAATGGAAAAATGAATGCATTATGATATTCATTATTCCTATAATTAATAATTTTTAATATAAAACATGATTTTTTAAGCAAACCCAATATATTTTATGAAACCAAATAAATGCACCGCTAACTTAAACCTGAATCGTTCAGAAAGCCTTTCACAAGAATTTCTATTTGGCATAGCATTTATTTACTAATAATAATTATATTAATAAATTTATTATTCAAGCCTGACCTGAATAATTCAGGAATCCTTCAAGTACCGTAATATAATGTTTTATTAATATGGCATTTGTTTTTAGTGAATTTACCTCTCATATCAAAACACAAGCAATTTCATATTATAGGATTCACTTCAGAAAATTCTAAAAGTTTCATCCAGCTGAACCGGTCGCATCAACTGATGACTATTTATTAAGGATGGAAATTTAGTTCCAATCGATTCACTCAATTGATGTTTGTTGAGAATTCAATAAATTCATTGATCTTTATTGAATCCTCAACATACATCAATTGAGTGAATCGATTGGATCTAAATTTCCATCACTAATAAACGAAATGTCTCTTATTTATTAATTTCGAATTCCTCCAAGTGCTATTAATTTACTACAAACTTATCTCTTATTTGTTGAATAATAGAAAAATACCTTCAAATAATTGAAAATGATATCAGAATTTCCATAATCTAATTAAAATGCTCTAGATGAGAGAAAACATACATAGAATCGGGCCTCAACAGCACTCACTACTTTCCACTTTGAAGATCATAATTATAGCCTACTACTGCCGAGCTTATTCAGAGAGGAATACTTAAAATAAGACAACTTTAAGAATCCACAAAAAAAATTTAAGTAGGAAATTTACTGACCAGTGCTTGTAACGCTTGAAAAGCAAAAGCTTTTCCTCAGAAATACGTTGCTTACTACGACAGGACCGTCCGGTCTATATCCAATCTATGGAATCAAAAAATTGAGAACAGTAAGATTTACATTTTTTGGAGGGAGTCATTATTAACTTATCTGAAAATGTGTAATTCAAGAGAAATTTAAAAAAAAAAATTCTTTTGCAATGGTACTGATTATCTTGAGTACCTATTTCAAGATAATCAGGATTTGATTTACTTAATATCCACTGGATACGGTTAGCATAGACCTAAGACCTTCTCATATATTTGAGTAATAGCACAAGTGGAGCAAGAGTGACGATATTTTGTTTGCTCCCTCTTAGCATTCATGTTGATTGAAAAATCTTAATAGAAAGAAATTTTTTTGAACTTCTTTATCCATAACGATCCGCGTTGTTAATATCAACTTTTTATGGTAAATTTTACGATTTGCAGTCATTTTTGAGAATAAATAAATAATCATTTACTCACGTAGGCTGAAACGTTTTCGAATCTTGTTGATTCATTTTTCAATTGATTCATTTTAGGCTTTTGAAAATGAATCATCACGATTCGAAAACGTTTCAGCCTACCTGAGTACATTTATTATTTATTTATTCTCAAAATAACTGAAAGTCGTTGAATTTACCATTGAAGCTAAACACAACGTTCCATTCATATCGAATATTCATTCTCTCAGTTGATTATTTTGGTGCGGTATAGATGTGGAACTTGTTCAAAATAAAAATTCTTGGCTTCACTTCCACATCTATACCGCACCAAAATAATCAACTGAGAGAATGAATATTCGATATGAATGGAACGTTGTGTTTAGCTTTGAATTCGGTATAAATACAGATTATTTTGACATCAAGTTAGTCGATTGTTTCGGTGGGCGCCACTTTTCGGTGGTAGATACGGTAGTGCAACCAATTCTTAGAAAGGAATGGCGGTTGCACTTCCATATCTTATCCACCGAAATAATCGAGTGAGAAAATCTTTACCGATAGTCGATATCTGTACCAAATCCAAAGCTATTAACCTTAATCGATGTGTTATCCACTGATTATTTCGGTGTATCAGATATGTGCAGCCGAAATAGCTCTTTTGTCTTCTCAGATTGGATTTTGCGATAGCAGTGAAAAAGAATAATTCTACTTTCAACTCTAGAATAAGCTACACCAAAAATAATTAAGTAGGCCTACTCCTGATGTATGGATAAATGTTTTCTTAAATGCCAAGTAAATGCCAAGCGAAGGCGAGTGCAAGGGTTTTTCGCGTCTGAACCTTACAAATTCTGATTAATTCTGTAAATAACTTGAATTAGTCCACAATAGACACTTTGGTAATTGTGCCGCAGATGTTAGCAAATAAAAAATCACTTGAAACCTTCACCAAATTGTAGTGTTATGTCTCCTGATCACAATTATCAAGTTTTTAAGTGTCGGTCTCAATTAAATAATTAATTATTCAATATTAAAAACTCACCTTTTGAACATAAATACGGCTCTGAAAAGCCTTTATAAGCATATAGCATCATAGACGAACAGATAGTTAGAGCAATGGAGTGCCATCAAGGATTAGTGCCAATGGATTATATCAGTGCCATCTACATCAGAACATCAGTGGAAACTGGAATGGAACTGCATAACCAAACCTTTCCTAACCTGGCTAGATGTGACTGAACCACCTCTGTAAATATTTAAAAGGTTTAAAGGTAAATATTTAAAGGTATTTCAAAGGTGGTTCAGTCACATCTAGCCAGGTTAGGAAAGGTTTGGTTAAGCAGGTCCATTCCAGTTTCCATTCCACTTCGTTCCATTCACGCAGACTACGCTTCTGCGCATGCGCGAAATGTTCGCACATCCAAAAGCCTAAAACCCAGGCTGTGGCTAGCTGGATACAGGTTGTGTATAATTATGTGCGATGCATCAAGTGATGAGATTTTGGAACAAATTGAAAATGCCTTTATTATTAAGTAGATAAATTGCATGAGTAAATAATTAATACATTAAAATGCAAATTATTGTGTTGCAAAGATTCATGCATTCTAAACACTCAATTAAAGTTAATTGCTGAAGGTAGTCATTTTGGGGCTCTGTTCGAAAGGTAGGTTTTCAAAATTGAATAATTAATTATTTAATTGAGACCGACACTTGAAAACTTGATAATTGTGATCAGGAGACATAATACTACAATTTGGTGAAGTTTCAAGTGATTTTTTATTTGCTAACATCTGCGGCACAATTACCGACACTTTTTGGTTCCAGTTGAACTTAATTGAGATCACAGAAGATGCAACATTGAGATTTATCCTCTTGGATCCTATTCTCTAATTATTTCTCATGGTTATTTCCCAGTCACATAAATAGTTTGGTTCCATGCTTTACTGAATGCCATATGAATAAAAGAGGTTATGGTAAATGCATGGGAACGCGTGACACAAAACTCAATGTATAAAAATGATTAAAATTAGCTTCATTTAAAAAAAACTTACCTGAACAAGGAAACTGGCATACTGAAAAGGATATGTTACAACGTCCCAAATCAAAGTTTCTTTAAAAACAGTTAAATATGATACAGCCATTGTATTATATTTATAAAAGTGAGTTGCTGTCAGCCTTTTATGTAAATAAAGCTTCTTTTTCTTTAATATATATTAGTCGCAGAAACATCTGTTCCCAATAGAACTTCTCTACCTTCAATTTGAAGAGAATTATTTTTAACAATCTAATATCAAAACTGACACTGTATTTCAATTAAATATATGATTTTCACTCACTTTTACTGGACATACTGGAGGAATGCATTTCACTTCTGAAAAGAAGCTTCGTCAGCCTCATTTCTTTTCAGAAGTGAAATGCATTCCTCCATCTCCAGTAAAAGTGAGTGAAAATCATATATATTGAATTGAAATAAAGTGCCAGTTTTAATATCAAAACTGACACTGTATTTCAATTAAATATATGATTTTTACTCACTTTTACTGGAGATACTGGAGGAATGCATTTCACTTCTGAAAAGAAGCTTCGTCAGCCTCATTTCTTTTCAGAAGTGAAATGCATTCCTCAGTATCTTCAGTAAAAGTGAGTGAAAATCATATATTATATTCAATTGAAATACAGTGACAGTTTTAATATTAGATTGTTCATCAATTATTTCGTCATGAAAAATATCACAAATTATTTTTACATACTTCTATAAGTTTTTTTTATTTGTTTTATTTATCAACTTTTCAAGTGAATTCAACGACTTGCAGTCAAATTTTTATTAAGAATAAGTAGTATTTTACTTACTCTGTTGGCCGAACGTTTTCGAGTTGTTGAAACCCATCTTCAAGGCATCCTAGATAGCGATGTTGGTTTGTTGGTTAGAAGAACTGTGATTTTTGTATAATGTGGTCATAAAGTTTGTGTGATTTAAAATTTAACCGTTCATTGAGGATGTTTTGTTTATTGTGTGTGGTGTGTTTGTATATTTTAAATTGTTCCAAGGTGTTAAGTTCGTGTCCTTTAGATTTTATGTATAGAATGTGTAGATTGGTAGTGATGTCAGTAAAAGTGTGTCCAGTTTGAATGATATGGTCTGCAAAAGTCGATTCTGTTTTTGTATGTAAGGCTTGTAAATTTTCTTTGTAGCGTTGTTTGAATGTGCGGCCTGTTTGTCCTATGTAAAATTTGTTACAGTCAGAGCAGTTCAGTTTGTAGATCCCTGGGAGATCGTATTTGTTTGTGTTCAGTGTGGTTTTAGGTTCAAGTGCATTTTTAATTTTGTTTTTTGTTCTGAATGCGATGGTGTGGCCGGCTTTTTTGAAGATTTTGGCTAGTCTGCTACTTTTTTAGTGTTTACTCTGTACTACCACAGAATTGTTATAAATTTAGTATATATTCTGTGGTGCTACTGTTGTGGAGACTAATCATTAGTTAAACAGGTATTTGACCATGTATAGATAGACGCGCCTTCACCAACCTTTACTCTGTAAAACGAGGGAAGTAAGGCACTATTAAGTATTAACTTTTTATGGTAATTTTAACGACTTACAGTCAATTTTAATTGAGAATAAATAAATATTAACTCACATAGGGTGAAACGTTTTCGAATCGTGATGATTCATTTTCAACAGCATCGTCAAAACCACTATCTTTTCCCCATCAAAACAAAACACCAATACTATCAACAAAAAACATTACATTAATCCATTAATCTTACATTAATCCACAAACAAACTAGCAAAAATCTTTAAAAAATCCGGCCACACCATCGCATTCAGAACAGAAAAAAAAACAAAATAAAAAATGCACTTACACCAAAACCACACTGAATACAAACAAATACAATCTCCCAGGGATCTACAAACTGAACTGATCTGATTGTCCGTCTGTCTGTGCTCTAGCTCTTGAAAGGAGAAGATTCTGGACTCTTGAAACTAACAATTAAATAGTTTTGTTAAATTCTTGGATTTCTTGTTCCATAACGATCTGTGTTGTTAATATTAACTTTTTGTTATAAATTTAATGACAATGATAGATACTCTAATACTCAGCACCTCCAATCATCCAACACAACACAAACACTCAGCATTCAAGTCAATGCTACACAGACTGAACAACACACCACTATCCACCGAAAATTACAACACTGAACTAAACACAATAAAATACCTAGCACAAGAAAACGGCTACAAACATGATCTAATTGACAAACTCAATCATAAAATAATAACCAAATAACAAAACACCAATCACCACCGACAAAAAATACACCACAATGACATACATTAATCCACAATCAAACAGACTAGCTAAAATCTTCAAAAAAGCCGGCCACACCATCGCATTCAGAACAGAAAAAAAAAACAAAATAAAAATGCACTTACACCAAAACCACACTGGATACAAACAAATACGATCTCCCAGGTATCTACAAACCGAACTGATGTGATTGTAACAAATTTTGCATAGGAAAAACAGATCACGCATTCAAATGATACAAAGAACATTTACACGCATTAAATACGAAAACGGAATCAACCTTTGCCGACCACATCATTCAAACTGGACACTCTTTTACTGACATCACTACACATTCTAATCTAAAGGGCATGAACCCAATACCTTGGTTCCTTTGAACAATTTGAAATATACAAACACACCACACACAATGAACAAAACATCCTCAATGAACAATTACATTTTAAATCGTACAAACCTTTTTATCACATTCTACAAAAATTATTTTCAACTCAAGCTGATGAATATTCCTAATATAGGCAACTCAATGTCGTAGTAATGGGCAATGATTATAATACAAGAAGCCGGGGAGATTATCACTTGGTGAGTCACAATAGTAACTTATTCAAACAAAAACCTAGTTATATTGGTAGGAAATTCTACAAGCTACCGCATTTTTTAAAGAATCTTGAAAATATAGAAGTATTTAAAAAACAATTGAGAAAATATTTAGTTGATAAAGCTTTTTATAGTATACACGAGTTTCTTTCACATCAAAATTAAGCACCTCAACTAATTGAAGTAATTATGGTATCTAGTGTATAATTGTTGATCTGACGTGTCTTACACTCCTAACTTGAGTCTCCAAGACGTAATCTACAAAAAATCAATCAAAGAAGAGAATCCTTGAGAAAACAGCAGAATTTCATACATGCTGGAAAATCACTGCTTACTAAATCAATATAATTTCTAATACTATGTATGTTATTTTAAAGACAAAGAAAGAATAAATAATTTGGTGTGAATCAGCTGATTAAAACTTAAAAGAGATGATTATTTTTTAGTTTAGATGTGTAAGTGATATTTGGTAGGTGGCTGATAATTGATAGGTACCTTCCGTGAATATTTTCATACCATTTTTGATAAGAAGCTGGTTCACCTGTTTATGAATAAGAAATCATTAGCCCACTTTTAGTCCATTAGTACTTTATTCCAGTACAGTACCTATTTTAAAACCCTCATGGGTAACCATAGTTGGAAAGGTTTTATACGTCACACTCCACTTAGCCCTATCATCTTTTGAAATATTCGTTATATATTACTTGTTACTTTACTTTGATTTAGAATACATTCTTGGTTAATATTTATTGTATTTAAGTGTTGTGTAAATAAATTATGCGCACAAAAATGTATGTTATATGTTTGTTCAACTTTGTTTAGTTTTTGTCGTTTACTGAGTTTTTGTAGGATGTTCATTAATGCCTGTGTGCTGATATCATGGTTCTATTAAATGATCTGCAAAGGCTGATTCAGTGGAGTTGGTGAGGGCAGATATATGTAGCCTACTTCTATCTTTATTTGTAGCCCAGTCAATACAGACTAAAAATAGGCTCTGTGCGCAACAAATTAGGGGAAAGCTGGATTTTTCCCTGATGATAAGAGGTACATTTTACCAAAAGTACCCACTTCCCCTTGTGCTTCACCCCCCCCCCCCCTCCACCCCTTGAACTTGTTATTTGCAAGCTTTTGCTATAACGCGCATATCTCGGTTGTTGTTCGTCCAAAATTGGTTTTATTTATTTTTTATGTGTTTGTCTATAGACATACTACAAATTTTATTCTGTACAATTTTATTGTAAAACTAATATTAAAGGCGCCACAAAGAAAGTAACTTAAAAATATATGAATTAGGGTGACGAGGTTGCAGTTTTTTCTGTATATCTTTTTATAGCAAAATAATAAAAGAAAAGTTTGTTTATGAAATATTGCAGCAAATATAATTATCTTCAAAATAATACCATTGATACGTTGGTATAATATGAGGCCCAAAGGGTCCTGAAAAGGGAGCGCGCACGCCTTGTTGTTCTCTCGAGTTGCCGCGTGCTATTTAACTAGCCTGTTTTCTCACATAGGCCTACTGTTAACTATGGCTCTACATATAGTGCGTTATTTGAAAAACATATATCAATAGCAATCAATGTATTTAATTTTTTTTTTAATAAATAAATTAATGGGTTAAGGAAATGAAGTGCTATGAACTGTAAATATGTTTCACAGAATTTTATTAAAATATTTTGTTGTGTTCAACTAAAAAATATTGTAACAAAAAGAAAATGTGAAACACAAAAAACAATAATTAAAGTGGGTGGGTGGTCGGACTCGTTTGTTTGAAGACATTTGCAATAAGTGTCTAGCCAACAAACATCTGCTGGTTATAGCCATTCTGGCTATAGTATTCCCAGATCATTTTATAACTGCATCAATTGTCTCATTGTTCAAATCTAGAGATCCCAATGACCCATAAAACTACCGCCCAATAAGTTTACTGAGCATATTTTCCAAAAATCATGGAGAAAGTTATCAATCGTCGTCTAAATAATTATTTAAACTATCACAATATTATTCACAATAATCAATGTGGCTTTCAAGAGGGTAAAAGCACAGAGGATGCAATTGTAAAATTAGTCAATATCATTTACAACAATTTTAATACCAAAAAGAAGACGTTAGCAGTGTTTATTGATTTGAGTAGAGTTCAATAACATACCGCATTCTAGATTACTTGAGAAGTTGCTAAGCCTAGGTATTAAAATTACCCTGATAATAAACTGTTTTTGTAAACCGACAAGTGACCAAAATCAAGCAACAACTTACAATGTGGAGAAGCAAGTATACTTAAACATGATGATATCGGAGACAGATTGTTGTTCACATGCAACAACTGGATGCAACACTCCAAGTTTTCATGGTCTAGGCAAGTTGAAGGTATAGAGTTGTTAAAATCATCCTTAGAAGCTAGAAACCAAGCTCTGGTCTTCAGTAATTGTAATGTTTCCAAAGATTTATTGTTAATAAGTGGAGAAAATATTGCGATTAGTCTTTACGGAGTTGATAGATAGACCAAATTGAATTAAGCACGCTATTTAAAATTCACCCAGTTGAATATGAGATCTACTTTGAGGTCAAATTTCGATTTAGCCCAGATATCACAGACTACAGGAGCATGTAATCAGCCTACACTAATCAAACTTTTCTGACAAAAATATATGGGTAATGACTTGTTCCAGTGAATAGGGATAGAAATCTACATCAATAAAATAAATATAACAGAGAAGAAATAAGGCTTAAACCCAGTAACAAACTTGAAAATGCAGACTTGAGACTACAGAATTATTAGTAGCCTAATTATTTTATTAATATTATTAATTATTCGTAAAACCCAGAAAAGTAAGTTTAGCATTAGAAAATTAATTCTTGAACCATTTTGGAAAAATGTGCCCAAAAAAGAAAAAGTTTAAAATGTTAGTCGCCATTTTGAAAATATCTTGAAAACTCTTAATTTTACGAGGAGAAAACTTTGAAATTCAGATTCAGCGCTTAAAAATACATATAAATTCCAACGAAGAGTTTTTCTATGTCTGTTGATTTGCTAGTGCAATAGCTATACTGAATAATAAGACGAAATTGTCACAACCACATTTATTAAAACTTCGAGAAACTATTTTAATGGTGTAACAACCGAAACTAGTTTCTCGAAGTTTTAATAAATGTGGTTGTGACAATTTCGTCTTATTATTCATTATGGATACCTTCCACAATATCACCTTCGCCATTACTAAGAAAGTCAATAACTATACTCCTAAACTTGTACTATCGATTGGCGTGTAGTTTTGCTCGTCTCCAATTCGTTCTCACAAATAAGAGCATAACCGATACAGCAAAAACCCGTACCGTAACAGTATCGGCTGAACTGGGCCTAAACAAGTAAGATGAATGAGTGACAATAGAACACTAGTGAACAATAGTTTAAGAATTATAATAAAACAAGACAAATATACTTAGAATAATTATTAGAATTAGAACAATAGAGAGATTCATTGGAGAGTTAATGGCGCATTTCATTGGCACTGACACTGGAATGTCCCAGTGAAGCATAATTTGAGTTGCATGTTGATATGTTTTAATAATAATATACCCTTTCACTGTTTTTAATAGTTCTTCAAATGATGAAACTTACTGTTTTGCAGGCTTGCGTTTTCGATTCCTCAAGAAACGACCATGGACATGTATATACTCAGTCTCAAGACTATGGTCACCTCTATACCCTTAGGTCCGTATTGGACCTAATATTTTGTTGAACAAGGAAGAATTGACAACAATTCACTCAAAATTTCCCTTGAGTAAAGGAAGTCACAAACCTATGCATAGCCACATTCTTATTGTAGGTCACCGAAAGCGATATCCTGGAAACAGTAGCTTTCAAGCTTTTGTGTAACTTCAAAAACAGTAAAAAAAAGTAGCATAAACCAACACAGCGGGCAATGAAACAGACATGATTCAAACCAGAATTTTATTTAAAGCCTATTATTCTACAAATTTTACTATATTGATGACTATAATACAGTGATATTTTTTCAATAATTCCTACAAATTATTCCATGAAATATACAACCATGACGAACTAGTAACACTAATTCGCCACTCTTATATGAAAAGGCATTTTATCAAGATAGTACAGGACCATGAAACAAGAAATCGAATAGCTCAGTTATAGGGTCTGGCTAGCTCATGAATTCAAAATGAACACAATTCAAATTTAAATATCGCCGATTGTTATTTGTTGAATAGAAATAACATTCAATAAAGTGGGCACTCTAGGTGGGTTATGTAGCTGCTATTTCAATTTATAAAATTTTCCATAAATCCCATAATTCAATTTATTACTAGCAAAGAATAAGTTGGAAATAAATTTCTTTATATGGCCTATACTATTGTACGCCGAATAAAATTTCAAAATGTGTTTGACATTCAACAATAATTAGCAAACTACAATACATAGAATTTATTATTTAAAAACTAACTGAATGTATCTAAGCTAGCTAGCTTGTGTTCATTACTATTCTATGACTTCATTTCAATATGTGTTTTATTTATATAGCGATTAAACTCTAGATGTGAAACACGAGCAAATTAAATATCACAGTTAAAAACTTTGACCGTAAAACAATCAAGATTTCAGTACCAAGCTCAAATTAAGGAAAACTATATTTTCTCAATTACAGTGAAATGATTTATAGAAAATGATTAAGAATTACTGATAAAAATGATCAAGATCAACTGTATAAGACACAGAATCACTTCAAGCTGAAAAGTTTCAGCCAGACTTACGCTATTTTTCCGCTCATTATTTGCCTAAACAGGTCAGATCAGATCTGTAGAGCAAGAGCAAGTGGAGGTATAGATTGGTCAATATTTATCGAGAGAAACGAGCATGAAAAATAGCGGAACGCTATGCTTAAGCTCTTTATGAGGGTTTACTTCTACATTATTCAACTATGTTCGAATCAGTTCCACTTTTAAATCAAAGTCTTGAAGACAAAATTTGCATATTATGAATATTGCAAATACGTTATAATTACTCTACTTGCCAAAATGAGTTTATGATTGTGTTGTTGAATATATTTTATATAATATATATTATACATATTATATAATATATATTATGAATACTACATTATATTATACATATAAATTATTTATTTATTATATTTTAATATATTTTCGGAAAAACGAGAAATTTGCTGAAATAAGTTGAATTATTGATAACTAATATTATTAATTAATTGATAATTAACTAGTATTATGCGGTAGGTAGAGCGAATGAAAATTAACGATTCAATCAATTTTTTTCTGAACAATGAAGTAAGATAAGTTTTTTACCACAATTAAGTGGTTCGACAATATCTTACTTTCTTATTCATGATAAACAAGTTCTACATCACTTTTACCACAAAAAATCTAATAATTCTGTTCAACAAATGATGATTGAGTGCGAAAGAAATATTCAAATTGTGTAACATCAATTTTTTTCCAAAATCTACTATTTCATTCACCCTAATATTTTTTTTAATGGCTTACCTTCCAAAAAATTACGAAATCTCCAAAAAGGATATAATACTTAAAAGTACTGTGTAAGCTTCAAACAATTAATCTTTGTTTTATGATCAATAATAAGTTTATTAATTTTACAAAGAAATTGGTTTATTATAAATTTGATGAAAAGATCAAGACACAAACTTTTAAAAACTACTTAAAAATGGATTTTCAAGAGTAATAGGAATATTCAACTATGTAACACACATATCAACGTCAAAGAATCCGACATAATATATATATATATATATATATCCACAGAATGTACAACTAGTCAGCGCTTGATTTTACAAGTGGAAACAGTCCTTGAATCATTTTTCTTTCTCAGCTTTCTTATCCTTATCTGGCAAGTACCTTAATAACAAGCTGGATCCTCTACTAAGTCCTTTCTCTTGCTTGAGTTGTTTATAGCAGTCCATCCAGTTGCTGTAGTAGGGCATACATGGAGGTTGTCCCGCTTTCAGACTGTAATTCAAAATTAACGCGGGATATAAATATAAATCCACTCTAATCATGAAGAAAATTAACCAAAGGTGCTCGAAGAACTGTATATTTGAAATTGAAATACACATTTACAGTGATCGTCATTTAAAATAGTTCTCTAGTATACGTAATAAATAATACGTATACTTTTTATACTTTTATACAAATAAGTACAAAGAAGAATTTATTTAGGTTCAAGCGAGGCTGTGAATAGCCCCCCCATATCCAAATCCATCAAATACAATTCACAAAATCAAATACAAAATACAATTACACGAGAAAAAGTATACATAAGAAATCAAAACAATAACAATAACCGAATTCAAATAATAAATTCCAAAACAAATATGATGATAGTCCCTTCTAATATTCAACACGGAAAAACATAGAAGATCATACTAAGAATAAAATAATTTAAATAGAAAAATTAAAACTTCAATAAAATTGATAATTATAATATAAGTAACTTTTGCGACATAAATCTAATAATTCTAATAGAACAATTACATGAGGAATAGATTCTGCTGAAAATAAACTCCAAGATCTTAATGATAGATTGAAAAAATACTTCATGCATGAAGTTGAAAAAATCAGAGAAGTAAGCCGGTAATCTTGACTTAAGAATACTAAATACCATAACAGCGTGAAGTTACACTGTCCTACGCTGTTCTAGTTTTAAAATCTTAGTTCTCTCATAGCAATGGGAAATGGTTAAGTCAAACACAAAACGAAAATAGCTATTTGTGTAACTAGAGTGCAAAGTGGGGTTTTTCTGCACCGAGAGAAACAGTTTTTTGTTTTAGTTTTTTGAAAAACGTTTCTCAAGTGCAGAAACAATACTTTGTACTCGAAATACACATTAAATTTTTCCCACAGTAACGTATAAAGTAATTTAAACAGGACATACATAACCTGACAATTCCGCACATAACCCATCTTCATATCAAATAGATTTCAACAATTACAGCTGACTGTATTTCGTAACTGAAGCAGAGTAGCCAACCTATTTTTGAATGCAGAATAGGGAACCTGCGTATTACATTCTCACTATTTTGTGTTGTTAGGTTGCAAATCTGGAGTGCGGAAAAGTACTTTTGCGCATTGGAGTTTACTTTCCCGCACTGGTGCAGGAATAGACTATTTTGCGTGCTACAGTTAGTGCAAAAATAGGCACTTTTCGGGTCACTGTAGGAAAAGGCATTTTTGCCCTTTGTAGTTTGAGAGATAATTCACCAGTCATACCATGAAATACGAATGAACGGTAGATGAAAAAAGGAAAAATGAAACTAAGAAAAGCCTGACTGTGACAGGTAAAAGGTCACTGTATCTTTACAATTAATATAGAGAGAAAAGCCTTATTCCAAACCCTAAAATATGAACATTTCAATTAGAATTTTGATTCTTTATCAAGTCTGAATTATTCATACTCTCAAGGTAAGGTATAGAAATATTATTGACTTTGATTTCAGAAATGAGAAGGCTTGAGAAACTCACCGTGACCAATAACAATTGACTGTGCAGAACTTGCTTACAGACAGACGGACAACGACAAGATTTAAGGAATATAAACATGTTTAAAATGACAGTTTATGCAAGAGATGCCATTTAAGAGATATTGGACAACGACAAGATTTCAAGAACCAGTCGGATCCTTAATAATACGAATATAAGCTATTAATTTAACATAAAATTATGCAGCAACAGCTTTATTAATATAGTTCATCTTCTTTGAAGATACAAATATTTTTTCCTACAGTGACCCAAAAACGTGTCTATTTTTGCACTAACTGAAGCACGCAAAATAGTCTATTCCTGCACCAGTGCGGGAAAGTAAATTGCAGTGCGGGAATGTACTTTTCCGCACTCCAAATTTGCAACCTAACAACACAAAATAGTGAGCATGTAATACGCAGGTTCCCTATTCTGAAATTCAAAAATAGGTTGGCTACTCTGCTTCAGCTGTGAATAGTTGTAGTTGTTGTTGATGAAATCGATTTGATTCGAAGATAGGTTATGTGAGGAATTTTCAGGTTATGTATGCCCTGTTTTGTTCTGTTTGAATTACTTTATACATTACTGTAGGAAAAATTTAATGTGTAATACGAGTGCAAAGTATTGTTTCTGCACTCGAGAAACTTTTTTCACTCGCCTTTGGCTCGTGAAAAAAACTGTTTCTCTCGATGCAGAAAAACGGTGCTTTGCACTCTAGTTACACAAATAGCTAATAATACTTTGAAATATCATTCACAATGGGAATGTTTCATTCCTGTTGACACAATAATCAATTGAACATCCAGCTTAGACAACACTGTTTATCAAGTATATTATTTTAAATGGAAAAAAATGAGATGGAAGGAAATGAATGGAGGAAATGGTCTCCTCTTGTTAGAGATGGCTGTAAGTAGGGCAATCGTTATTCATTGACTACAATATTAATCTATTTTAATTTTCAAATACTGGAACTGTTCAATGAAGTTTCGATTTAAATCATGTACAATCAGCTAAATGAGAATTTGCTGAGAAAAAACAAATTTGTCACTTTTTTCAGGTTTTTGCCTGAAACTTGAAAACTATTTACCGCATTGAAAACATTGTTCAATTCAAAATTGAAGAATATGAAAATCGTGTCAAAGAAGGAACTATTAACTACAATTTATTCATTCATTTATTTAAGACCATCCTCGCAATTTTATTTTTAGCCATTCTTGAGTTGGAACCATTTCAATATTGAAAAATCGACATTTTCCGAGGGTGGAAAATAGGTCTATCTATGTATAGTGTATACTGCCCTCTCAAGTGAAATGGATAACTATGGTCAGAAATTGACATGCTACATATAAATTTGGACCTCCTCAATGAGCTGAGAAGAATGAGCTATCACTCAATGGGGTGCGAGATTGACCGTTCCAAGGGTGGGAGTGGGGTAACCGTTGGTGACGACCCCCTTCAACCCCTGACCACATTTTGGAGTACCAAAGTTTAGATTCTGACTCAGCGTCTAAAACTACTGAGAATCCGTTGATAAAATAATACCAAATGCTTTTTCTGATATAACTTACTTATAAAACTTGGTTACTGGCGTAATAGCGCTATACAGTGGTTCAGTTTTTCATATCGTTGAATTGGCAACATTTTCAAATTGAGGACTCTTCTAGAAGTAAATTCAATGGTCTAAAACTTCTTTTCAATAACTTTTATGTGTTGGGAGTGAGCATTTGCAAGATAAATGCATCGAAACATGAAGGTGACTCATTTTTCATAAAGGGGGGAAAATATTTGATTAACTTATAGCAAATTGATTGTAAATGGACAACTGAACCGATTTCGTATTATTATACATCAATCGACGTAGAATTTCAAATTCTTCAATTTCAAATCGAACAATGTTTTTCAATGCGGTAGATAGTTTTCGAGTTTTGGCAAAAAGGTGTCAAATTTGGGTTTTTTTCCCCCCCTCGCCATAGTTATGCACAAGCCAGATTTTTTCACAACTTGGGAGGATCTTTTCTGTGATTCTTAGAGTGGATTAAAATAATTCCAGCTTTGCATCAATTTTTGTCCACCAAAAGTCCAATTTGCCTACACAGTGAATCGGTAAAAAAATTAATGTTACCATGATGTTACTCTATTGCTATAGAGCGGAAGCGCATAGTAGATGCTAGAGTATAGGCTCTTGCTCACGAACTCTCACCATTCATGTAGCAAATGTCTAGTTTAAAATATCCTCTTACACTTTCATTTATGTCCATGAAGATTGAACTCAGTCTTATATTTTCTAGATGTCTCAAAAATTCATTCTATTTTTAATTAATGTGAATAATTCTGCATAGAACTTACCCAGAGCTGTTCACTGCCATACAGGCATCCATTACGTGGAACGGATATAGATAATTTCTTATGAAAAACTGTAAAAGAGATTAATAAATATTATAAATAATTTTATCCAGCAGATATTTTAATATCAACATAACAACAACAATACAGTACATCTGTACAGTAAATAACTGTAAAAGTATACATCTACTGAGGATGAATACAAGAATATAAAAAAAGGCTGATTAGACAGACGAATGACTTCATTTTTGCACTTCACAGAAAATAAATGGTGTGGGCGAAGTTGGGGCAAACAAACCTCTTCTACCACTAAGTAAAACGAAACACTGACAACCTTGAGAAATACTGGTAATATCAATGTTATTGCATATTGTAATGTATTGTTGATACTATTTGATTGCAATTTATTATACTGCATAATATTATATCGTTCCAAAACCATGTTAAATGTAAATTATCACTTTACTTATCAATTATTTAGCGTATGACATAGTCAAATAAACGTACAATCTGTGACTAACATAATGGCCAATGTAGGCCGAATAGAAAATCGGCTATTCAAATTTGAGTATGAAAAGAAAAGTCTGTAACGATTTTGCCAAATTTGATGGTAGTAAATAAAAAATTATTGTAGTAATGGCACTAGCTTTTTAAAGTATTAATATTTGTCATGATATTTATACATGTTGGAAATTATGTTTTATGAACTTTTTTAAAAATATTTGTTTAATTTATTTAGTCATTAGAATTGATTTGTTCAAGATATTACGTCAAGATAGACTGTATTAAATATTTTATAATAGTTATATAAGGCCTGGCGTAGACTATTAATCTCATTAGTCACGTACAATACATTGAATAAATCTAGAAATATGAAAAAATAAAGCTATCCCTAAGTAATACAATGCGGAATCGTTCCCTAAATAAGATTTTAGAAATTTAGAAAAAATAAGATTTAAATCTTCGAACATCAAACTCAACTCATTGATGCCATTGAAAATCCTTTTTATATGATTACCATTGAACCTCACTTGTATTACTAAACTGATATATATGTATGAAGAAATTTTTTAATCAATAAATTAATGTAGCAGAGCATAAAAACAAATGTTGTATTCTTTAACTCTCATTTACAATGGAATAAAACGCTGGGGTCAGATCCGAGCTGACCGTAACTTGTATGTCACACAAGTCCACCGTACCTCTCAAGGGTTAAATTGTAATTATAAATATAGAAATAAGTAAATAATACTCACATCTAGAAACAAACCAGCAACCGAATCAGGAACTCCATCTTCTGAATCAATGAATTTCTTGACAGCGTAAAGCGCTGTTTCATACAGAACAACAAAAGATACTTCCCCCAACAATCGTGGAACAAATCCTGAGAAGAAACCTAAAACTCCCTCTTCTTTGAAAATTGTATACAACGAGCTGAAAATTCCACTGGAAAAAAATGGATAGTCTATTAGTGAAAATTCATAACGCATTCTGTCACTCTATAACTAATTTCCTTCCTATTAAACAATGTTTCGACTAAAAATATATATACACTTATAATATGAAAATCTAGCTGTGTTCTCAAAAAACTTTTGAATAAAGTACAGCCAGGAATTTCTATTTCAAATTCGTCAGAAAATATCCACGTTTTACTGATTAGTATTATTAAATTTATTTTTGATTGGTCATTCAGTAAAATTAATTTTGCATTCTGTCACTCCATAACTAATTACTTAATTCCTATTAAACAATTTTACACCTAAAAATATAACTACACTTGTAATATGAAAGTCTGGCTGTTCTCAAAAACTTTTTGAATTAAGTACAGCCAGGTTGTACATGCATAAGTTTTTGAAAAAATATTTGTAGTTGAAAATTTTAATAATGCACTATTTTTAAAGATGGCTATGATCAGAGGTGAAAATACATTTCTGATTCAAGTACGGTAGAAAAATCATTTTTCAGTTGAGTTACATGAAACAAGAAGTACATTTTATAAAGCAACCAGACATTTAAAGTTCATGAGGTATCCAAGTTAGCTAGATAAGTTTTCATTTTAAATTACTGAACTTACCTATATTTTGTTTCTCTCCCTATAAATTGTGCCATCATTCGAATTGTGACAACGTGCAAGGGTTGAGTCACAGTTATGGTGACCACATTGATGGTTACTTTTTTTTTCAGCGTGTTCATGAGTATCCTGTAATAAATGTAATATAGATTGAGAAACTTCTAATCTGTGTTATAAAAACTGAAAAAAATAAATAATATGAAATACAATTTTGGTGGTTTCAAGCAGCGCATGGAATAAGATTGGGTGATTTGAGTACAGAAACATGATTTGATTTTTATTTAGAAAGCTCAAATTATATTCAAATATCATAACAAAGAAATCCAGTCATGGGAGTGTAGAGTGACCAATTAATATTAAAATGAGCAATACAAAGGACTGATATAAAACAATCTTGTAAGAAATGTAATTGAAAATCATAAAATAGAATACAATCATCTCCAAAGTAGAGTCTGTTGTGAAATGTGTCTTCTTGAGGCCTAAGAGCCTTATTATACAAAACTGTCTACTTTGGAGATAACTAGCTTGACAATATTAAACCTGGCACATTATTATTTCTGATTGATTTTGTTTGTTACTCACTTAAATTATGTATATAATGACAACACTAATATACAACAAGATTGAAAATTCTCCAGTTGATTGAAACGACAATATGTATGGTTCATAAAATAATACCTTTCTATAGTTTGCATGTGGTGTATTAGCACAAAGAGACGGAGCTGGAATATTTTACTAATGGTAGAAACTGTTTGGTACCGTTCTATTGGCCTTTATTTTGACCTTTGCCAGTCTCATATCTCATATGGGCTCATAATTTGGAGCTTATTTAGATGGACATTAGGAGACTTCTGTGTATTTGTGTAATTTTAATGTTTGTTTTTGAGCAGCCTGTATACTATATGGTGTTTTCTATTTTATTATACATTTAAATCATTTGTATTTTAAAATAATATATTGTTGACTGGCCTATGTATTAACATGTTATATCTGTGCGGCTAAATAAATATTCCATTCTATTCTCCGCACCACTTGAAATGAATAGATAAAAACTATAATGTGGTTGATAATATTGCAACGGGTGGTTTACCGATGTCAATTAAAAGTATTTGGAATTTTCCCCATCAACCACAAGAAATCACTCAGTTATTTAAAACATGCTTTCAATACTTCCAAATCTATGGTTGGGAGCTTTAGGTTCGTTGCTCAAAGATCGTTCAATATATTTCTTAACACCTGGTTTAACAACTAAATTAACTAAAGAGCAAAGAACTGAATTTTTCGGAAATAAAAGAGTTGGTGCTCTTTAACTCATATTTATTATATATCCTGGAACCAATTCAAACATAAAGAGCTCAGCAATTGTTCATGTTCAAATTTAACTTTCATTTCAACATCTTCATTAAATTCCTTCAAGATTTTACTAACTTATATCCACTGCATGTAATCAAATAAATTCAGGGTCTCGGCCAATCTATAGTGTCTTGATTTGAGCTTTGTAAAAAAGTTGAGGCACTCACTAGTGTGTTTTATCCATCAATGTTTTATGAATTTGGGCACTTTATCATTTCGCACGCACGCGATTTCGGATTAACTCTAACCTGAGCCCGCGATTTGACTTAATACTTCAAAATTTTTACCGAAGAAATTTACTTCAAATGTTTTCCTCTGCTTCTATATCTACCTTCTATTTTGTTTCTAGCTATTCTATTATATCTTTGTTTAGAGTTAACTAATGCTTAGGGTTATTTTTCTTTATACTGTTATTTCATGCGATTTTCTAGCTATTTTGGTATTTTATTGTTTAAAGTTGACTAATGTTTAGGATTATTTTTTCATTATGCTGTTATTTCATGACGTTCTCTTATTGAACGTATTTTGACTTTATTTCTTTGTTAGCTTAGCGTTTCAATTTTTGTTCTGTGATTTCTTGTTTGTGTTGTGACGATCTAATTTATTCAATGAGGTTTGTTTTTGTATTTGCTGTAAGCCTCTATTATTTGTAATTTTTATGTATGTATTTGAAATTAGTTATTTATGTATTAAGAGCGTGAAGCGCGACTTTATCGCTCGAGCCAAAACATTTACTGCACGACGCGTAGCGGAGCGCAGTAATTTTGCGAGAGCGATAAAGAAGCTTCACGCGCGAATTGCATACAATATTTTTCCTAAAACTGCAGTTCTGGATTCCAGCACAATAAAAGCTTGTAGTTTGAAACACCACAGACCATGCGCGGATTTGGTTAGCGTCCGCCATTGTTGAGGTTATGTGAATTTCACGGATTCCAAGATCCACCAATGAGAAGACATCAAAATCAAAACAGAAGCGTAAAGAAAACAGCTGGCGAGCGTAAAGTACTTTACCGCTTACGGAGTAGTAAAGAGATATTTTACAATTAGTTTTCAGTATGTAAAAAACTACTTTACGAGCAGTTGAAGGAAATAGTTATTTATGTATTAAGAGCGTGAAGCGCGACTTTATCGCTCGAGCCAAAACATTTACTGCGCGACGCACAGCGGAGCGCAGTAATCTTGCGAGAGCGATAAAGAAGCTTCACGCGCGAAATACATACAATATTTTTCCTAAAACTGCAGTTCTGGATTCCAACACAATAAAAGTTTGTAACATCACAGACCGTGCACGGATTTGGTTAGCGTTCGACTTTTTTGAGGTTATGTGAATTTCACAGATTCCATGATCCACCAATGAGAAGACATCAAAATCAAAACAGAAGCGTAAAGAAAACAGCTGGCGAGCGTAAAGTACTTTACCGCTTGCGGAGCAGTAAAGAGGTATTTTACAATTAGTTTTCAGTACGTAAAGAATTACTTTACGAGCAGTTGTAGGAAAAAATAATTTCACAATCTTGACCGCTCGCCCCACTATAAATGGGCCGCAGCCACACTTAGAAGGCCCGAGGCTTCTTTAACAATTTTTCCTGCTCTTCTCGCGGCAACGTCCCGATTCGAACTCTCCTTTTTTCACTAAAATTATGTCCTCCTTCAGGCGACAAGACGGCCGCACTACGTGGAGCACCAAACATAATTTCAGAAGAGTCGCCAAAATCCCAAGGGAGGTCACTGCACGTTTCAAACATTCCAAATACAATTGTAATTTCATCACGAATGAAAATTCAGTACAGTGGAAATGCTTGAAACCTGCAATAATTTTGACTACCTAGAAGCAAGTTAGCAAAACCTTAAAACTAAAAAGTATATAATTGTGAGTCATTTCTTAACAAAGAATTAACTCTCTCACAATTACGACAGTATAGCAATCAAAGTTCACTGACTCCATATTTTAAAATTCGTAAGCTTAAATCTCATCAGTTCAATGCACCTGGAAAAGCACTAATACATATCAACAATATAACGCTATCAATATTCCCCATATTACAATATAATTACTTCTCTTTAGATTGTTCTTCTTCTTCTTCCGGATTCGGCTTTGAAGCACCATTACGTTTAGTATCAAAGTATTCTTCTATTTGACTGGAAATTATTGATGTCAGTAGAGAAGAACAGAGACGAGGAGAGAGACCCCGGAAGCATCCAACAAAACCATCCTTATCACTGATGTGTTGAGCTAGAACAAATAGAATTGGAGATTAATAATATTATGATAGCATCAATACATTATACTGTTGGGGAAGAATGAACAGTGATTTCGGAGTTATCTGCTTGTATCATCGATCTCTATACTACTACAACTGGATCGCGCGCTGCATATATGAGGCAGTGAGCTTTTGCGGTCCGGTTTTCTCGACAGCATTTCCCCCACTACTAGTCCGTGTAGAATAATAATGATGTTGAAGATCCATCTTGTTTCCACTAATATGTAATATAAACTTGAAAAAAACACTTTTAAATGGAAATTAACTCACGTTATGGCGTGACGGCCGTTTCGCTCTGTTGTCTAGAGCATCGTCAGACGACCCACAGTAAACTGACTTAAGGTATGAGTTTGAGGGTTATGTATGTTGGAATGGTGATGGGGTGGGGGGATGAGTAGGCGGGAGGTTTGAAATTGGGATTATTTTGTCAAATAGAGTATGTGAGAAGAAGTTAAGTTTATCATTTAAAATGTTGTCAGGTTCCTGCTTTGCATGTTTGTGAATCTCATATTGTTCTAGAACATTGAGTTTCTGGCTTTTGTGAGTGAAGTGTAGTGTGTCTAAATTAGTGTCAATGTCTGTATAACTGTGGCCTGTTGAAATGATGTGTTCAGCAAAAGTGGAATGTGTGTTTGGGTGTGAGATGGCTCTTGTGTGTTCTTTGAATCTAGTGGTGAATATCCTGCCAGTTTGTCCTATGTAGAACTTGTTGCAGTCATCACATTTCAATTTGTAAATTCCAGATCTGTTGTACTTCTTTTGAGATGTTGTCTGAGAATGCAGGTGTTTTTTTAGTATATTAGTTGTTCTGTAAGCTATTTTATATTTGAGTTTCCTGAATGAAGCTGCTATTTTATGAGTTTTGTTGTTGAGGTAAGTAAGTGTGATGAATGTATGGGGGTTGTCATTCTGTTTGTTGCTGGTGTGAGTGATTGGTTTTGTTGATATTCTGTGCAGTAGTTTGTCTATTAGTGTGTGTTTGTAACCATTCTGTTGTGCTATGTATTTTATAGTATTCAATTCTATATTGTAATCTTCTTGTGACATAGGAATGTTTGTTAGTCGGTGGAGCATGTGATTGAAAGCGGCATGTTTATGTTGGGTTGGGTGATTTGAAGTGTTATGTATTACTGTATCAGTTGTTGTGGGTTTCCTGTAAATTCTAAATGTTTTGAATGCATGTTCCTGCTTTGTTATAGTGATGTCCAAGAAGTTGATACTATTATTGTGTTCAAGTTCTAAGGTGAATTTTAAATTGGGATGGATTTTATTGAGATTGGTGTGGAATATTTCAGTTTGTCTTTTATTGCCTTTGTATAGAATTAGAATGTCATCAACATATAGGTGCCAGCTGATGATTTTGTCTGTATTATGTAGGATATGTTTTTGTTCTATATTGTGGACAAAGATTTCAGCTAGGATGCAAGAAATTGGGGAACCCATAGGAAGGCCATGAGGTTGTGGATAGAATTTATTATTGTATGTGAAGTAATTTTGTGAGGTAACTAGTGTTGTGAGGTCTAAAATTTCTTGGAGCTGTTCAGGTGGTGTGCTGTTTTGGATGAGCATTTGTTTAAGGTGAAGAAGTGTTTCATGTATGAGTACATTGGTGTAAAGACTTGTAATGTCAAGAGAAGATAGTGTGGAATTGTGTGGTATATGGATTTTTTGTAGTTTGTCTATCAGGTCTATGTTATTTTTTACTGCTGTGTGCTGATGGAATGTTATGTTCTGTCTTATTGTTTCATCTAGGAGTTTTGCTAATTTGTGTGCAGGTTATTTCAAATCACCCAACCCAACATAAACATGTAGCTTTCAATCACATGCTCCACCGACTAACAAACATTCCTATGTCACAAGAAGATTACAATATAGAATTGAATACTATAAAATACATAGCACAACAGAATGGTTACAAACACACACTAATAGACAAACTACTGCACAGAATATCAACAAAACCAATCACTCACACCAGCAACAAACAGAATGACAACCCCCATACATTCATCACACTTACTTACCTCAACAACAAAACTCATAAAATAGCAGCTTCATTCAGGAAACTCAAATATAAAATAGCTTACAGAACAACTAATATACTAAAAAAAACACCTGCATTCTCAGACAACATCTCAAAACAAGTACAACAGATCTGGAATTTACAAATTGAAATGTGATGACTGCAACAAGTTCTACATAGGACAAACTGGCAGGACATTCACCACTAGATTCAAAGAACACACAAGAGCCATCTCACACCCAAACACACATTCCACTTTTGCTGAACACATCATTTCAACAGGCCACAGTTATACAGACATTGACACTAATTTAGACACACTACACTTCACTCACAAAAGCCAGAAACTCAATGTTTTAGAACAATATGAGATTTACAAACATGCAAAGCAGGAACCTGACAACATTTTAAATGATAAACTTAACTTCTTCTCACATACTCTATTTGACAAAATAATCCCAATTTCAAACCTCCCGCCTACTCATCCCCCCACCCCATCACCATTCCAACATACATAACCCTCAAACTCATACCTTAAGTCAGTGTACTGTGGGTCGTCTGACGATGCTCTAGACAACAGAGCAAAACGGCCGTCACGCCATAACGTGAGTTAATTTCCATTTAAAAGTGTTTTTTTTTCAAGTTTATATTAAATAATAACCTTGCGTGATTGCGAAACGGGAAAAAATAGTTTAATTTTTCATTAACCTGCCCCGCGTACCCCTTGAAAGAACCCCAAGGGGTACGCGTACCACAGTTTGAGAACCCCTGTTCTATTGACTCATCTTCTTTTCCCATATTTTCTCATATATTCAGGTCCAAAATGCCTGTTTATATTAAAGCAATGCATTTATAGCCTATATGAGGAATTTTGGTACACTACAATTGATATTTGGCTGGAGAGTAGCATTATGCTAAGATAATTATTGCCTAATTGTTAAATAAGCTTTAAAAATAATAATTATAATATCGTGTGACCTGGCTGGCTCAGGTCTGGTGTCAGAGTTATCAGGTCGCATCTGAATAAGTTCAGGGCCTCTGACGTGACTTAACGACTGTTTTTAGGCAGCCGGGACCGACAGCTTAACGTGTCCTCCGAAACACGGGAGTGGCCCGAGGTAAAAACTTTCGGTCAGAACTGGGATTGAACCCGGGACCTTTGGGCTAGCAAACCAGCACTTAACCCACTCGGCTACGGCCACTCCATAAATAAGCTTTAATTATACTTAATATCACTGAGTCATAGACATGAAGGGCGGGATTTGGAGAAGACTCAACGGTTGAAACATGTATTATACATTGTAATGTCCTATTTTGGTCAATCAGGTGAGTTGAACAAAATAATAATTCATCTGATTAGACGTACCAGATATATCTGATCGGAAAGCTGAACCAAATTTAATATACAGCATAATAATTATTTAATTAAGAAGAAGAAAAGTAATATTTCTGGTTTGTCAAGCTTTTTTTTTGTAAACAGAGTTCTTTATCTAGTTTTATGTTATGTTACAAATGTTACAAAATGTTAAATGTTAATGTTACAAAAATGTTAAAATTTTCAAATTAAGAATAAAAGTCAATTTGAAAATTGAGATGAATATGTTTTAATAATTTGAGAGAGAGAGAAATAATTTTTGGAAATTACCCTACTCAACTATGGTTTACCCATGTTCTAGAATAGGGGGGGGGGGGGGGGGTTAGTGCGGAATTATTAGGTAAGTGAGCTCACATGTTGTTTGAAATAATTATTTCCAAGTTTTGCCTTCCTGTATTTAATATCCATTTGTGGACTGCAGATTTGAATCTTGTTTCAGATGCTGTGCTCCTGATGTTTTCAGGAAGCAGGTTGTACAATTTGGGAGCTAAATGGTTGAAGTGTCTCTGGTATAAGGCTTTCCTTGCTACATTCGCAATAAGAAGGTGCCTGTTTCTTGTATTGTGGCTATGGTTTCTGTTTTCAAAGTGTGCTGTGTTCCTATGTATTCTCTGGATTATTTCTTTAGAGTAGAGTTGTCTTGGATCCATCAATTGAATAATCACTCTGCGACGCTACAACATAGATGGCTTTTAGCCTGTTATCAATTCAATCATGCTTAAAATGCGTATAACTTAACATACGCCTTCGTCATATTATGGAGAATACAATAGTCAAAACCGCATTAAATTCTATCAAGTAACAACAAAGGTATGCCAGTTTTTGTTCACGTAAACACGGTAGCTCCATACGATTTGTAAGACTGCAGCAGGACTTCTACACGGACTAGTGGTGGGGGAGAGCCGAGTGGCCGGACCGAAACTCCGACACACAGCGCGCGATCCAGTTGTAGTATAGATATCGATGGCTTGTATCAATAAGTCTTCCGGGCGAAGCATTGTTTACTTTTTCCCCATACTCTCTTCGCCTTGTGGTTTATCTAAATATTGTTAGAATGTTTAATTAGAATTTAATGGAATCTTATCGAATATTGTAGAATGTCTTATCTCTTTATTTAGAATTCCATGGAACTATTTGGAAAAATCTCCATCTTTCTAGTTCAAATAAAACCTATTTAAAGCGAGCGCTTAAGTAAACGTTGGTTCAGTCTTGTTTGAAATTTTTGGAGATAACAAGTAGTGGCAGTTCCGTTAATAGTACAAACGTTTGTTGTTTGAAAGTGATAATCGCCGTATATTGTGACTTTATTAGTGAGAATTCTTTTACATTTTATACAAGTGGATTTTACTCTTAGCTATTATTGTATTACGGACTTGTACTACGTAAGTTTAATTGTTCTTTTTAGACGTTCCTTTTTGAATTATTGGACAGTTTATTGAACAGTTATTATTTAATATTATTAGGCCTTTTAACATTTAGTGGTTGATTTTTGTACAGTAATATTGCAAAGTTGGTTGGCAACACTGGTTGCAGATTGCAGTTGGAAAGTTGTAAGTCAGTTCTCTCTCAATAATTTGTTGAATTGTGAATAATATTGCTTACAAAAAAAGTTTTTCACTGTGTTGGGTAAGTGTTGTAAACATCCAGATTTCAGATTAGAATTGCCAAAATTCTTTTGGGAAAGGATTTCGTGAGTAACAAACAATTTTTTGTCTCTCTGACTCACTTGGTCACTAGTCATCATATTTCGGCCATGAATTCGGCTACCTAGATTAAGATAGTAGTATTGGAAACAATTGAACTTTAAACTCGGGGTGTGCCAACAATGAAAAGTTAAATTGACCAAGAAGAGAAAGAATTGATTTGAGTGATGTTTTCTCAGACGCAGGAAGATTGATGCTTCCCACTCCATCTAGCGAACAATTTGGAAACCAACTGTTACTTCTTTGCTCAAGACTAACTGTCTTTCTACCACCTACAAATTCATAGTGGAATTTATAAATTCAGGAGTAGTTATCTCATTGATAGTGAGCTGCAGGAGGGTTTAGTACTTTTGCAGCTTTCTCACTTCTAGTTTGGGATCGTCTCATAAGTACTGATAATATTGTTCTAGTACAGCATTGCGGTTTTTCATTACAATATATTATTTTTATCTTCATGCATAAAAAAAGAATAAACTCTGATAAATTCTGTAAAATTGATTCCTTTCATATCTTTTCCATGTGCTGCTACCTATGTCTTCAGGAGCTTCCTTATTTTAAACAATTGCCATGATTGCTCTCTTGGCATCCCATGTCCGTCTTTCCTATCCTCTTGGTATATATAGTTCAAGAATCTAATACAAGTGCAAAGTTTTATTTAAGTTATATATTCTGTTTTGTAACAATTTGTTTTAAAGTTTCGAATCTATTAAATAAAGTAGAAATCTAGCAATTGAATTAAAAATCAACCAAACATAAAAAATGGATCCCGAATATTTAAATGAAATGCTTTTTAAATTTAAAAATGAACTTAGGCAAGAGCTCAAAGACGAATTTAATCAAAGGTTGGACACTGTAACAAATCGGTTTGAAGACTTGTTGAAGGAGCAGCTGTGCAGTATAAATTCGATAGTGAAGGAACAAAATCAAAAGTTATCTCAGGCAGAAAGACATTCAACAATATGAAGACAACCTAATAAAGGGCATTTTAGAAACAGATGGTTCAATGAAAAAGTTGAAGAGAGGGCTCTCAACTGGTGTGCAGTGGAATATTGGCTTGAAGGACAAAAAAAGGCTACATAGATAGGAAAAGAGAAGGAGTTCTTGATAAAGCAACAAAATATTATGAACAATTGTTTAAAAGTTCTAGTAGCATGAAAGCATATGAACATATCACATTAACAACAGGAAGAGTGTCCCAATTTCAAGAAACAGAGCTGCATAAAATTATTAAAGCATCAAAAAACCAGAAAATGGCTGGCACTGACAAAATAACAAATGAAATGATGAAAAGTGTTTCACCAGTCATCATAAGAGTGCTGAACGATTTCATCAATAGAATACTGCAGGAACAAGGTGTTCCATACCAATGGAAGTCAGCGGATATAATTCTATTATTTAAGAAAGGTGATATATATGATATAAACAACTACCATCCAATAAGTATCATGTCATGTATAGAGAAGATGTTTATGAAGGCACTGACAGACCGCATTCAGCCAAATCTGGTAGCTCATCAACCAATTGAACAAGCAGGATTCAGAAGAGGATTTTCAACAATGGACAACTTACATGTTACAAATCAGCTGATTGTAAAATGTTCTGAATATCAAATGAACATTTATTTAGCTTTTGTGGATTACAGAAAAGCTTTTGACAGCCTGAACCACAGCTTCTTATTCAAGTCACTTCACAATCAAGGTGTACCAGAAATTTATATTAATATTTTAAAATGCTATCATCAGAACAGTACTGCAAGAATACGTCTTGAGAAGCCAGGAAAGTGTTTCAAATTAGGAAGAGGTGTTCAGCAAGGTGACACCTTATTGCCGGTTTTCTTCAACGCGGCTCTCCAAGAGGTTCTAAAGCAGCTGAAATGGGAAAGGTGTGGTATTTCAATTGGGGGTGAATATTTAAGTCACCTCCGCTTTGCTAATGACGTGGTTCTAATAGCAAGGTCACATCAAGAGCTTCAAAATAGGCTATCAGATCTTTCTAGGGTGAGCAAGAACGATGGGCTCAAAATAAATCCTGAGAAAATGAATATCATGTCTAACTCAGGCCAGGAAGCAATCGAGCTAAATGGGAAGATTCTGAATTGGGTACAAGAGGTGGTGTACCTTGGTCAATGTTTTTCCTTCAATGGAAGAGAAGAGAAGGAGATTAAACATTGCTGTGCAGCTCCTTGGAGGAAATATTGGTCATTGAAATGCATTATGAAAAACAAGGACATCAGCATTACATCCAAAGCTAAACTGCTGAAACCTTGTGTATTTCCATGCCTCATATATGGTGCACAGACATGGGCCACCAAATCAAGCATTATGTCGGCAATTCAAAGAACACAAACAGCCATGGAAAGAAGCATTCTGAATTTAAACAAGACACAATGAGTCCAAAATTCAACTATAAAAAACATAGTCAAACTGGAAGATGTGACCAAAACCATAAGGCAATTGAAATGGAATTGGGCAGGCCACATAGCAAGACTACAGGATGAGAGATGGACAAAGAAAGTGACTGCATGGGAGCCAACATGGAGAAAGAGGAACGTCGGCAGACCAAAAGCGAGGTGGAAGGATGACATCATCAGGGTCGCTGGAAATAATTGGATGGTAGCAGCTAGAGATCGGCAGAGATGGCAGAACCTGGGGGAGGCCTATGCTCGGTAACGGGTCTAGTTTACAAAACCTAAAAAAAATCAATTGAATTTGGATTTAGATTATAATTATTGTTTTCAATTACTGTATATATGCGAGTTATGTAATCACTAATTCAATGTAAGTTTTGTAACAAATAAAGGCTTTATTTATTATTATTTATTAATATTGCAAATTCTTTATTAGCTGAACATTATCGATTTATCTGTTTTTGATTGCTTATTTTGTGTAAGACATTACTGATCAGCGCGTGTTGTGAATAGTTTGTGTAAATAAAGTGCGAGTGTTAAATTTAAGTGTTGCCAGCGTTATTTTAGAGATAGAACCCATAACAATATTATGATAGCATCAATACATTATACTATAACCTCTTTTACATGCAGAGAGGTGAATTCCAGCATATCTACTGAAAAATGTGAACAAAATGAGATGGCAACTTGTCTCTTCAGCTGTTTTTCCCACCATCATAAAAATATTACTATATTTCCATGTGTGGTATGTGTTTACAATTTCAATCTCTCTCCAATTGTGGTCTATTGAATATTGTACTTTATTGGAAATTTTGATTTCCAGTTCAGGGTAAGATTGACTGTAAGGGGTTTGAAGATTCAATTCAATATATTTATTTTTCAGAAAAAAACAAATTCTAGAAGTTACTCCTGTAATATGGAACAAGTCCGTGTAGAGGTGAAGTCAACCCAAATTTATCAAAAAAAGTCCAGAACATAATAAAGACAAGAAGTTTATGACTTTGAAATAAAACGAAATACAATTTTTTAAATAAGAGAACAGTAGAAACAAAGCTACGGCACTTAGCCGTATTATTGTCTTTTATTGAAACACTTTACAATTAACAAAAGTGGTGTGGGCGAAGTTGAGACATAAGAGCCCCCTCCTCCACTTAACGAACAGTATTAGAAATAATAATAATAATACCTTTATTTACAATAAAAAAGTAGATAAGTATAATAATTATTTTACAATTAAAAAAAAAAACACAAGAAAAGCTGAATCACAAGCGTCATGGAAAACATTGAAAATTTATTAAAATATGTTTAAAAGTGACTCTATTTCATATTATTCTTGTAAGTATCTCTAATTTTTATCGTATAAGAAT
This sequence comes from Conomelus anceps, assembly GCA_948455865.1. NCBI lineage: Eukaryota > Metazoa > Arthropoda > Insecta > Hemiptera > Delphacidae > Conomelus > Conomelus anceps. The sequence continues at coordinate 30,131,978 of OX418224.1, forward strand.
TTTTTCTGATCATAAATTTTGTTTTTCAGTTTGGGATTGTTTTTAGGTTTTAAAATTATTAAGGATCCGCCAGGGCCATATTGAAACCGTGCCATTGTCCGTCCGTCTGTGCCTTAGCGCTTGAAAGATAGATTCTAGACTCACGAAACTTGGTAACTTATATTGCTTCCTCATAGTACAAGTGAGATCACTATTGATTTTGGAGTTTGGGAGTCGAATGTAAAAATAATTAAGATGTAAAACAGATTTCCACTATGGTGGCTCTAGGTAAGTTTAGGCTGGTCAGAATCCAAACATTGGGCAGCTGGGGCTGTGGCTATTTACGTTTGAAAATTGAGCATTACGAAGGGTGATGCTTAGCCCAATTATCCACTTATTTCAGTGCAAGCGTTGACTTTTTCATTTTTGATTGTGTTGAAATATTTTCTTTGATTATTTTAAATTGTTGAGTGTGAAAAAAAAACAGAGAGAAAATATTGGTGCCTGATATATTATGAGATCTGTTGAACAAGAAAAAAAACTATTTTTTAAGAACTGCCAAAGTGCATATTTTGTGAATTGGGAAGCATAAATGAAATCTATCGAAACCGAAGCAGTGGAAGGCAAGGTTAGTAGAGAGGTTGGTATGCACCTTGGTTGAATGCACTATTATAAAAATTACTAGAGGTTTACCCATGCTTTTAATGGGAGTTTAGGCATTATGCTTGTTGTTTAACAATTAGTTATTATTATTCTTGATCTGTATAACTAAAAATGAATGTTTGGTATATGGATTTGCACCAATTTCATCACCTGAATAGAATGAGCTATTGCACATTGAGATCGGATGCACCGTTAAAAATGTAATTTTTGCCCCCTTCCTATTTTAAATTCAAATTTTTCAAATTTGGGACACCGAAGATATTTTTTTTAATTGAAAATTTAATGTATAAATATTATGTATTTTATATGTAACTTAATGTATATAAATAATGTATACCTAAATTTCAACAGCCTGGGAGAGCTGAGGAAAATGAGCTATCATACGATACGATGCAGCAGAAGTAGATAAATGAAGTTCTCAAATTTAGGATGTTTGAAGTTCTCAAATCAACAAAGTTTTGGATGTTTTCCAGGTTTTTAAGTCGTTCTAGGACCTTATTAATATAATGTAATACAACTTTTCCAATCAAATCATTTAGATTAACTCAAATCATAACCATAAATTTGGTTGTGACAAGAATGGACGAATCTTTGTCCAAACTTTGCCCTTTCACGTAATTGTATCGCTTAGATAGTCATTACTGGAGTTAATATCATACAATTGAGATCCTTGTACATAATTTTTTGCACTAGCATTTTATGAGTTCACTACTGTATATATCTGTGATGTAGAAATTTTTGTTTTTAACCATTCATATGCAAATTTGTAAATTTACATTAATAAAGTATTATAATCCAATCTAATCTAAATTTTAAAACGGCCTTCCCCATAAATTGTAAGAAAATTTATAATTGGCCCCCTTATCTTTCCGGTTGATTTTACTGACTCAGTAATTCTCGCCAGAATGTATTACAACATTCCCCAGAGTTTCATTGTAATGGTCAGGTAAAACAGAAAAAAGGAGTAAGCCTATCATGTGCACAATTACTATTAACAAAACTTCGAATAAATAATTCAAGAGCAGAATAATGAAAGTAATGAATTTTGGAATAAATGTTCAGTGATTACAGATTTTATCATAGGTCCTTTGGTTGTGGATTTAACACCAGCATAGCTGGGTATGGGTTCATCTGTTGATGTAGCTTTACAATAGTTCATAGATTTCACTGAGGGGGGTTATGTGCACTAGCAGCTTGAAATTAATTTTCGTAGCACTTTCAGTCAATATTAGTTGTTGCTATATGAAGAACTGGGAAATTGTCACCTGGATATTGGTTCTGCCAGCCTTTCTATGGTATAATCGTCTTCGCCTTCTTAGATAGAGCTGTTTTTTTTTACAAATTTAACTTTTTCTTTTGCCACTTTTCACTTGTCACAATTGGGGACATAAATACAATTAACATAATATTTAACACTCCCAACTAGTCCTTATTAATACTGAGAACGACATATTAATTCACAGAAAAACATTATACACTCAGAATGATTTTAGCAGCACTTTGACCAGGAATAATATGCAATTTTGCACTGACTTTCTTCCATGAAGGGTGAACATTTTTAAAACCCACAATATTCTGATAAACATTAAAAAATTCATAATTATGATACTTTGAAAAGCAAGTTCTTGAATAGCTACTCTCCAGCTAGCAATTTTATCTGTCAAAAAGCCGGCAAGAGCTGATAATGATCTGATAGAATGTTGAATACAGTAGCAATAATAACAATTAAAAATATTTTATGCATGGTTTTCGGTCTTGAATACTTATTCTTTGTGTATACTTAGTAGATAAGAATAATGAAGGTTTCGCCAGACAGAACGACGACTGGCGGCCAGAATGCCGCGTTCAGCCGCTTTGGATGACGGCCTGGGGATGTCAGACAGAGAGCGGCTTAACGCCGGCTAGTGAACATATTTCCTGACTACCTCTATGAGCTTCTCGGTTTCCATTTGAATGTGATCCGCTGGCCGTCGCGTTCAAACTGTGTTCCAACACAGACTGAAGCGGTCTGACGCAGGCCGCTCTCAGTTTGTCGTGGACGATGCAATTCTAATAAGCACAGTTGAAGGTCAGGCCGCGACGACAGACCGTCGCGCCAGGCCGCGTTCTGTCTGGCGAGACATATAATCCAAAATCTGGTGATCACATTAATCCAAAATTGAATAAATAAAACCAATACGAACCATAAGTAATCACATTCGGTAGTTTCTGCGCTGGTTTATTAAGCCAAGTTCTGCAAGCTACAGGTGGTATCGGCTCATGACCAAGCTGAAACAAAAGGAATATGATTAACTTAGACAGTTGACCACACAATAACCAATCTGAAAGCCACAGTTTGCTGTCAACAATGACGTGATTTGTTTGAAATAAGAACTGTTTTACTGTTCACGCTGTAACATTCAATCACAAAGTAATAAATAAATTCCTGGATTTCTTGTTCCATGACGAACTGCGTTGTTAATATTAACTTTTCAAGTGAATTCAACGACTTGCAGTCAAATCTTTATTAATAATAAGTAGAATTTACTTACTCTGTAGGCCGAACGTTTTCGAATCCTGGAGATCCATTTTCAGAGGCTGAAAATGGATCTCCAAGATTTGAAAACGTTCGGCCTACAGAGTAAGTAAATTCTACTTATTATTAATAAAGATTTGACTTTTATTCTTAATAAAAATTTGACTGCAAGTCGTTGAATTCGTTTAAAAAGTTAATAGTAATAAATAATTCAATTAGGATTCCAATGATCAAATTCAAGTGGGCTCTCTCTAACTAAGCTTAGCCTAAAGTAATTTGAAACATTCTACAGTTTGATTCGAAAAGCTAATCAGCTAATATCGAAGTTACCTGCATCAGAACTTTGGTATATTCCATAGGATAAAATACTGTGGTAATAAAAAGTTTCGGTCCACATATTGGTAAAAATTTGGCCAGATAAGTATCGTAGATATCTGACATTGTAAGCCGAAGATGATCAGCACTTGAGCTCGTATTAACAAATTATTCAAATACCCATAAACACATCTACCTTCACAGTTCTTATCCTAACCAAGAAATTTCTGATTTTAAAGAGTGAGGTTAGCAGGTTAGGCTAGAATGAACAGTGGAATGAATAATCAAGCAGCCATGTCTATCAACTTTGAGCGTCGATGACACTGGGCGAGTTAACGGGTCGATTAAATTGGGAAAGTTACCAGCTAAGCGAGTAGCGAATAGAAACATTACAGACCGATTGTGCTACAGCAGCTCGGCATGCCAAGCTGAATTATAGAAAAAATGAAACTTCCAGAATTACCCCATACTATAGAATTTCGAAGGCAATAAATAATATTGCAACACAAAATTGAAATATGAAATTTACCAACAATAATTCAATAAAATTTCATCAAAACAGTTCACTGAAAATACAATATATCTCATCTGAAGTGTTATGTTGGCAGCCTGCGTGGTTGAATGTCAGCTTTAGCCTCAAATATTGTATTTTGGTGTAGGCTACTCTGCCAGCTAATACCAAATCCAAAGTTGAGAGCCTGAATAAAATCTGTGATGTTTTCCATGACAAAATACTTGACAAGATATTTTAGCAAATAAAATGTTGAGAGCATTTCTACTTTTTATTTGCTACTCCCTGGCAGTGTAGTCAACACCAAAATACAATTTTAGGTTAGGTCAAAGCTGACATTTAACTGCGCAGGCTGCCAACATAACACTTCAGATGAGACATATTATTGAATTTTCTGTGATAACACCGATCATCAGTTTTGATGAAATTTTATCAAATAACTGTTGGTGAACTTCATATTTTGATTTTGTGTTGATCTATTACCGTATTTATTATCTTTGAAACTCCTGTAACATAGTAGAATTTAGAGGGTAGTATTTGGGTATTTTAGCTGGGACTTGGTTATAATAAATTAACAGTGATTGGATTTATAGGTGTATGAGCACACAAGGATAGAACTTCACAATCATAGGCCACAGTAGCCTCAGCATTTTTCTGTACTAGTTGAGGTGAGGTATGATTCCCAGGGACTGTGGGACAGTTTTCTTGCAAAGTAAGTGTTTTTTGTCTCCTCACCTTGCCCTCAATCGGCATTTCTTTCTCCCCTGCCCATCCATAGTGTCAAACACAACCAAGCAGGATTGTAAGAAACTCCATCGTTTTATGCATTCCATGTCCAGACTCAAACACAAATTCTGGTGTGATCAGTGCCAGGTGAAAAACCAAGTGAAGTTTTCAAAGGAAAGTTGATGTGGTGCAAAGTGCAGTGACACCCTCAATTTTGGGCAGCCCAATTGTGGAAGGAAGAACAATTCGGTTCTTGTGGAACATTTCAACAATTGCGGGACGTTGGGACCAGCAGACTTATGATTTGATGGACGCCCTACGGCTGTTGATTGTCACATGGTTGATTTTGGGTGAGTCCTTTTGAAATAATCGCATGCCACCTGATAGTATTTGATTGGTCCTTAATAACCAGGAATATTCAAAATAATAGGAACCCAAAGATTTGTTTGTACTATAGCCAAGCAGAGCTTAATAAGCTTGACGGTTACACTCGATAGTATGAGGGTAATTCTGGGAGTTTCATTTTTTCTATAATTCGGCTTGGCATGCCAAGCTGCTGAAACATGGTCGGCCTGTAATGTTACTACTCTCTTAGCTACTAACTCGCCCAATGTCATCGACCCTTTAATAGCTAAGCGAGTAGTAATGTCACAGGCCGACCATGCTTCAGCAGCTCGGTATGCCAAGACGAATTATAGAAAAAATGAAACTTCCAGAATTATCCCATACTATAGAACTTCAAAGACAATAAATAATATTGCACAAAATTAACATTTGAAGTTAACCAAGAATTATTCAATCAAATTTCATCAAAGCAGTTCACAGAAAATTCAATATATCTCATCTGAAGTGTTATTTTGGCAGTCTGCATGGTTAAATGTCGACTTTGGCCACAATAATATTGTATTTTGGTGTTGGCTACTCTGCCAACGTGTACCAAACGTGACCAAATCCAAAGTAGAAGTAGACAGGCTCTCAACTTTGGAATTGGTCACATTTGGTACTACCTGGCAGAGCAGCCAACACCAAAATACAATATTATTGTGGCTAAAGTCGACATTTAACCGCGCAGGCTGCCAACATAACACTTCAGATGAGATATATTGTATTTTCAGAGTAGCAAGTAGTAATGTTGCATACCGACCATGCTGCAGCAGCTTGGCATGTCAAGCTGAATTATAGTAAGAATGAAACTTCCAGAATTACCTCCATACTATGGAATTTCAAAGATAATAAATAATATTACAACACATTATTAAAATATGGAGTTTACCAACTGTTATTTAATACATTTTCATCAAAAGAGTTGATTGGTGTTATCACAGAAAACTCAGTCTGTCTAATTAACTTTTTTTTTATAAATTGACCAACTCGCAGTCAATTATAATAGTGAATAAATAAATATTTACTGATGTGGGCTGAAACGTTTTTGAATCATGATGATTCATTTTCAACAGCAACTTGGATCATCAGTGTTCTCTTCATTGCCATTTTTGATGATCCAGATTGCTGATGAAAATGAAGCAGCAGGATTTGAGAACATTTCAGCCTACATAAGTAAATATTCATATATTCTTAAAAATTGACTGCTAGTCAATAAATTTACCATGAAAAGGTAGTATTAACATTGCAGATCAGTATGGATCAAGAAATTCAAGAATTTAATATGTCTCAGCTGAAGTGTTATGTTGGCAGCCTGCGCTGTTAAATGTGTTTTATGCCTGTCAGCTTTGGCCACAATAAGGTCATATTTTGGAGTTGGCTACACTGCCAACAAATTTTAGAGCATTTCTACTTTTTTGCTACTTGCTGTAAGTGTAGCTTAACACCAAAACATTATGTTATTGTAGCCAAAGCTGACAGGAATGAAACATTCAACCATGCAGTTGCACTGATTGGTACATCCATAATCACTACATGAATCAAACATGTTAAAAAATCATTTTAGCACTGATAAATACGGGGTTTTTTCATTACCGCAATACAAATTTTCCCGATGTTGCCTTATTTAAAAGTGTGCGACACTAGCGCTGTGACTTCACAGCGGATCCCAGAGTTACTCATCTAGTAATGTATGTCAATGAAAGTCTCTACTTTCTACTGTCTGTTCAATTTGTGTCAACCAGTGAGCCAGTCAACTAATCAGTGTATCCTGTATCGTGTATTCGTGTATCAGCTAATCAAAATCAAATGTGAATAGGGACGTTCCAATACTGAGATTCTTTCGATACTTGGTATCGATACCGTATCGGAACGAGTATATCGATATTAGTATAGTATTGAAAGAAAAGTATCGAATGAGTAAAGTATCGGGACGTACCTACTTGTCACACTGGTAGCCCAGAGTCGTGTTTCCACTTCTGAAATAGTTATTTGTGCATTTAGGGACTAAAGTGCAACTTTTTCTCCCTGAGGGAAACTGTTGTCGCCCGATGGCATAGCCGAGGGAGAAAAAGTACTTTATTCCTGTGATGCACACAAAATTTTTCTTCCACCTAAACCTAAACCAGTAACTATATCAATGTATAATTTTTCTGTGCAGACGTTCAGTCATTCAATGAGTACCATAACTACATTTTTATAGTAATATTTATACGTTTTTTAAATATTATTTACTGAAAAGTTGATTGATGTAATTATGTCTTCAAAAAAAAAGGGTAACTACTTTTTTACCCTTTCGATACCGATACTCCAACCTGCGTATCGATACCAGTAAAATATCGTAACTTCCGATTCCGATAACGATACCACCAGTATCGGAACCAAAGTATCGATACCTACTGGTATCGATAGTATCAGAACGTCCCTAAATGTGAAAGCATTTGTCAAGTTTTCTGAATTTTAACCTGACGTGGCTAGGTTTTATCCTTACTATTCTTTGTTTATTTGTGAAAATGTCTCATAAAATAAACCTTAAACAACACTTGCAAGATGGAACTCTGGATTTGAGTGTGATGGAGCTAAAATATGATGAAGTTCCAGTAAAAGAAATTGTAAGTGAACTTCTACTTAACCTGGCAATTACATTACTTGTATGATACTTAACATCTTATTGAGAGATATTTATGTTATTGTAGTTACTGGAATGAATTTGCTTTTCCTCTTGCTCTTGTCTTGTTTGAACAACCCATTTCTGTGAGGTCTCTTCACATTGAAATTAAGTCTCGGGCATCATCTACCGGTATTGAAACATGAAACTTGTACTGCACATGTAATATTATATAGCTTGATAATGCAGTGAAATAATAAATTACGATAAGCTGATAATTGTATAAGTTAGAAGATTCGGTCAAATCTACTGGCGTGAGTACACCTTTTGTTGTCGTGAAGCTATTGGTGAGCATTTATTTAGAAACAATTTTTAAAGTGTTTTAAGCTTAAAAACTTATTTTTGTTTGCATGTAGAAATATGGGAATTATGATGATATTTCGGTTCGTGGCCGTTAGAAGATAAATATAATCAGGAACATGAATTGAATTGACTTGGTAGGCTATCCATGCATGCAAGGTTGCGTTATAGAGCTAATAGGCTAGCCAATATTTTTGCAAACCTTTGCATAACCAGTCTTCACACCTCCTGCTCAATGACCGGGCTTCGAGGGCTTGTTCACAGACTAAACCTACCAAGAATCTAGATTCTTCCAATCAAGCGCTAGGGCACAGACGGACGGAAAATGGCATGATTTGAATAAGACCCTGATGGGTTCTTAATTTATTGAAACTTGGTATATAGCTTTCTCAGTCCCAAGTGAGATTGCTATTGATTCATTCTACTTAGCTCATCAAAGCAGACCAGTTTCATGTATTGGCTCATTCTACTCAGCTCATCAAGGCAGACCAGTTTCATGTATTGCAATACATGAGACTGGTCTACCTTGAGGAGAATGAGCCATCACTCGATAAGGTGCAATGCATAATCCAATAGTTTTGGCGGGGGGTTAGAATAACCGCCCTTTCTACTGACAAATAAATAAGTTGGCAATGAGGGATTCTGTATGGAAAAGGAAGTGCTGAAATGTGAATTTAGTCCATTAACTCAAATAAATATTCTATTGTCTGTCACACAAGCTGATAGTGGGTAGCCCCCTCCAACCCCACCTCACCCAATATTTAATCATCATTGAGATTTCGCCTTCAAAAACAGTATAGGCTAATATGATTGTTATTTTCCTAAACTTTGAATTAGCTGTAATAAATAACACTCAAGGTGGAATAGCTCTGAAATAACATTCTTCTTGTGCCATAATTTTTTATGTACAGTACTATGCACAATCCCTTAATTTGGGAAGCCCGTAATGCGCTTGCAGTTGGCTCTACAAAGAAATGCATCAGATCATTATTAGAGAACTTTGTCAGCTTTAACTTTGATGAGAACAAAAATTCAATTTGAGTTATCGTTACTGATTTATAAGCAAAAAACTAAAAAAATGTACCTTTTCACCGAGCCCCCCCCCCTCGCACCATCGAGCTCACCACCCCACCTTTGGAGACTTGGTATGTTATTAACCAAGGTTAGAGGAAGCGATTGGCGAAAAAACAATTTGTCTATGAATTGTTTCTCTCGATTTTTCTACATTGACTGGGCTATGTGGTGGGTGAACGGGACTTTTCATGCTGATAACCCTGTCTGAATGCAAATTCAACTTAATTTCCATTTCCATATTTTTCAAACTGAATATATTTTTATATGGTATTTAATCCTTTTATCCTTTTTTTAGAATCTTTTATTATTATTATTATTATTATTATTATTATTATTATTATTTAATTACGTCCATAAAGAGAGCACACAATAAGCGCACTCACACAAGGACATGTAAAAAAAAAAATGATAAAGGCATCAGACATGCCAACAAATAACACATTCAGCGGTCACATAGTGCACAGATAGAGCATACAAGCACACAGTAAGAGCATATAAATTATATACAAAACATTTACATAAATAAAGCCTACTTTACCCACACAAGGGCTCGTCCGGAAAAACGAGAGAGTCAGCAAGGCATCACAAAAGGCAGAGACTAGTGAACAACGAAACCACAGCACGGCATACATCAAATATTAAAAATAACTACATACCATCAAATTCTCCAACATCAAAAATTCACTCACAGAGTATAATGGGTTGTCCAACAGCAAGCTCTTCAATCTGCGGTGAAACTGGGCAGCAGACAGTCCTCTAGCTGCAACAGGAATTTTGTTATATAGCCTCCTTGACATGAATGAGGAGCCAGTCCGAGTTCTACTGAGCCTTAGGTATGGCAAATCCAACCTCAGTCTTCCTCTGGTTTCATAGGGATGGAAGCTCTGCCTAGTAGGGAGAGCCTCCACCCTAACATGTGCTGCACTTAGAAGACAAAGAATATATAGAGAGAACACTGTCAATATTCTCTTTTCAATAAAAAGAGGGCAACAGTGAGCCAGTCTTTCAACACCACACACAATTCTTATTGCCTTTTTCTGGATCAGCAGAACCCGAACAACATCCGCAGCTCCACCCCACAATGTGAGGCCATAAAGGATGACACTTTGGAAGAAGCCAAAATAGCACATTCTCAAGCAATCAGGGGGAACACACCGCTTCAGACTCCTAAGCAGGTAGACCACCCTACTCAACCTACAGCAGACACCCTCGATGTGGTCACTCCAAGACAGTTTCCTGTCCAGAGTGAAGCCCAGCAACTTGACAGGGACGGAGTTGTAATCATCACCATTCCTTAGGCTGAAGATAATGCTCTGAGTCTTATTGCTGTTGAGCAGGAAGCGGTTAGCAGAGAACCACTCAGCTGCAAACTCTCTAGATTCCAACATTGACTCTGCCAGTGCACCAACCTCAATACCTGCATCAAAGAACGTGGTGTCATCTGCATAGCAGATGACATGTCTGCCATCCACCTGAGCAATGTCATTGATAGCAATGAGAAAAAGAAGGGGTCCCAGGACAGAACCCTGGGGCAACCCACAGTTCTCACAGTCCTCAACCCCGGAGAGCACTCCATTTGACAGAATGGCCTGCCTACGCCTCCCCAGGTATGAGCAAAAAAGCTGAAGAGGAGACCCACTAACACCATGGTATTTAAGTTTGGAAATGAGGATATTGTGATCCAAGGTGTCAAAAGCCTTGCTGAGGTCACATAGTGTTAGCCCAGCAAGACCACGTAACTCAAAACTTTCATAGATTTTGCCAAGTAAAAATTCAACTGCCTCGACAGTGGATCTCCCCCTTCTAAAGCCAAACTGGGTGGCCTTATGATCTATCAAATGGCAACATTTTAATTATTAGCCTATACAAACCTAATCAGCTGAATCAACGTTGATGAGCCTGAACATGTATGCTTCGGCTAAACAAAATTACCTTCTCTATTCCATATTATATCATAGTTCATACTAAGATAAAGCCTTACAAATAAAATAGGTAATACAGGAAGGTATCTCATCTTGTACCAATAAGTAATTTACATTCAAAATTACTATTAAAACAGTGATATTGTGATTTCCTCTCAATCACTAAGTTTAAGATAAATATTTTAGTTTAGGATAAATTGTAATGAAAAGTCCATTTAATTTCGATTATACAGAGTGACAGAATAACGGGAATTTTTGAAACGCGTAGTGGCAGCCATGAAAAGGTGGCAGCACTGCGGGTCAGTGACGGTGATTGTTTGAAAGCTGCGCAAAGTGAGTTCCGACGTTTTTACAACTTAGGACGTCATGATGCCGTTCCATCAAAACATGCCATAAAAAGATGGATTAATAACTTTGAAGAGAGTGGATCAGCTTTAAAGAAGAAACCAACGGGATGGCCAAAAAGTACTCGTACTGCACAAAACCTTGATGTTGTATGCAGGTCTGTCTTGAGGAGTCCACGCCATTCAATTCGAAAGCAAGCAGCTGCGGTTGTAATGTCCCATGAGAGTGTTTGCAGAATTCTTCATTTAGACTTGAAATTTCATCCCTACAAGCTGCAGATAGTGCAACAGCTGAAGGAAAATGATTACCAGTTGCGATTACAATTCTGCCAACAAATGCTAACACACAAACAATGATGACGAATTTCTAAGCAAGTTGTGGATGTCAGATGAGGCCCACTTTCATCTCACAGGATATGTCAACAAGCAAAACTACTGATACTGGGCAGACAAATCCAAATGAAGTTCATGAGTGCCCTTTATCCGCTAGTAAGGTCACAGTAGGGTATGCTGTTTCATTACATGGGATCATCGGACCTTATTTTTTTGGGGATGAATGGGGGATCACAGTAACTGTCAATGTGGATCGTTATGTGAAAATATTACAACGTTTTGTTACACCTGAGTTGGACAATTTTCCACACGTTCAAGAATATTGGTTTCAACAGGATGGTGTGACATCACACACTGCACGGCAGTCAATGGAAGCTGTGCAAGTATTGTTTGGTAACCGTGTCATCTCAAGATTCAGTAATGTTTCCTGGCCCCCTAGATTGCCAGATTTGTCCTTTTGCAATTTTTTGTGGGGCTATCTCAAAACGAAAGTGTTGTACTCGACAAAGCTTTGTTGATCGAGTTAAAACAGAATTTGGTATGAAATTCACAGTATCCCAGTTGAGATCTTGCAGCAATGAATGAGAATCTCCAACACAGATTTCAAGAATGTATTTGTACATGAGGACGCCATCTAAAGGATGTAGTTTTTTTAGATGATAAATTCCATTAATGTTTCTTAAATGGCAAGTTTTGATGTTTTAAATTATTGTAAATAGAATTATTTTCTTTCTTCATCCTTTTGTTTTTTGAATTTTTAAAAATTCCTGTGTAACCCTGTATTTTAGTTCAATTATTGTAGAACGTATACAGCAAGTTACAAAAACAAATTTCAAATAAAACCAAATATTAATGGCAATATAAAAATGACATGTGCATCTCACTCACATAAAATAATACCAGAGAAAACATCATTCAGGAATCTCGAATAAGATATCATACAGAACAATGATCCCACTCAAAAAACTCCTGCAACCACAGTCATAGACTATATATCAGAAATATTTAAAATAATGACTTCAACAAGTTCTTTATAGGAAAAACCCGGTAGGCAGGACTAGATTCAAAGATCACACGCACATTCCAACCCAAACAGACCACATAAACGCAGAAATTAACACTAATTTAAGCATATCACACACACATGTATACACTATGCACTGAAAAAAACAGAAAACCAATCTAGTGAAACAATATGAAATATTCAAACACTCTGAACCATACATTGACTCAATTTTATATGATCTGCTCCAGTGTACCTCACTCAACCACGCATTCCAAACAGACCACATTTACTCAGATATTAATACTAATTTAGACTACAAACAAATAATAATCAACTTAATTTTGAACGATCTTCTCCAGTTTACTTCACACACCCTTTTCGACCAAAAAATGAATTATCCAAATATCCTGTCGTCTTATTTTGCATTTCTCTTAATTGATTTTTCATCACATATATTTTTATATATGGTTATGTCATCAGGTTCTATGCTTTTTTCATGGTAGATGTTGGCCAGTGCCAATCCATTTAGTCTAAACTGGTCCATTGTTGATCTTAGATAGTTTTTGAGTCTATTCATTGTTGAAAACGTTCTATCAACATTACTTGTGGTCACAGGGGTTTTCCCAAAAAATCTTATTGAGTATTGCAATGCTGGGAAAAATCTGGGCTGTATTCTTTTAAAATTTTAAAGTGTCCCACACTGTCATTGGCTTAGAGCAGCGGTTCCCAACCTGGGGTATGCATACCCCTTAGGGGTACACAGTGTCCTAGTTGGGGGTATGCAAAAAATAATCCATAATGGCGGATGTTCATTGTCTAGTGGCATAGACTAAGGAATAGTTGTTCTATTCTAGTGGTGAGCAGTTTCTGTTGTGCAACTATTCTACCTATAATGTATTCTATTCTGACATTTCTATGTAGGCTATATTTTAGTAACATTTTGAAATTTGAATTATAATATTCATCTCTAAACATATTACATTTGATGTCCTCAATAAAAGAAATCGGTGTTCAGCAGAAATTATTGTGTTATCTACTATTTTATTTCTTTAGCATTCATAGGCGTCGATGATCTCATTGTCAGGCAGAATGATCTCTGATCCAAACGTTTTGTACAAGAAGTTCCACACAATGACAAATCTATACTGTGAGCAATCATTCCCATGCAAAATTGTAACAAGCCATAAATCACTTGATAATACTGATAAAGGATGGATTACTCTGGGTATTCGTACATCATGTGCTAGAGCTAGGGAATTACACTCACAATCCAGATTACATGACTGTCCTGAACTCAGAGAGTATGTGAGATGGTACAAAAAAATTCTAAATAGGTGCATTAGACGGGCTAAAATAATATACAATAGTAACAGAATATGTCAGGCTGATAACAAAACAAGGATGGCTTGAAAAATAGTTAAACAAGAGACACAGGAGAGAAGAAAGGAGTTTGATCTATCCAAAACATTCAATGATGTTCCAATTGAATCCACATTAAATTCATTCAATCAATTCTTTTCAAACATTTGCGACACATTGAACTTAAATATAGACATAGAAACTGCTATTAATTATTGCAATAGACAGCCAAAAACAAACAGCATTTTAGTTTCATTTACTCAGGTGACAAAGCATGAGATAATTACCTTGATAAAGAAAATGAGAGCATCCAGAGCACCTGGTTGGGATGAGTTTCCCCCTTTCCTTTTAAAAAATATGCTATGCAAATGATCAAGCCTCTAACTTTTTTAATTAACCAATTTTTCAAGCATGGTGTGTTTCCTGACATTTTAAAATACAGTAATGTTTTACCCTTTCTAAAAAAAAGGAGACCCCAAAGATTTAAGTAATTTTAGACCAGTTGCAATACAGTCTGTGTTCTCAAAGTTACATGAGATGGCTGTTGTATCTAGGTTAACTGCTCATTTCGAAAATAATAGATTGTTGACTGAAGAACAGTTTGGATTTTGTAGAAAGAAGGACATCTCTGGAGCAATCTATGATTTTGTCAAATATATGTCACTTGCGATTGATCGATCGCAGCATACCGCTGGCATATTCTGCGATCTTTCAAAAGCTTTTGACTGTGTAAATCATGAACTCCTGCTAAAAAATTGAGCTTTTATGGGATAGCAGGCATAGCTCCGATAAAATGGATAAAATGGCTCCGCTCCTATCTTTCCAACAGAAAACAGTGTGTGAGGGATGTGTCTTCTGCAAAATGTTCTTCATTTGCTGGGGTCCCAAATGGAGAGCCACAAGGATCTGTTCTTGGACCTTTGCTCTTTTTGATATACATTAATGATTTACCAAGGGCAACAACGGATTCAAAATTAATTATGTATGCGGATGACACAACTTGTATGGCATCAAATGCTAATCAGATCACACTGGTAAATCAATTGAAGAATACATATTTTTACATTTGTATGTCTGTTGCTAAATTACTCAGTTCAATTGATGAGGTGAATACTTTTTTTCTAATGCGCCAGGCCTTTATATATACCATCAAAATATACGTAGTTGTAATTCCAATTTTGATTCATTGCTATTATATATCAACAGCTTGGCTGTTAAACCACATATAATTATTCTTAGTGAGGCATGGCTGAATGATGAAAATGATGCTTTGCTGTATCAGATTGATGACTATGAGAGTTTTTCTTCATTTGATCCCCTATTAAGAGCCAGTGGAATTCTTGGATTTGCTCATAAATCCATAACTGCTGTTGTCCAAAATTGTGTCATTGCTAATAGTGATTCTTTACTGTTAAACTGTGTATATGGAAATTTTAAATTCTTGATACTAGGAATATACCGGTGGCATGCTGGGGATCAACGATCCTTCTTTACCAATTTGAGGATTGCCCTTGATGGAATAAGAATAAATAATCTAGTTTGTGTTGGAGATTTTAACATTGATATTGCCTCAAATGACCCAGTTACAGACGAATACTTGGATTGCTTGAACAGTCATGGTTTAGAGCAGATGATGGATATTGACACCAGGGTAACTGACACCTCATCAACCTGCATTGATCATTTTTCCTATCATTCAAATCAGATCTCAGTAAATAAGGTTGTTGTAATTGAAAATCTCATCACTCATCATAGAGCTGTAGCAGGTATCTTGCCTTTTGGTGAGCGGAAAAGGGAGGTACAAGTTGATGAAGCTAGTAAAATTGACTATGCACTAGTGAGTAATTACATTAAAGATCAGGATTGGGAGAGTATCTATGAATTAGATGACACGAATGCAGCTTTTAACAAATTTTATGAAATAATAAACATTATTTTGAATAAGTCTATAAAATTAATAAAATACAAGAGTAAACTAAAAATGATAAAGCTTTGGATGAGTCCTGGTTTATCTAACAGCATTTCTGTTTGTGATAAACTCTATAAATTATACCAAAGAGAACCAAATAATATGACTCTTAAAAATAACTTCTTGATTATGAAAAATAATGTTGAAAGGTGGGTGAAGGAGGCAAAATGTGAATTTTATTCAAATCAACTGAATTTGCATGATAAAAACTCAAAAAAGAAATGGGAAATTTTGAATTCGGTTTTGCCAGGAGCTGGCAGGATCAGTCATGAGATGCACTTGAATGAAAATGACACAATAGTTACAGATAGCAGATCAGTGGCTAATATATTTAATAAATACTTCGTTGAATTACCAGAGACCCTCTCTCAGTCCTGTCCACCTATTTCAGACACACTGGCTCAACAGTACTCCAGTGAGTTAAAAAAAAATCATAATACCAAGAGCATTTTTATTTATCCTGTGAGTGAAGATGAACTATCAAAAATTATCAGAAGTCTCTCTGTGAATGTTAGTTCTGGGAATGACATAATTTCAGCAAGAATCCTCAAAGATAATATTCAATATCTCTCCAAAGTTATTATCCATCTTTTCAATCTTTCTATTGTCTCTGGCCAGTTCCCAGATATTCTAAAATTAGCAACTGTTATACCAATTTTCAAGAAAGGTGACAGATTCTCAAAGAGTAACTATCGGCCAATCTCATTACTGCCCACATTATCTAAACTGTTTGAAAAACTGATTAAAGTAAGATTATTGGATTTTTTGGATGCCCATAATTTATTTTCCAAAAGTCAATTTCGGTTTAGGAAAGACTTAAATACTGAGATTGCCCTCCATCATTTCTTACAGAATATCTATGCTGGCTTGAACAGTGGACATGGTGGCAGAGCAGCAGGATTGTTCATTGATGTCAGTAAGGCATTTGACACTGTCAACCATAGTCTCCTATTACACAAGTTGTGGAGAGCAGGCATCAGAGGTACACCTCTTGAGTGGTTTAAGACATTCTTACAGGGTAGAAAACAGGTGGTTAAAATAAAAAATGAAACTAGTGACTTGTTGAACATTCATCATGGAGTCCCTCAGGGATCGGTATTGGGACCTATTTTGTTTTTAATCTATTCCAATGACTTGTTTGGGGGTGATTTCAAGGGGCATTTAACAGCTTTTGCTGATGATACTGCACTGTCTTATTCAATAATCTGAACCAGCTTAGTACATGATCTTGATAAATTATCTCTTTGGTTCACTTGCAATAGACTGACTATGAATATACAAAAGACAAGCTATACAATATTTAGCCTAACTGGTAGCCAGACTCTTCTTGCCCCTGTTCATCTGCATTCCTGCAACTGCGACTGTTAAAAATGATTCAATTCTAAAATATTTGGGTGTATTACTTGACCAAAACTTGACCTGGAAAAACCATATATCAAACCTCAAAAAAACTTTACATTTTTATCTACGTGTCATGTATCAATTGAAGGGTATCTGCAATCTTAGAAATTTGAAAGATATTTATAATTCATTTGTTCAGTCAAAACTAAGTTATGGTTTAAGCTGCTGGGGTAGTACATATTATACAACCATTAGTCCCATTATAAAACTGCAGAAATCGTGCATAAGGATTGTAGCTGGGGTGGGCTATTGGGAGAGCACACTGCCTCTGTTTTGTGGATTTGGAATTCTTCCACTGAGATACCACTGAGATGTTCACAGGGTACTGTCAATCTTCTATCAGATGAGTGGCAATGATGGTGTCATGATCGACTATTGTGACATGGTTGATGGCCCTCATAGCACAAGAAAGACCAACAACCACCACCTTCGTGGTATAAGGCCAAACTGCACAATGTTTAAAAAAACATTTATATTCTTAGCTCCAAAGTTTTTCAACATATTGCCTTTACACTTAAAGCTGTATTTAAAATGTCATAATAAAAAAATAAAATTAAATTCCTCCTTAAGAGATGGTTACTTTCAAAGAATGTTGATGAGGTTGAGGGCATGTTTAATGTTGTGCTTTGAACTATGGTGATACTGACCTTGCTGCAATATTCAACCAGTGATCATTCCATGACAACATCATCAAATCATGTTTAGTTCTTTTAAAATTTCTACCAGCTATTAATTCGCTTTCAATGCTTCAAGTTATCAATTCTATTGAATTAATGGTATATTTTTAGTCCTTATTGTTTCTACTCCTACATTTTCGTACTATTATTAATCTATGTTTCCTCCAAGTGTTTTAATTCTATTATTCATTTTTTTTTATTACATCAATTCATTGCATCTTTTTTGGATCCTATGATGCTCCTGTATGCGGACATAATTTCACAATGAAATTATTTGCATACAGTATTATTTCTGCAGATATATATTTTTTGTAACATTTTATTTCTTGTAAATGATAGTTAAGTTGATCTAAGTATTTTTTTTCTTTGTAACTTCTTGGTTTCTCTCCTAATAATTGATTGTTTTATAATTATTATTATTATTTTCTATCATGTATATTTTTTTCCTGTGTATTTTTTTCTTCTTTTGCTTGTTTGTATTTGCGGAAATAAAGATTATTATTATTATTATACACTAGCAGCAATCAACGATTGTGGTTTAAGGTAAATGGACTTTCCTTAAATTACAGAAAAACACACCTTATACAATTCCGTTCCATACGGATTCAAACAGGGATAGATGAAACTCACCTCCCAACCATTGAAAGTAGCTTAATACTTTCCTCCTCAACTAAATTCTTGGGACTCGTAATTGACCAGAATTTTTCCTGGAAGGAGCATATTCAGAACTTGATGAAAAAATTGAACCAAGCCTATTTTGTAATTCTGACTCTTTCCCACTCACTTGATAGAAACACATTATTGACCGTGTACTATGCATATGTTTACTCCTATTTGAGCGATGGTACTATATTTTGGGGTAATTCTGTAGACAGCCGTAAAATTTTCATCATGCAAAAAAAGATATTGAGAGTCATTTGTAGATTGAGATCAAGAGACTCATGTAAAGCATATTTCAAAGACCTCAACATCCTTACACTTCCTTCTATTTACATTTATCAGCTAGTAGTTTTTGTTAAAGTAAATATCAATAAATTCCAATTATGTACAGACAATCATCAATATAATACTCGAAATAGAAACATCATTGCATTTCCAATACATAGAAATGTAGCATTGGAAAAAACTCCATTCTACTCTGGAATGAGACTTTTTAATAGGCTGCCAACAGCCATCCGAAATATAGAATCAGTCATTTCATTCAAACAGGCAGTCAAAAAAATGTTGATAGAGAAAAGCCTATACACAATCACAGAATTTTATTAACAAGAAAATAACATTATAACTTTATCAACAATTTAAGGTAGGCCTACTTTGATTTTATGATTTGAGCTTCTAATGTCGATTTTTAGTTTAGAACAAATCTATACTGTAATAGTATTAATCTAGAAGTAACTAGTTATAGCAATTGACAAGACACCAATCAAATGAGTATAACTCAGAATATGATTTATTGTGACAATGAATGAATGAATATGTTGTTCAAATATTGCAATAAATGGGCAGACATTAAACACTCTATAATATTGTTATAATAAAGTAAAAAAGTAGTTAGGACTTTGGGGTTACTATGTCTGTAGAATATGGTCTAAGGGGTACGCAGAAGAATAAAGGTTGGGAACCGCTGGCTTAGAGGATGTGTAGTGCCATCTCTTTCTGACCATGTTAGACCCTCCATCATATCCCTGTCCTTATCTTAATTCATTATTTTCATGTTTACTTGGGTCTTTATTAATTCTCTTATAAATCAATTTAAACTTGAGCTAAAGTGCTTTTATTACTCTAACGAATTCACTTTTAATCTAATCTTGATCATTTACCAGTTAAATAGACCGATTTATGAAGCCACATTAAAATTTATGAGAACTTCATGACTTATTATCATGATTGAAACTGACTGGTTGAGACAAGTCTTGAACATGACTCATGGTCTGAATTCGTAGTAAAGCGGCTCTGTAATACCGGTAGAAGAACCAGATTAGAACACAATGTCAAACTGAATAATTTATTTTTTGGAAGAATAAACTAATGTTCCAATGTAACTTACAAGAATCATATAAAAGCCAGCAAATCTGCATTATCAATTTTAATAACAGAGAATGCTATCTAACACTCACAGTGGAAACAAAACACAATAATAATAATAATAATGAATAATCTTCTTAGTATTGATAAAAATAGCTGTACAATTTAATATTCCAATTCTCTTCTTAATTTATTTTATTTAATTCAGACAAAACCATGGACTAGAGTTTAGAACATGAGTTACCATTATTATCGTTTCAAGAATGAATTATCGTTGGTTAGAATGAAATTATATTTGAAATCAATTAGTATTTTGTGATTAGCTTCGAATCGTGGTATTTGTTGAATCAGATAAGATAAGCCATGGCGCTCAGGCTACACTTGGAATGGTGTCCGCTTCGACCTGTCAGCAAAACGTACTGTGGTTCGGAACATACCTAAAACTGTAGGTCCAACTCATCAATCATCATCCAACTCATTTATTTATTTATTTATCGTATGGCCCAACAAGAGCACGCAACGAAGTTAAACAGTCACTTATATACAAACACATATATTATAGCAGTGATACATTTTGATAGATATGGCTACAATTCAATATCCAGTCCATTCAGCCATGCAATAGCATTTGGTCCCGACTGAACAAAGTCTTCCCAGCTTCCAGTAAACTTTCTTTTGGGGCATTCTTCTATTATGTGTACCAGTGTCTGCACAGGAGCTCCACAATCACATTCTGGGCTATCAATGGCACCCCACTTGTACATCATGTCCTTTGTCTTAGCGCATCCGGCTCTTACACGGTTCATCAGGCACCAAGTTCTACGGGGAAGCTGCATACCAGGGAGTTGCTGGTGGGGACCATCAATATTATGGCGGTTGATATTGCTATTCATCCATTTTGCTTTCCATGATTCTTGATTGTCAAAACTTCTCCCTTGTGCAAGCATTGCCTCATTCCAGATTGGTTTCCGTGACTTCAAGCGATTCACAGGGCGCTCATCAAACACATGGTGAATAGGGAGCACTCTTGGGATATCAGGACGATTGAGTCTATTCCACTCTTGGTAGGTAGCCTGCTGCCGTCGGATTTCAGGGGGAGCGATATTTGACAGCACATGTAGCCATGGTAGTGGAGTTGGTTTGAGAGTGCCTGTTACAACACGCATGATCCAACTCATTACCCACGCACAGGTCTCTGATCTATGTGAGCTTCATCCTTCAAAAAATTTCATTATTATATCATTAAGACTGTAGTGTCGAACCAGACATCTTTTACGAAATTCACACTCCCATCATGTGAGACAAACCCAATACAACATTTAAATTTTGAGATTTTATTTTGTTACTAATTTAAATTTCTCATTTACAGGCAGCTCTTCCAAAAGTAACCGCCTTGGATCTATCAAATAACTGCCTCTTATCGTTAGGTGTAAGTACTGATCATTATCATTTGTTTAGCTATGTTCATGAGCCTTGAAGGTCTCAAGAGAAAATGTAATGCAGTTGATAATGAATATTTAGTATATAACTCCAATTATTAACTAGAACCGTATTCATTCCAATATATTTGTATCAACTGTAGTGTAAATAAAATATTTTTATCAGCTTAGAAACTGTTATAATTTCTTCCATATGTTACCAGCAGTAAATATGAACCTTGTTGGTTTAAGAAAGAGTGTTTTGTAGTTTGTGCATAATAAGTAAGGCTGTCTTCACACGGAGCGTTTGACATTCGTGGAATCGACTCCATGCTTCAACTAAACGGCTGTCCTTGACTTAGCCGTCACAGCTAATGACACTCATCCAATCAATCAGGCAGTCATTTATTTGAAGTGTGAAGTCGTCTCCACGCTTGGAAAACGCTACGTCCGCGCACTGCCATCACAATTTATTAACGTTAGTCCATGCCTAGATTGCAGTACAGTCTCATGGCAGTACTATTTCATATGGGAATTTGACCGCACTGTTGCAATTTTTTCGTTTACATTTTGTCACTCATAAGCTGTTTGAAAACTTTATCACTTGACTAGGGCTACGCGGCTACTGCTCAACTTGACAGCACTGTAGCCCATAAGCATAATACTGCAAACTAAGGTTTACACAGATTTTAGTACCCTACTTGTTTCAATACATTTGTAGAATCGCAGTATGAATACAGTATTTTTACATATGTAGTAGCTATCATTTACAATATAAAAACTCCTTCCGAAAGTAGTTTGTTTAATGATCACCATGTTTACTGCTATTAGTTTGTATTTTTCCATACTCTTCATCCACTCACAATGGTCAATCTCAATCTTTCTGTAGTGCAATAGATCAAGTACTTTACTATAGTTTCAAGTTAAGAGCAAGTTTTATTTCAATTTTTATTTTATTTGTAATTATTAATGTTTCAGAAAAATTTTGCACCCTCTCTAACTCACATTGTAAAGTTGGATTTGTCCAAGAACCAGCTGACTGCTTTGCCTGAAAACTTTGGCCACCTTGTCAATTTGAAGCACTTAGATTTGTATAACAATAGAATAACAGCGTTACCATTGTCGTTTGGTAAACTGAAGCATTTGCGATGGCTGGATTTGAAGGAGAATCCACTGCTACCTAAATTGGCCGAAATAGCTGGCCCTTGCTCGGACAGTGCCCAGTGCAGCAGTGCGGCTAAAAACGTTGTTCACATGCTGGCACTCATGAACGAACAAGTTGAAGAGGAAAAGAAAAAAAGGAGAGAGCTGATGGAGTTGGGTGAGTGTTATCAAGTCACTCGTTTTTTTTTTCAAAAAATATATTATAAATGAAAATTAACATAATTATGCAATATTAAAAGAAATCAATAGATAAATAGTCATGTTTTATTTCAAATATAGACGATTGGCAAAAATAATGATGATAATATGGAAATGGCTGCTGCTGAAGTAGTTTCTTTAATAGAATAACAATTTGAGCTTATTTGTCGAGAAGTCAAATACGTTTTCCAATAATACATGTTCATAATTTCGCAGTAAATTATCAATTCACCATTTACGAATCATCTCAAATTCTATGATATTTAGGCTAATTATGTGTTTGTCAAGTTGCAATTTGGGTGAATTTTTGGTCTGTTTTGATTGGCAGTCGTGGTGGCGCCATCAGTTAAAGCATTATCTCTGATAGCACTCCGGCTGGCTGCTTCTCCTGCGGTCTCCAGTTCCAATCTGCTTCAGCCTTGGATATTTTGTGTCATCATTCATCTCAGTACCCACGCACAAGTATCAGACTTACGTGGGCATCATTCGACTAAAACAAATGACCTTCAGTTCTCGGAATTTTAAATATGAGAGAACAGTAACATTTAATTCGCTTTTTTATGCAATGAGCTGTTGAACTAGAATTACTTCCAATTGTGAAATCGTAATATATTCGATAACTAACTCCATTACCATAATATATTCAGCCATAGATAAACAAAAGACGAATATTGTAGGCCTAATCAGTTAGTTTTGCATACTTCACATACTTCCTGAGCACAGGATGTAAGTCTGGCTATGCTGCACCACTGAGCTGCAATTTCATTTGGAAATTTTATTAAAATTTGTCGAGTTTTCTATTAGAAAGTATTTATGTTTTATTATTTTTCAATTTCTTCTTAGATGCTAGTTGTTTTCTAATTTTAACGGGTTTGTTTCTTAATTTCGACAGAGGAAGAAGAACGGAAGGCATTGGTTGCTAAGGAACAGCAGGAGCAGAGTCAGGCTAAGAAGAGAAATAAAAAGAAGAAGAATCAAGAGAAAATCACGGAATTCGGAAACGGTTCTGCTTCAACGGATAATGCAAATTACAAGTGCCTATCAGCGGGGGATTATTCGACTGAAAACGAAAATGGTGACGAAGTGTCTACAAAGAAATGCAAAGATTCAAAACTGAATAATAGAAAATCGCCTAGCTTCATTGGTAGAAGTAAGTAATAATCTTCTAGTATAATTATATTTTACTTGATGTGCCAATTTTCTTACTTGTATGTCTTCTTTGCAAATCACACTAATATCCAAACTTCCAATGTTTTAGTTGTACTATCACACTGCACTTCTATCCCATCTCTGACTTACCACTCTCTCTTTTTCATCCATCACAACATCATAAAATAAGTCTGTATTATCACTCATCCGCTCACCATCACCTAGGCTTAAAATACTTGTTCAAAGTTGCCTTTGTAGTAAATAAATAAATGTAAATTTAATATCCAAGCAATATACCCAGTTGGTATTTTAAACCAGTTGAAATCATACATAAAAGAAAGTCAAAAGGTATCCATTAAAATGAAAATATTGAATATGCGTTGGTATGTTATTCATGTAAGAAACAAATAATATTAATATCCGAACTTATATTTTTGAAAGCTATACAGAAGCCGGTCAAGTTTGTATTTCAAACTGGTTAGTCATACATAATAAAGCCAATTAATTGGATTGTCTTCACAGGAGAATTTCCATGGTTATTATTGTGCTGCCTATGTGAGTTCAGTGTTTCATTTTAGTTGAAGCATTTTTAGGGTTTTTTTCCGTAACAAATTTATTTATTTCTGGCGTAAAATTTGTAAATTCACATGAGTTAAAATTCACATTAATCTAATATATCTTTATTTCTTCTTTCTTCTCTTACATTCTTTCTTCCTTACACATAGCAACCTCAGACGAAATAGATTGCTGAGAACATTATGTGTTCAGAAGAATTCGATTGAACTGATTTTGTAATTTATTCATTCTTCTGTTTCAGCTTTTTCAGCAATCAAATTTTTCTTCACAATGATGGTGCTGGTGGCCTGCATAATGTTCTTCCTGATGTTCATCTTGAATCTCCTCGATGAGGAAACCTACAAAAGTGTTAGTAAACAATTAACCAAAGTGCAGAAGCGAGTTACCAGTATGGTGCCAAAAACATGGTCTAAAAAGATGAATAGATACTATATAATGGGAGTGAAATACTGTACACGTTTATCGAAGCAAGCTTTTGAAATGGCCATTCGGGGAGTGGAGCAAATCCAAGATTGGCAACTATGGCTCAACTCAAATGAAACCGTCCAATCGTATTTCGACATGGTGAGGAGTTGGTGGCAGATAATTTGGATTAGGATCTCCGAAATGTACAGAACTGTTACTGTTTGAATAATGTTCTATTACCAGTGGTGTTTTCTCTGAATTTGAACATTCTTGTGCAATACACCTCGGGCAATATTTGAAAAACTGAAAGCAATTGAATATATCAGTACTTTTTTATTGCTGATGATGCATGTACTTGCATGATATTTAGTATTCAAGTCTCGCCGTTGACACAGGTAGCATGTCCCAAACAATAAACTCCGCTGTTGCTTGTCGAAACATATTTAAACACATATGCTACAAAGCATCAAGCAACGTTGTTGCTGTTTTTACTCTGTGTAACAGTGTTATACAACGTTTTATAACAAAGTCGTTGTATAAAACTGTTATGAAAACTGAAAAATATTGATATGAATATAAATTAAAAATTGGTTGTATAACATTTTGATCTTGAAAGAAGACTGAAAGACATTAAAAATTGATTCAACAAATTTATTGTTTCAGTTATTAGCTGCATTCATACAATATTATACTGCAATGTTTGATGAACAATCATTTATAACAAAGCTGTTATATAGCATTATTATGTAAAAAAAAAGAATATTGATTTAAATATAACTTGTATATAATAGCTTTGTTATACAAAATTTTGATTTGAGAAATGGCATTCCTGAACCAAGCATACCAAAAATGGTATCTACCAGTGTTTTGTCACATAGTGTAAAAGCAGCTTCAAGCTCATTCTACAGCATGCTACCTTTGTCGGCTGTGACATCACGCCTCTTTAGAATAGAAATAAATGTGATGCAAGATGACATTCCATTCAGATGCTATCCAAGTGTCAGTGACTGAAATAATTGTGTTCCGATCTAGAATCGTTAGTCATCTCATATAATTGTGTTCAGTAGTAACTGGCCTAGATGTTTGATCATACTTTCTGTAAACATCCCTGAGGAAGCATCTTCTATGTTAACATGATTTCATAGACGTGAAATATCATATATTAAGATAACTCATATATTTGATACGATTTCCAATTACTTGCCAAATTAAAGTTTGTTACTTTTTGCAAATTCCATAATATTTGGATAATCAAATTTTCCAATATTTATTCCCAACAATTATTCAATGTTATATTGCAGGATAACTTACTTGGCAAATAAATAAATATATTGTTTGTATTTGAATGAGGAGTTGTATTTAAATTTTTTCTTTATAAATTAGTGGTGTCTACTGTATCTTGATTATTGAATATTCTATGTATCTTAAAAGGAAGAATAATATTTTTTTTTTTAAAGTCATGTGGAAATATTTCCCACTGAAAATGAGAAAAGGCGATAAAACAACATAACAAAAAATGCAAAAATATAACGTCTATATCAAATCAAATTTATTCTTTCAGCTTTGAGTATTGTTATAACATTCTAATTTTACGTGAAACAAAATATGAGATTATATAATATAACACTTGAAATTAAACAGAATTTGTTGTCAATGAAAAAAGCAAAAAATTAAAGTTCAAAAGCATGAGAAAATACCAAATTAAAATCAAATCATATGATATCTTAAATAACTGAGGAATAAAATATTTCTAGTTCCCCGAGGATGTTCCTGTATGGGGCACCATCACAAAATTAAACAATTCTATGGGACGCTAAGCTAAAATATTCAGCTAAGCTGGAGCTGACACTAGAAAATGAAATAGATTTATTCCTTGAAAGTTAAAGATTTTGTACAACAATTCGATAACCTACTATCGTTATAAGTGCTGAACTAACATTAATTTGATTAACTGTAACAAAACGACGTCTTCAAATAAAAAATTCAATTTGCATGTAGTAAAATCTAAGCAATAATTTACCTGTTGTAAATAATTGGCAACATTCAATTGTAACCAACTGATTGAAACAAAAAATTGAAAGAATTTGAAAATTCACAAGCATACATGTTCCTACTGCTTTCCAAGATTTTTGAAAACACAGAATAAATTCGTTTAACAACAATGGAACTAATGGAAATTGTTTAATAACAGAAAAAAATTGTTCAATCACGGAGATTGAAATTTAATAGAAATGATTTAATAACAATTACCAATTTTTTATCGTGAATGTTCTGTATGCTGAAATGCATGCCATTGACAAACAACCAAACAATACACTGGAACACCAAAAAAAAAAAATTATTATGATAAACAACTATTAGAGACGGTTTTGGAAGTTGACTAATATTCATATTCAAGTACTCTATAGTATTCTACAAGAAGTATTAGTATTCTATATCCAAGTGCTAAACTCCTATATTGTAGCAAATCAATATAACGTAAGACTAAACTAAAAATTGTTCTACAATCTGTAGGTTTCATCTTTCAGAGGTCATTATTTCAATGTGAAAAATGAGATCCCCCGGCTGGAGAACTCGCTTGCAAACAACTAATTTTGGAAAGGTCGAAGGGCCAACTTATTCCTAGCTTATTCTAGGAAGAGGCGGTATAAAAAAAACGGCCGTTCTGAAGATACCGATTCAGGTAGAATTCCCAAGAAAGTATCACAAATAATAAATAATAATCATAATACCTAGTCTACTTTGCACAATTCAAGTGTCTACAACTCAAAATTAATTGGACCAACTTTGAGATTTACATGACATGTAAATTAACAAGCACTAAATTATTTGAATAAATATCCTCGATTGTCATCTTGTCACGTTTCAGCTTCATAGAGTTTCTGTAGTTGTACTAATTACTTCGAAAAAAGCGCTCATCTTTGCACTGATTTACCGCATAGATATACAGTATTTACCTAATAAAAACCAGCTGTTATAATAAATTATCAAAAATGATGAATATATCTGTAAATCTGAGCCACGATGGACGCTATTTTCAATTGAATTAGTATAGGTTGATCGCTACTACAATGGCATCAGTTACCATGATATATTCTTATGGGGGCCATTCTCGTGGCGAACCACCTATATAACTTTAGAAACCTGTATTGAGGTATTTTATTTTGAGGTGCTGATCACATTTATTCGTCTACAGCTGATGAAAACTCAAAATACTTTTTTTAAATCTAATGCAAATTCCATATTTCCATGAAAACTCCTATTTCCTATTATATATTATTGACTAGCGGTTCACCCATGCGTTGCAACGGGATTTTAGTTATAATAGCGGTACCCGGCTAATTCCCAAGAGCCTAGCACAAACCGCATCTTCCCAGCTTTCCTAAAATGTTATTTTTTGTTTGGTTAAATTGCAATTAGAATTTTTGTTTTTTTTTCACTAAAGAAATAATGGATGAAACAAGCTGAGCTTTGATTCTCCAATCATATGTTTCCTACATGACTGCAATGCTCCGACTACACGTTACGCCCGTGAATAACGCCGCCATATGATTAAAAACTGACTTCTATCAGCTTTTCCTGTAAGGATAGATTTCTCTTTCTTGTGTCCCTCAGCGAGGACCTCGTAAACTTCACAGGAACCTTCAGCGGTCTCTGAGCTTACTGGGAACATACATACACTCATCGTCTTTTATATATTAAGAGATATAGCAATAAAGGCCTGAGAACCTATCCATTTCAATTGGTCAATTGTTATTAATTAATTATTAGTTGTTTATTAATTTTATTTTTTTAATTTCTTACTGAGACTCATTACATGATGAATTTTAAACAGAACAACAGTCCATCCAACATAAGTCTTAACATAAAAATGAACTAAATTGTTTTAATTGACAAATGAGTTTTTTAAAAACCTTATTCACTAAGAAATAATGTTCTTATTTTCTCCTTTGAAAATTGTATTCTTGTAGTTTGGAAGAATTATGTGTTCAAAATTTGAAGTTGATTGGTCAAAGCGTACGAAAATTATCATCGAATATGCATACCTACAGTCGATTGGACAACGATTCAAGTCAAAACTAAGAACTCGCTATGCTCAATCAATAATTCTTGTGACAGGCCATCTGAACGATAGGTACTTTCTTGAGAATATAATAAAACACTCTTGGAGCTGTAACCTTTCATTCAAAAAGTTGACTTGCATAATACTAAGCTTTATTAAACTGAAAGGTAGAATTAGTTTCTCGTCTCAATCAAAATTAAATGTTTATTTATAAAAAGACAAGTGACTCAGATATCTTTAGATTTATATATGGTTTATCATGATAAATACTTTGCGTTTGTAGATTTTATTATTTTTCCTGTTATATTCTGTATTATTGATTTCAGTTATTATTTAAAAATATAGATGGATATTTTTTTACTTTCCATTAGTTCTAGATCATTTCTCTCCTTTTTAACCCATTAACTAGTAGTTCTGTGAACAGTATACTCTTCACACCCAAGAATAAGGCTGCCTTCATTGCTCTACTTGATTTCCTCAATCACCATCTCAAAATTAAACACTTTCATCTCATTCAAAGATATCTTCCAAATTTAATACAATTCATTAGACACACCTCAGGAATTTGGGAAGAACACAACTTGAAAAAATATAAGGGGGGTGGTAGTAAACCTTTAAAAACGCATTTCAACTCAATTGGAAGTGTCACAATAGAAATGGCTGTCTTCAGCTATTATTTCTTCTAAAGGTGGATCGCCACGAGAATGGCGTTGGCCCCCACCCATAAGAATACATGTTAGCTGATGCCATTCCCGTGGCGATCCACCTATAGTATTACATGGAAAAGGAATTACTTTCTGAACCAAGTTGGTGGGGGGGACACAGGTATATGAGATGCGCAATGTGAAAAAATTATTATTTATATATACATATATTTCGGCTATAGAAACTGAATGAATATTCATTCCTTTTTGGGATACAGAATAGCACAACTCAATATAAGATTGAATTGATACATAGCCTCCTAAAGACAAGGCCCCGGCGAGAAAATTGTCAACGCCGCTCCTACAGCAGGAAGGAGGCCGGCTCTGCCAGTAGCAGACAGTGCTCGTGTAACAAACACCTCATGTTCTCAACTTGTTATTCAGAAATTAAATTGCTTAACAAATTTTCTTGTCATGCTATTTTAGTTTTACGTAATTTACTGTTATTTTGAATCAGCCAAAGATCGGAAATGGTTATTTACAGCCTAGACAGGGAAGGAGTGTTACCATCGTACAGTAAACCTAAATTAGTTGAAAAATGAATTTCTGGATCCATACTATCTGTGATGTTAAAATTAGGTATCTCACTTCATTATAGCGACTTGCAGTCAATTTTAAAAATGACAAAATTAAAATCGTTATTGTTGATCGTTAACAAGTCGTTATAATGAAGTGAAATACCTAACTAAATTAGTTGTTTCCTGGACTGAAAGTACACGTGTGATGTTGATGGTTCTAGTAAAGTGAAATGACAATATTTTGTAATAGTGCTGTAAAAGTAATAAAGCTTGGTAATGGCATTTATTTTTCAACAAATAAACATAGTCCACTATAAGCATAGGCCTATTTTAGTTTTGTTGTAGCCTACTGTACACACAATTTTATGATCAAACAACAATATTATAAAAAACAACAAATGAAAAAATTACAATTATGACAAAATTTTAAGTTTTCTCTTACAGCTACGATTGATAACTTTATGAGTTCTTGCCTTTGAGTAATTGTTCAACACAATATTACTCATTATTAAAACTATCTTTCTAGCTAAGTCCAGATTACTAATATCATAAGGCCTCTTTTCTTTTGAAATATAAATACTGTGTACACACTATTTTACAATCAAAGAACAATATTATTAAAAAAAAAAAACAAATGTAAAAAATTACAATTATGCCAAAATTTTAAGTTTTCTCTTACAGCTACGATTGATAACTTTATGAATTCTTTAAAACTATCTTTCTAGCTAAGTCCAGCCCAGTTAGCACTTAACGTATCTTTTACGTAAATTCTAGGTCCATATGTAAATGATAAATATCTAATGTAAAATTTATGTAATATTTACGTACAATATTCACGTAAGTAATAATTTATAAATTTGTTGTTAAACAATCTGGAATGCAAAATCGAATTAACAGTAGATTTTTTTATTGAAAGCCCATTTCTATAATTGATCAATTCGAATTTCAAAAACAGAGATATGCTAATGTACATACTACGTATATTTTATGTAAAAATTGTTTGCAAAATTCACATAAATTATACGTAAATTGTACAGATTATTCGCAAATATCCCTCCTCTATTCGTCGATACAAACTCAAACTTCATTTTATATACCGGTACCCTAGCCCAGTCAAATTAGACAACAATATGGTCGTCAAGAGGAACAATAATTATTGATGGAAAAATTAATTTTTCACCAATAATTTTCTCTAACCTTGGGTAATAACCAAAAGTACTCATTTTGGGTTGAACTCATTTTTGGTGGAAAGGTACAATTTTTCAGTTTTTTATTATAATTCAGTATCAATAACTCAAAGAATTTTTTTCTTCTGTTGAAGCTGACAAAAGTATCTACAAAAATGATCCTATGCATTTTTTTGGAAAAAGTCCCTTTCTGAAGTTTGAGGATGTGTATCGAGCTACAAAATATCGATGATTTTCACCAAGTAATTTATCGATACGCCAATATTGTTGCGAAAACGTGATGAGATGAGTAATATTATATGTATTGGTAAACTCTTTTAATTTATTTCATAACTATTCATTCTTCTATGATTCAAGGTTAGACTTGATATTTTCCAATAAAAGTAAATAATCAGAATTCCACTAAATGTGATGTATAATAATCGATGCTCTATTAATCAAGGCTCATGAACATCGATTAAAAAATTATCGATTGTTTCGTACATCGATACGTATCAAACTTTTTGGCGGTTGTTCGTTGTTCTCTCTGACTCTGTTAGGCACCGCACGTGAAGTTTTTGGTGGTTATTTGTTGTTCTCTTTGTCTAGTGAAAATTTATATCCTTGAAATTATATCGTTTTGATACAAATAAAACACAATTTGGAAACAGTTCCAAGGATTACAAAAACAGGTTAGTACAACTTTGAATTTAATTTATTGAGTGTTCAGGTTACCCACTTTATCTTTCTTGGGCAGTTTTATAGGTTAGAAAGTTTTCACTTTAAGAAATTTGAATAAATCCTTTTGGTAAGTTCTTACAAGTTCTTCTTATAATGCTTTAACCCAATTTATGTGTGTAATAGATAGCAAGACATTTTCCCCATGAAGCTAAAATGTGTTGGACCAAAAAATTACCAGTTCATCTGGATTTGGTTAAAGGGAACACGAAAGAAATTGCAATATTATTGATGATCAAACCATAGAAATGAGTGAATTTCAAAGCAAACCTCCTTGCTAAGAATTGGAGGACTTTCTAGAAATCGAACAGTCATTGGAACATAAATCCATAAAAAGAATAGGCCTAAGTAGATTTCTTTCTAAATTCAATTTATTTAGGCTTACTCAGGTAAGAAGTAATTAGTGATTTGAAAGTAATGATTCTGTAAGAATTCATGTAAACATCTTTCATTTTTTGTTATCACCAGCTCGGCTTAAATTGCAGCTGATGGGGGGCTTAAATTGAAAATATTTCACAAGTTAGTTTGAAGTGACTGACAATTGAATAAACTGACAAATATACATAAACAGAATTTATTAATTTCGAATTCCTTTAATTGCTATTACTTTATACTGAAGAATTCCAATTAAAGGAATTCGAAATTAATAAATTCTGTTTATGTATATTTGTCAGTCACTTCAAACTAACTTGTGAGATACGAGCCGATATGGCCAAGTTGAAAATGAATGCTCCTGTGCAGAAAGGTCTCCATGGTCTAGTGGTTAAGGCGCTCAACCGGCAATTGAGAGGTCCATGGTTCGATTCCCGGTGGTGACTGATATCTTTGTACAGTAGCATTCATCGATTCCCATCAGCTTTTCAATGCTGTTGTCAATATCCGCCATTGCGGAAGTCTTCAGTATAAAGTAATAGCAATTAAAGGAATTCGAAATTAATAAATTCTGTGAAAATATTTTTCAAATTTCTGGTTTCATATAATTTGTCATTTTATTCTGAGTATGGGCACACTTTTTTCACAGCCAATTGAAATGCTATTGGCTAAAACTATTTTTAAATTAAACTTCAGTTAAAATTAAGGTGCAATAGGACAATTTCAACTGTAAAACTCTTTCCAAGTATTACAGACAAATGTTCAAAAACTACATGAAGGTACCAATTTACATGCTGTAATGCCACAATAAAGCATCAGAAAACAGTTCAAGACCTTTAATAATGGGTTATCTGCTCAATAAATGAATAACAACCAGAATTAATTTCCAACTATTATTGATTTCTCCCAAAAACGGCTAAGTGACTTTATATATTTAAAGCTATATAAAAAAAAGCTTTTATAAAAGCAGAATAATTATATTTTAATTCTAACAAAGGTTAGAAATAAAAACCACTTGATTTGAAACAGTTAGAATCACCAAGTTAGATTGCTTTCCAGTAGACATATCCTGTATTGTTTAATTGGTAGGCTTAACATTCAATTGTTTCCTGCCATATTGCTTGTAATATTACTTCCTTCTAATACCTAATTTTGAATGTTGTTTACAGGCTGCTTTCTTTGAAGAGATGTTAACCTCGAAGACCACATAAGAAGGATTCTCCAGAGGATGGTGACACAACTTTGCCATCCAATTCAGCTGGGAAGGCAGAAGAGGGAAGAAGAAACTGCAACATGGCAGTTGTAGATGTGATGAAAAGTAAGTGGACTTGATTTAAGCTTTAAGAATTTGTTTCTTGAATAAATATTTTTTAAAGCTGTTGTCAGAAAAATACCACTTTTATTATGAGTTAATGTTATTATGGTAAACAGAATTTATTAATTTCGAATTCCTTTAGGTGCTATTAGTTTATACTGAAGACTTCCGCAATGGCGGATATTGACAACAGTATTCAGTAGCTGATGGAAATCGATGAATGCTACTGTACAAAAATATCAGTCACCACCGGGAATCGAACCACGGATCTCCCAATTGCCGGTCGGGCGCCTTAACCACTAGACCATGGAGACCTTTCTGCACAGCAGCATTCATTTTTACTTGACCATATCGGCTCGTATCTCACAAGAAAGTTCGAAGTTACTGACAATTGAACAAACTGACGAATTTACTTAAACAACGAAATTAATAAATTCTGTTTAAGTAAATTCGTCAGTTTGTTCAATTGTCAGTAACTTCGAACTTTCTTGTGAGATACGAGCCGATATGGCCAAGTAAAAATGAATGCTGCTGTGCAGAAAGGTCTCCATGGTCTAGTGGTTAAGGCGCCCGACCGGCAATTGGGAGGTCCGTGGTTCGATTCCCGGTGGTGACTGATATTTTTGTACAACTACAAAACTTTGCGGAAGTCTTCAGTATAAACTAATAGCACCTAAAGGAATTCGAAATTAATAAATTCTGTTTAAGTAAATTCGTCAGTTTGTTCAATTGTCAGTAACTTTGAACTTTCTTGTTATTATGGTGTCATGGAAAAGGGGTTTTGACCTGTATGCCTGTACAACTTGAAAGTGGCTCATATGCATCTAATCTATGAAGAAGCAAGATATAAATACTAATGGAAACTCTTGATTTACAAAGTATTTTGAAACTACTAAAACGCTATTTGTTGTTCCTGTAAATTCTGAAGAACTGCTCATATTCTCTGGTCCTTGATAACCTTGTTATGTTAACATTGAGGGAAGTGCATGCTCTGAATTGGCAGAGTATTGCACAACCTGCATATGAGCTAAATTAAAAATTCAATGACAGGCAGAATTAATTCCTTTTTCTCTATAACCTTGAACAACCAACTAAAATATAACCATGATGCATACATAAACCATCCCCATACCCCTAGTTGACATTTTTTTAGGATTAGAAGATTCTTTTTGTACAGCATCTATGACGAACTTTTTGAACAGAATAAGGGAGATTCAGTACAAGCAAATAGTATAGTAGGCCTACTGGTGTGAATTAATGAGTTTAATGCTTGATTTCAAACCC
Source organism: Conomelus anceps (assembly GCA_948455865.1). Taxonomy (NCBI): domain Eukaryota; kingdom Metazoa; phylum Arthropoda; class Insecta; order Hemiptera; family Delphacidae; genus Conomelus; species Conomelus anceps. The sequence goes on from OX418224.1 coordinate 30,167,216, forward strand.
TCTCCATACCTTGGTCCCAAAGTCTGTTATGCTAGCTAATTGGCTACAGACACACATTTTATGAAGGCATTTGTCAAAATCATATCAATCCATAGAGATAGGTTGCTAGCACTTTGTAACATTTAATTTATGGATAGGTTTTGTGCATGTCAACTAAACTGACTCCAGTCAATATCTATTTTTGTTTTTCCACAGGAATGATGATTAATGTCCATCAAGGGTCATTCCGCATGAAGAAGTTTGAGACTAAAGTTCAGGAGTGGTTCTGACAATCTTCAACAAGATATTCTTAAAAAAAAAAAAACGGCTACTACTTGAAAAATATGTGTAATGATTGTATAAATAGCTACCCTGTTAGGTAACTAGAAAAATAAATATGTATTATCATAAAACAGTTTTTTTTTCTGGATAAACTCCCCACTAATTTTTCAAGTCTCAGAACTAGTGTGTCAAGAAAGAAAAAAAACAAATGCTATCATTAAAGTAGTGAGTACAGTTGGATCATAATCATGTTTTGTTGAAATATAAGAAAAAATTCAAAGCTCTGTTAGCTGGTATTCAAGAGGAAATGGGAAGTATTTGATGGTGTAACATTTCATATATAAAACAATAGTGTATTTATCTGAAAATGACTTTGAATTTTTCAAATTCACATACATATGCAGTAAATATATATGCATTTTCAGTATGTAGGCCTATATATCCATTACCAAAAAAGCATGCATGATTTTTTTTTTGAGGATGAAGCCCACATAGGTCTGAGACCTGATGATGTTAGTTCTGAGGTCAGTTAGATGATGGTGATTTATGAGTTGGACCTACAGTTTCAGGTGGGTTCCGAACCACCTAATTGCTGGTTGAACTTAAATAATAAATTTAAGGTACAACTTGAATTCTGTTGGATGTTTTGAACAGTTCATTCTATAGAATTTATGTTTTTTAGTATAATGCTATTTGTATGTGTTTACTAGTACCCACTATACATGCATTTTGTGATAGCTTTTATAAAAGCCTTTTCAGAAAATGTATGTATATTTATCTGATAATTTAGATTAAATTCTATATGAATATTATGTAAATTATATGTTGTATAGACCTCAAATTTATGTATAATTTATAAAGAAATTGCATATATTTATCAGAAATTTGAGATAAAATTTTATGTATATACTACATAAATCATACATATGTATGGACCTCAAATTTACGTATCATTTATAAAGAAATTACGTACATTAATCAGAAATTTGAGATCAAATTTTATGTATATACTACATAAATCATACATATGTATAGACCTAAATTTTACGTATCATTTACATAAAAAGAGGTGACATTTGTATGTAAAATGTACGTAAAATTTATGCTTCATGTATGTGAAATTTATGATTCATTCACATAAGACTTTTGTATAATATACGTAAATTATATGTGAATGTGCTGGCTGGGTTACTAATACCACAAGGTCTCTTTTCTTTTAAAATATAAATACAGTACTGTATACACAATTTTATGATCAAACAACAATATTATAAATTATTATAGGTGTATAATATTAAAATATTTTAATAGGTGTCCAGTCAGCACGAGGAACAGCACGAATCCACGCTTTTCTTTGTCTTTGTCGTTCATCTTTTGGAAACTTGAAACAAGGGACATCCCCTTCCGTTTTAATTTTGGAATCGTAATTGTTTCTGCACCCAGAAACAACACATTTCTTCGGCATAGTTTCACAGAAAACTGTCAATCAACTGTCTCAAAACATATTCAAAATAGCCCAAACAAGTGAGCGCGTACTGTCAGTCCATTGCTTTGTATGGAACTGGAGGCTTGTCGCCAGCCTCCTTGCGACGTTGCCACTTCTACAATGCCGCGGCCTTGTCTCTAGGAAGCTATGATTGATATCAATTATCACATGCAAATTTTCCACAGTCGGGATAATTGGATGCAGGATGAATTTTTGTGGACGCAGAAATACATTAGACCTAACACTTGATTCAATTTGTCTACGGTAGTCTATTTCATGTCTACATTCCACAAAAGTCACTGTATCACGTGACCACGGCTGCGGTTCTATTTTCACCTAGCCAATCATCTGTACTTTTGTTGTTCCAGACAGCTAACAGCTAAAATCAGATTTCACATGTATGATGAATGAATTTATAGAGCAATATTAATTTTTTTTTTTTTTTTTTTGAGGATGAAGCCCACATAGGTCTTAGACCTGTGCGTGGGTAATGAGTTGGATGATGGTGATTTATGAGTTGGACCTACAGTTTTAGGTGGGTTCCGAACCACCGGGAAGTGATTTTCAGCAGAGAACAGTGTCTTTTTTGCTGGCCAATCTAATCGGTCACCGTTACAAACGGGACCTACGAGAACGCAGCTTATCTATCTGATTGAACAGATTTATTGAACAGATGATACAAATTTGTATCATTACTATTTATTTACTTATCACTTGTTATTATAATTAATTAGAATATGAGAAATGATTTGTTTCTCTCAAACGAATGATAACTTATTTCATATGAGTGCTTAACCAGATCAATAAGAAGGCCCGAGGGCTATCTTTTAATCTAATTCCAATTTATTGCTAAGGGTGCACACACATAGAAAGCTGGCAACGAGTCGCTTGAAACCGGCGGCTGGCTTCTCGCACTTATGAGCGCTGCTAAAGCTTATGGCTGTACACAATAAAAGCTGGTAACGAGCACAATTGCCAGTTCCCAGCTGTTTAAAAGATGAATACTGTGGGACACGTATTATTATTATTTTTTTTTTTGTAAAAATATGATAAATTATTCTTGTGAAACTTGGACATAACCTATCGAATTAGGATTCTTTATTAGTTGTGAATTTGTAAATAAAAAGCAGTAGTGGGCAATAGCCTGTTGTATCATTGCATTGATTGTGTTTCGTAATTAAATATTTCAGAAGCTGATCCAAGGGGGAGGCGCAGGGACGCGTGCCCTCCCCCCACTGGACTGATTGATAGCCTACACTAGATAGACTTATTATAGAGACACTTGAACATGCTTTTAATTGGTAGTTGGCTTTCATGTTCCTAAATAGCTGTAGGCCTACAGTTTTTATTTCAAAAGAATTCAGAAACAGAACTAGTAGCGGGGCACAGGGGCATGTGCCAATGACAAATACACTAGAAGACCTGTCATAGAGGAATAGTTCAACTTTTTAAAAAGTATGAACTTTATAACATAATTATTAGGTAAATGAAAATTCAAATAAATGGGCTTGATGTTCTACAGATTTTGAGATTAATTTATTCACATTGACATTTTATTGAATTGCCAGTCAATTTTGTTGGCCCTTTAATAAATATTATAGATTTTGAGACAATTGATATAAGATTTGGGAAAAAAGTTATACAAATTCAAAAATAAAATTTGGAGAAGGCATTTTTATCTATTTCCTTCTTTCACATTCGCTGGAGAACAAATCATAAATTTCAATAATATAACCAACTGCTCAGAATCAGCTGACCGGCAGTATGAACATGAACAAGCGCCGATAAGAATGTTTCCTTGTTCATACTCTTGTAAGCCGGTTAGCGTTGGCAGCTCACCCTTTTTGCACTTGCTAAGCTGGAATTAGCTTTCACTGTGTACGGACACAATTGAACCATGCAAAGTTTTCGGGCTTGGAGGCGCTTCCAGTCGCTTGTTTGCCGGCGCCGGAAACCAGCTTTCTTTGTGTGCGTACCCATAAATAGAGAAGCTCATTTTAAAAATTATATGTGTCCTATAGAATAGGGGTCTCCATACTTTTCAGTCTCAGGACCAAAATAATAACTCCAGGAAGTTCCGAGGGCCACAACCGAACCATTTTTATTTTACTAATATCTACTTATGTAAGTTAGAGTATTTAAGGAGGAATTCTACCTTCCTCCTCCTCTGAATACAGACTCGTTCATATACGGTAAGAAGAGTAACTTTGAAAGAAAGTTTTACCGTACATCTTTTTCTAAAAAATAAATATATTGTATTGGAAAAAATCTGCCATACCATCTGCACTAAATCTCACCTCTCACCAAACTCGGCAAAGATGGCAAAAATAAAGACAAGAATAAAGCGATGGCTAAAATTGAAAGTCAACCCTATCAATTATTATTTACTTATCATTAATCTCCAGGGCCTCCATTCAGGTTGTAGATTGAATAGGATTTATGTAACAAGAGCTGAGAAATTAGTAAAACATGATGTAACAAATAAGTCTGTTGCAGACTGCTGTAATTATTGTAATATTTTGACAAGATACACAAAAATGGTCATGAAAAAAGGGGGATTCAAGTGTTTAGTTAGTGAATTATCTTTGTTATTTATTGATTTCTCTAATATTATAAATCTAAATTAGATTTCTAAAAAAAAATATGTTGAATCGCATAGCCGAAAACACACATATCGTAATTCATAAAATTGAGTTTCATTGGTCCAAGTACACTGGTTGCTTTCAACTGTTAGTCTTGTGTGTTTAGATAATAAACCCTGATTTACGAACTTTGGGGGTCACTTTTTACTATGAAGTGATTCAAAATTACGTTTTCAAATATAGATTAGATTCTTCGCTCGTTTTGTTTGATAAAAAATTATTTATTTAGTTCATTAGTGATGTGTAGAGACCCAGATTCCACATTAGATAGATCTGAAACGAAAATTGTTCAGATGTCAGATTTACAAGAACCTGTAAATAATATTTGATGGTTATCGGTTACATAACTTACAGTATTTCAAATCGAAACATTTGTATTTCTTAGATACGGTAATTAGAGCAGTTTTTGAATGAGTGCTACCAAAAATCAAACGATTCATGTTGTTCAGTACAGTACCACTTCCTAAGTGATATTCCTGCATTATTCATTATTACAGTAACCATTAAAAATATAAAGATGTCTAAAATAGCTAGACTTCTTCAAGGAAAAATGTTTAAATAACTTTTTAAAATATTATCATATGGGACGAAAAAATCAATGAAATTGGCAACAGGTATTTCAAAATACTTGAGTAGTTTTGCCACTTTCAAATTAATTAAATTTCTGAACTTATATGTAGAGTTCTATGAAAATTCTCTTTTATTAAATTATTAAATTTTTTCCTAGTGCCGATATTTTTATTTTTCGGAAAGAGAGGTACCGGAATGCCGTTCGGCTGCAAATCAAGCACCGATTATTTATAATATTAATAAAAAAAATAATATAGATGCATGTTATTATGTTATTTATTCATTTATTTAAAAAAAGGGATAAGAGTGTATATAATAAGGAAATGAATAAAATGGCAAGAAAAAGTAAACTTATAAAATATTTAAAGGTGAAAAAAAGTAGTAAGAATAGTAATAGTAAAAGTAAAATAGTAAAATTTTGAACATTGGAGCACATCAGATTCAGAGAACAAAAATTTCTTTGAAATATAGTAAATTCATACTTGTCAATGACCCGTATGAATTACTTACTACCAGCCAATTAAGTTGTGATATCGGCTACATAGTCCTAAATAATAATAATAATACCATTATTATTATTTATAGTGAGGCGATCTTGGAAACAATTAGTTGGTGTTTGAAATTTATTGTACTGTTTGTTTTATAGAATGTAATTCCATATTATGTAAAAATTTTATTCTGATCACAAAAAATATCTTGAATCAAGCGCCATTTCTAGTGCATGTGCAGAATTTGAGACGTAAGCGCTCTTTGCGACGAATAGCTAAAGCTCCAGCTGTACGTCAATCAGCTGTAATTTGCATGTCGTCGTTTTCTTGTTCTCGCTTCTTGGTTTGGGGTGTCGGTTGTTATGGTACGATGATGATGTTTCCTTTTAAAGTTTTCTGGAAATGCTTGTTTGCCCCTAAACTTTACAAAGTTTATACTGGTAGAGAAGCAGCGGTAAGTATCATCTAAAAATTTTCAACAATTATTTATTATTTCGCTTTTAATAGTATGAAAACTAATTTCTAACCTTACTTTTTCAGGGTAAATATGTTGAGAATAATTTGGAAAGATGGGGAGACCAAATAATCTCGTCTGTGAGTAAAAGTTATTCAATTACCATTTAATATATTTTTATTTAAATTATTCATCTAATAATTCATGAGAATTGTTGCAAATAATTTGTTCAATGACAATGCAGTAATCAAGTACAACCGAAATGTAGTCTTCCTTGAAAAGGTTGGGAATTTGATACTCGACATCCTAGTAGGCTACAGCATAAAAAACTAGCTTGATCTATGTTAAATAAAAAACATGTATTGTCATTTTTTAACCGTCCTTTCCATAATGCATTTGATACTTCATGCTTTCAACTTCCTATTTGCAGCTAAACTAGAAACCATTTAGGTAGTTCGGTAGTAGTTAAATTTTTTATACATCCTCTTATCTAGAAAAGCAATGAGAATTCTCTTATTGTTTCGTATTATAGTTCCTATGAACTTCTTATCCTTTTATAATGAATTAAGTTAATTCATCTTATTCCATCCTTGATCTATGAATTTACTTGAGTCATTAGTTATAGCTTTGTAATTAGGTTAATTTGTCCCTTGAAATCGCTTGGCATTATTCGATGTCTTGCTAGGCAACCTAGGAACTAAATTAAATAACATCCATCACCCAAAAGATGTGAATTGAATCAATGCATAAGGAAATATTGAACCCAGTCTCGCTAGAACTGAACCTACATAAGTTGGTTCGGGATTTTTAATTATCAGAATTTTCATAGAACTCATCTTATAAGTTCAGGGATTTAATCTGAAATTGGCGAAACTACTCAAGTATTTTGAAATGCCTGTTGCCAATTTCATTGATTTTTTTTCATTCCATATGATAATATTTTAAACATTTTTTCCTTGAAGAAGTCTAGCTATTTTAGATATTTTTGATGGTTATTTACTGTAATAATGAATAATGCAGGAATATCACTTGGAAGTGGTCCTAAACAACATGAATTGTTTGATTTTTGGTAGAAATCATTTAAAACTTCGCTCTAATTATCTCAAAAATACAAATGTTTTGAGTTGAAACACTACTGTATGCTATGTAACCGATAACCAAATATGATAACCAAATCTGACATTTGAACAATTTTCGTTTCAGATCTATCTAATGTGGAATTTGGGTCTCTACACATCACCAGTGATAGCCTTTCTTCTCTACAGAAAAGGCTACTATATGTATGATGGTGTACTGTGTTTATCGAAAGTAGCTTTAAGTGTAAGCTGTGTTCTTGCTTTTTCCTACTGCCTTCGCAGTTATGGGCGTGTATCGAACTCAGTATTTCTTGAGTTCCAGAAGACTCTGGACATTGCAACCAAACAGTTCAATGAGGATAATAAAGTAAGCTTCACTTTGATGTTCAGTTGCCATAATTGTGATTATTGTTATAAATTGCTCGTTAAATGTTATTTATTAGACTTACTACTCTCAAAGCCAAATTTGACAAATTTATCTTGGATAAAAAAATCTTCATTTCATCTGCGGTTGTTAATCGGAAATCGTCATTCACACATTTTTTAATTAATTTATTTATGTACATATTATACATATTATCATGGCATAGCAATAATTTCTCAGTCGATCGGTACCTCATAAATACGTATCCTCAACCTCATCGCCTTCATTTCAAACTAAAGGAGAGATACAGAAGTACCTCAATCACTTTATCATTCAAATTAGTAAATTGTCAAGTATCAATATAATTATTGGATTCTAGGATCTGACAACATGGAAAATCTGTGATTTTTGATTTATGATAAGTAACTGGTTTTATCTTCAATGATCGCCTTATAGCCGATTTATTAGTCTCATTTTTCTCAGTCATTTATTAGTAAGAAAAGCAGCGAATTGTCAGTGATTCAAATTTGTGGAGAAGTAGCATGTTGAAGCATTAATAATAAATAGTATTGATAATAATAATAATAATAATAATGACTACTCATCATTGAAACGCTTGCACCAATGTTTTACTCGAATAAATTATTGTAATAATAATTTTTGTATTGATTATACTGTACCAACGTTGAATCTTTCCATGCAATTTACTACATTTCTATGCAATTCTCATTTACATTTTCAGAGGGCATTATCTAGATACGACTTTGATTTCTCTGCTTGGCCTGTGGAATTCTCTATATCCGACATAGAAGGGTAAGATCAATCATAGCGAAATTACTATGAATAGGCTAGAAAATTAGCTATTATTTAGTCTATTTTTTCTCTTGTTGAAAATGATGATGTTTGAAACTTTTTGCTGGTAAAATGAAGAAATCATACTTGTTTCTTTATTTGGCATTGAAAACCAATCACATCAAAACTTTTTCAAATGAATAAGCTAGTAAATGGAGCTGTTATTCAGTGAATCATTAGTTTAGTCATAGAAATTTGTTCTGTGATGAATTTCTTTTTATAATAAAACAAAGATATCAAACGCATACATAGTTTACTATCACTTTTTTAAATGTTTCATTTATAGCTGATTATAAACTGAAGGTTAAAAATATTATACGTTGAAAATGAGATAAATTTAGCTCATAGTATCCTGTATTGTTGAAGGCTCGTTTCTAAAAAAGGTTCTTCCGGTACGGGCACTTATTTCGTTAGAGTTGTAGTGCAGTTGTAGACTCGTGTAACAAGTGTTATGTTGCTCAACAGAAGCGCTCTATCGCAATGAGTGTCGTCGTTTACTCTGGAATTGAAGGTGTTTCCTCGTCTTTCAAAGTAACTTTGAAATTGAGGGGAAGAAAATACAACAGTTCTTCCAATTATTTCAACCAGTCAACTAATTTATTTCCCAATTCGAATTTTATTACCAACTACTATGAGAAGGTGTAACCTTTCATAGGTTCAAGTGAGTATACATCGGTTCAAGGTTTTATACCTCATTTATTTGCAATCATAATATAACATCTTTGACAATATAACGTTAATTATGACACGAGAATATATTTGGTTCTACAGAGGCAAAGGAAGAAAGGTCCAAACATCAAAAAGATCGTTTCTTGGAACGCTGTTCTCGGCGCCGTTATCTGCTGTCACTTATTTAGTGGCACACACTTTCGGAATCCGTCTTATTTACCCAGGATCCGTTTCTCTTGTCAGCTATATGATTTGTGAGTATGGTTGCTCGAAATTAATTCGTCTTCTAAATTCACTATTTCTTTCCAAATATATATTTATAGCTGCAAAGTGTTATTAGGTCTCCAATAAATGGATAATAATCTTCATTTGGATTTATGCTTCCTGTATTCATATATTTTCACATCCTCGAATCGTTTCATTGCATGCATCGTTTATGGATAACACCAAGAATCTGAATAAGATAACATAGGATACTTATGTGACAAATGTTGTGCAGTGATAATTATTCAGTGATTTTTTTCATAATATATCACATCCAGTGCTCTCTTTTATTTAAAACAAATTTAAAATTACAATAAAATAAATAATGTGTCTTTATCAGGTCGATACGTTGTTTCCAAAACTATACGCATTATAAGTTACCGGTACTTACTGTTAAAATAAATTAATTATATTAGTCCTTGTATTATAATATAAACATTACTATTCATCATAAACTATGTTTATTATAAAATAATTCAACTACATTTATTAGGAAGTACAGTACTTTAATTCATTCACATTATTTGCAAGTTCCATGAATTCTTATAGAACTGGAAATTTGTAGGACTTCTTGCCATCAATGAAATCCCTGACAGCTGACATTTTCACGCTCTTCCAAGTACTATTCAGAATAATTCGTTTATTGAATACTTCAAAACAATAACGTACTTTTTCTATTATTAAGCAACATTCTTGTGTTACGTACAGCTTAAAGAATAATTGATAGCAATCAATAAACTGCCTGTTATCGTGCTCTTTCATTAATTGGTATTGCAATCCTCTGTTCGAATGCTAGCTAATTCAGTATGGTTTCGCTTTCTCATTTGAAATTCTAATCATTCATAGACAATGGAACCGAGTGCATGTAATATTTTATTCTTTGAATCCAATTATTTCGCTAGTTCGACCTACTGATTGATCAACTGTATATTTTAGCCGCTTTTTTTTCTATTATTTTTGGGTCATTCATCTTGGTTGCTGATAATTGGTTCTCATGTCGAATTATCTTATTCTCTTTAATTGATGAATCAATGACTTCAAATCGATTAACCAATTATTCTATGAAGTAACTTATAGTAGTTGACTTCGTAATATAAAATAGTCTGTTACATTTCATAATGTGCACATTAGACGAATGTAATTTATGTGGAAGATGTGACTATTTTCTAAGTGGAATTCATCTGTGATTTTCAATATTGTGTTGGTCAATATTTTAGATAAATTATGTACTTGATAAATTATGTAGACAAAAATAAACTAATGTAACTTCAAAGCGAAAGGCGGAATAATCATGAAAAGAATATAATAAATAATTATAAATAACTAGGTGGCCCGATGCGCGTTGCTGCGATCTTATTAAAAATCCTCCTTGATTTTATTATTCGCCACCTTCCACTGAGCTTACATTTCAAATTTCAACCTTCTAGTACTATTAAGGAAGAAGTTAGTCCTAGGGCTCTTCCAGTTGATCTTCCAGAGGCCTCCTTCGTTCTTACTCACCATCTCTGAATGAAGGAACATTTCAAATTTAAACCTCCTAGACTATTAGGGTAGAAGCTAGGTTTTTAATGTATTATTCGCCACCTCCCTCTGAGACTACATTTCAAATTTCTAGCTGAATTGGGTAACATATGTCGTCAACCCGGCATAATTACATTGCAGCATACTCAGTCATATGTTCCTACATGACTGCAAGGCTCCGACTAAACGATACATGCAAAGTCTTTGCATTCCAGACAGCGTGAATAACGCCGCTAAGGGGCCGGCCATATGATTAAAAACTGTTGACTTCTATCAGCTTTTCCTTTAAGGATACATTCGTCCTTTTTGTGTCCTGATTTGCGAATCTTAACCATTCTCGAATCCACTTGAACACACAAAACCTTTCAAAAAAATCGGTCCAGCCGTTTAGAAGGAGTTCAGTGACATACACACGCACATAAGAATGATATATATTTAATATTGCAAGCATTACTTAACATCGATTATAAACCGTTATACACTTTACAACTACTGCAATTTGTAGCCTACAGACTAAATACAAATTTCACTCTTAATTTCTTGAAGCTGCGGGACGACTTCATTCAAGATATTTGCACAAATTTATTCTCTATTTGGTTGAATTAAAGGACAATTTTATTACATGACCTTTAGCCCCTGATAATCTCGATTTAATATTGTACTCCAAATTCAATTGAAGTCGTTGATATTATATGTACCTAGCTAAGATAATAATTTCTCGCACCAATAGTACTTTCGCAACATTCTCACATAATTCTTTCTCAGATGTTCGTACTTCACGATACTAGGTAAATTTGAGTCAATTGAACCTCCTTTGTATAGGTGATGGTGATATTGCGGTAGACATCCTTAATGGATAAGATTTGATTTTGTCACAACTACATTTATTATAATAACTCGAAATACTTTAGATTAAAAATGACTGTCTGAACTATATTATCTAACTCAAACTCACTTTATACCAATCACATTGTTCATTTAAAAAATTTATTATGCATTTCCTGTTCTTTGAATTTATACAAATTTCAATTGTGTTAACTAATTTTTTTTGTTCTTTCTCTGCTATTTATAGCCAGCAGTTTAATAAGTGGTCGATCGAAGTTGATACAACAACAATCCGCTGAGCGCTACAAATTAAAAACTGCAGATGCCAATGAAATCGATACTATTTTTGTGGACAGAAGAAACAAAAAGTAATTATATTTTATCACCCTTTTTATAACTCCAGTTTCTTAGAGGGTGTATAGGGTAGCTGCTTTTGTATAATTTCAAATATTACACTGGATATTATATACTGTTGAAGTGGATTTGCACCTCAGTATTACATTTCATGTACATGCTCAATATTATTCATACATTTTTATGTAGCACTATTTTTTTTAAAATAAAATTGATCGTTCCTGAACGGAATATCATCTTGATAATAGGCCTAAGTAAAGCTTATTTCTTTATAATAAAGTTCTCATAAAAATTTTCAAATATTATAAATATAAATACGCTTTTTCGTGATTAATTGATTTATTTGATATTGATCAGTAATAATTGATCATTAACTTCCTATAGAGTGAAATGAGCTATCCATGAAGGATTTATCTGCATGAAGATGCTTTATTTTCAAGTGCACATTAATCAAGTACTTTTTAATATAAGAGTTGTAGGGTTTTAAGAGTTTTGAACTATCCATAAAGGATTTATCTTATGAAGGATGTTTTATTTTCAAGTACATTATAATACAAAACATTGAGCAAGTACTTTTTGATATAAGAGCTGTAGGTTTTTAATAAAAGGCTATTGAAGAGTTAATAAATAATGGTTAAATTTTTGATAGTGGTTTAATTTTTGAGTTGATTTGCTTATGACATTCATGGGTTTGAAAACTCATGTAGAAGACGACAGACTATTGCATTTAAATGCAGTGTTTTTTCCATTTGTACCCTGTAATATTAAAGAAATGTTTATTAATAAATCCTTTAAAAATGTGTTTCTCACACATTTTAAAATCAGATTATATAGTGTATGCATGAAAGGTATTGAAACCATAAACTATTGTCTTTAGCTCTAGCTGCTTCCTATTATTCCTATTATCTACAAGCCCTATTATTTTCTCTTGTTGCAGGGCCAAAATGAGTAATAGAAACAATCATTTTTTAACATTCGGACAAGATGTAGTTAACTTCATAACAAACACCCGTTATCCTACTAGGTGTGACTGTTATCAAGTAATTTTCGTCATTATCTGTTAGTTTTGAGTTCATCTAACTTCCAAAGACCCACTAATAGTCATGCACCTTACTCCTATCATTCATAATATCCATTCTGATGAAATAGTTTCAACATGGTGTGTCCTTCTGGTGTAATGGTATCCTATATTTTGTGCTTTAGCATGCAACATGTCTTATCAAGTTTAATAGTTCTGATTTACTAGTTACTATTTTTTTTCTTTTTATTCTATGTAAAATGGTTCCGTGAATGTGTTAAAATTCACTTAGTCATATATTTCTCCCGGAAAATGTAATTTTACAATTCGTTCAAATTCTATCACATCTTTCTGTCAGCCTTCTTTTCTGGAGATGTGGTGTGATACGTTGCCATATTGATTGAAAACAGGGCGTTCAAAGTACAAAGGTCCCTCAACTTCAATTATCTTCTAATACATGTGTATCTTTTCAGGGTAGACAGTCTGAACTGAGGGTGATACAACTGTATCAAAATCAGATTTCAGTGAGTAATATTCGCTATTGAATATGAATCGCTCTAGATGAGATTGTCATTGATTGTCCCCTTTCAATCGTCATTGAAGCACATTGTCAATTTCTTGAAACCTCTTTTTTACTTTGAAATTTAGGAATTATTCAGTTAGGAATCCTTAACATTTTTAAATAAATCACTCGATTAGTGGAATTATATAATTGCATGATTTTTATTTCAAATAAAATGACAAAATCATACAAAATTCTTGTGAATATTTCAAATTTGTGTTTAGTGCAAAGCCTTTTGTTCTTTTCACACCATAAACAAATTCTAATACTTGTTTCAGTGTCAACGGTTCTACGCTAGTTATATGCTCAGAAGGAAATGCTGGATTCTATGAAATAGGAATTATGGGAACTCCAATTGAAGCCAATTATTCTGTTCTTGGATGGAACCATCCCGGCTTTGGAGGAAGTACGGTGAGTTTTTAATTGTATTATTTATCTGCATTTATATCGAAGATTTTATCAACACCATAGTTGGAAAAATATTATAATTATAACGTATTTTTATTGATTCTATTAAAATTGAATGAAGCTGGATTTCAATGAATCCATGAATATGCACAAAAAACTTTTTCCTACAACTGCTCGTAAATAACTTCTTTGCGTACTGAAAACTCATTGTAAAATACCTCTTTACTGCTCCGCAAGCGGTAAAGTAAACGCTCGCCAGCTGTTTTCTTTACGCTTCTGTTTTGATTTTGATGTCTTCTCATTGGTGGATCACGGAATCCGTGAATTCTCATAACCTCAACAATGGTGCACGCTAACCAAATCCGCGCACCGTCTGTGATGTTACAAACTACAAGCTTTTATTGTCTTGGAATCCAGAACTGCAGTTGTAGGAAAAATATTGTATGCAATTCGCTTGTGAAGCTTCTTTATCGCTCTCGCAAAATTACTGCGCTCCGCTATGTGTCGTAAATGTTTTGGCTCGAGCGATAAAGTCGCGCTTCACGCTCTTAATACATAAATAACTATTTAAATTATAAAAGGAATAAACTGGCAGGTTATTTTCATCACTGTAAACGTTCTTTGAAAAATATTTTTTAATTTTCTAATGTTTAAACATAGTTAATCTAATTCTGAGAGAGTGAAACGTTTTTAGATAATTCAAGTTCAATTAAGACGTTGGAAAATTAATCTTACTGATTATTTATAAAAAAATGCTTCTTCAACAATATTTTTAATGCTGTGAACCGTGAATAAATTCTCTTGTTGAAGAGACTGCTTCTATAGTTTGTCAAGTTTTATTCGTTAATGTAATACATTTTTCTGTTTGGACTAATATTTTAATGAAACAAATTCTATTATATTTTCAGGGCATGCCTTTCCCTGACGAAGAACAGAATGCAATCGATACAGTCATGCAGTTTGCTATTCATCGACTTGGTTTCCCAGTTGAAAATATTGTTCTATTCGGCTGGAGCATTGGTGGCTATGCCACTTCATGGGCTGCAATGACCTATCCTGAAGTCAAGTCTGTGGTGAGTTTAAAATATGTTTTAAAATTGTAATAGTGTTTGAAATTATAAGTGAATATTTTATCTGAATGTAATTTGACAACCAAAAGCAATAATATTTGGGCTATTACGCAAGAAAAATTGCAAGCATTACCTCTAGTTCAAACTGGATTAGATCTCTGTATGGAATGTACATTATTCCTCTATCCTGCTTATTCACAATTCCACTTTTTACATCAATGATATCGAATTCCATTCAGTAACCATGTTGATTAGATTCAAATTCATTTATTCGCACAGTTGATACTGTTATGGACAAGGCAAGAAAGAAGGAACAATGATTTTCAACATAATTATTGCTGTGTCAATACGTTTTCCGGTTGAAATAAGCAGTGTGTTTTGTTTGCATACTCTCCTCGCCTTGCGGTTTATTGGGAAATCTTTAGAATGTTCTTATCTTGGCAATTAAAATAGTCTTGATGAATGGAGAGTTCTATCTGTTTACTTTAGAATTTGATAGAAGGATATCGAACCCTCTCAGTCTTTCTGGAACATTAAAAATGTATAAAAAACAGAAGCTCTCGTAAACGTCAGTCAGTTGTAATTCGAGCATTAATGTGATAAAGTGACAGTGACAGTTCCCGCTCATACAAACCGGATTATCAGTGAGCGCTAATACAAACTGTGTTACATGAACGTTTAATGTGATAAACGCAGTAGGCCTTCATTGTAACAGATTAATTCAAGCTTCTTTAACAGTTTATACAGTGACTCGTAAGTACTTGTAGTGTTTCAACTATTATGTTTTAGACGCTTCTCCTTGAATTATTGGACAGTTATTATTTAATATTTGATCGGCCTTTTAACAGTTAGTGATTGATTTTTATACAGTAATATAGCAAAATCTTCTAGTTGAAAGTTATCGATTTATTTGTTTCTGATTACTTTCTTTTGTGTGATATAACTGATTAGTGAGAGTTGTCGGTAATGTGTGTTGATGAAGTGCGAGTGTTAATTTGAAGTGTTGCCAGCATTACTTTAGAGATAGAACCCGAAACAATACAATACATCATCATCATCAGTTGTAAAAGAATACATTACTACAACATTTAAAAAGAAACATAAAACGATACAATTTAACTGTTACACAAATTAAAATTATAAAAACTTATTCCATCAACCGCCGTATAAATAATTTCGAGTACACCGAGGAAAACTAGTCTTGTTTGAGGCACCCTCATCTTTTTAAACTTATAGAAAAAGAAAAAAAAGAAACATTCAGCCGAGCTGGAGCATGAACATAATAAATCGGTATAAAATTTCAAATTTAAAGGTTGCAGGTGATGTAATAAATGGAACCTACTTCTCTTCATTTAAATAGGATAATGAGATTACGAGAATACAAATAATGTAAATAAGATATCCCACTTCAGATACAGAACAAAATCTTCCAAACATATAAGAATATAATCATTGTATTCTGAAGTATTAATTTGATTTATAAATTACATGAAAACTTCAAAAAACGGCTTCTGGTGAGAAATATAGTACCGTATTTAATTTCAAATTTAGTATTAGTCCAATATTGTGCTTTCGAGATAAAAATACTGTAGTCACTTTCAAATAGTATACAACCTTAGTCTTGTGATAAATTATTTGCAATGCATTTTGGGGTTAAAAAATAAATAAACAGATTATATTGATGTATAGCACTTTGTATAAAAATCATCTTCAGATTCTTGAATGTGAAGGCAAATCCACTGCTATATTGAAGAAATTTGGACTCGTTCAAACCTTGTTAATAATTAGCAATTTCGTTTCTGTGGTGTTGTTATAGATTCTTGACGCAACATTTGATGACCTTCTGCCATTGGCAATTCCTAGAATGCCTATGTCAATGGAGCCCATTGTTAGAGAGACAGTACGGCAACACTGTAACTTGGACATTGCAAATCAGATGTGCCAATATCCGGGACCTGTATTACTCATACGACGAGCAGCCGATGAAATTATCTGTTTGGTGTGAGTTTTATTCTAGTTCCAAATTTGTCATATATACTGCATGTCTCATTGGCTTTGTTATTACTATCTTCATAAAATATAAAATTCTCAATTTTCCTCTAAAAAACGTTGAGTAATCTTGCTATGCAGAACTTACCTTGGTTAAATGTGGAACTAACTTGGCTTAACCTTGGAACTAAGGCTTCTCCCACTATTAGGTACACTTTTGTAGTGTCAAAAACTTGATGTAAGCTATGTGCAACTAACCTTAGGTTAACTAACTAACTAACCAAGGTTAGTTCTGTATACCATGATTATTTCAAATTTTTTACATGACTATATTTTTCAAATCACAAAAATTGATAACAACAATCGCATTGATACACTTATGTGATAATATATAATGGGGATATTATGTAGTCTCTACGTAAAATTTACCGATTAGATTTTTTTGGCAATTATAAGTATAGAATTTCAATTGTATTTGTTAAATTTTTTGATGGGAAGAATATTGAAATTATGCGTTAAAAGAGCAAAATGTACTCATACTTTGAAAACGTTTTCTAACAGAGAAAACCGTTTCATTTGAAACTCACTTGTTGGAAATAAGTTGATAATAACAAGGTAATTCGTTATTGATCATTATTTTTTATCTCTGGAGTCTGCTTACACTCGGCTTACACTAAAACTACTGTATTCAGAAGTGCCTGACTGGAGCACGCTACTAGGAGAAAATCAATCCTTATATTGGCTGCATTGGGATCGGGGGGTCGGTGTAAAAAGGAAAAAAATATGAATAAAGCGGAAAGAAATTATTTCTGATACTAATGGATTTAGCGATAGAGCTATGTCATGACAACTGATAGAATATACTTTACCACTGAAAGTGAAATAGAAATTCAATCAAATCCTTTCTTGGGTGATTCAAAGTTGGGCAGCATTCTTTGCTGGCAATCACACTTTTTAGAAGTGTATATTAGCTATCGTGCTGGCAATGATTGAAAATTCAAAATGATATTTTCAAGATTGTTTTGTTGATTTTCAATTGGATTTTATCAATTTTCAATTGTAATATTTTTTAATGTTTGATAAGTTTAACGGTTTTTTCTCCACTGCAGTCCAGGTGACATTGCAACAAACCGTGCCAATCCGTTGCTCTCACAGATTCTACGACACCGGTATCCAAAGTTATTTTCAGAGGAAAGTGAAGACGTTCTAGAACAGTGGCTAGCAACGTCTGGCAATAGACAGAGTAAGTTATATCACTATTTTCTATCTAAAGAAGTACAAATCATTCAATTATGTTATAATTATTATAGCAATAACTCATCACCGAGTTTTAGTATTATCTGCATCAGTATTTTTGTGTATGAGTCAGCAAAAATTGAATCCAGGCCTATGTATCATACCTATGAAACTGATGAAAAGAATGCATCGAATATAAATGAAAATATAATCATGGATCAAATAATGCATCAAGTCATCGACCACCAAGCGCCGTTCTCTAACAGTATTTTATTCTGTAAAGTGACTTATTAATATCTGTAAGTTACACTTCGCGCATAAGCAGATCGTGTCTAGCATGCTGTACCTCATGTGCAGAACAAATAGAACCATAATATCCATGAAAAATGTTCAAGGGAATGATTAGTACTAAATATAGAACTTCGAGTTAAATTGAAAGATGTTACATTTTCATTAAATTGCTCAATATAGAAGACATGCACACAGTCATTTTGACTTTTTGAGCTGGCCCTCAACTATTTTATGCTACAGTTCAGTATATTTGTTGAAGAATTCTTGAACATAATTAATTCAAGTCCTGTTTTCTTAGAAGTTTTCTAATAAGAACTTTTCTTGTAGGCTACCACCTTCTTTGATGTTCTTTAATGATGATTGATTAATGATCATCATTCATCTTTATGTAATGATATAATATTAATAAAAGTTCGAGTTTTGAATCATTTTAAATATTTTAATAGTATTTGATGAACAGTGATTAGTGTACATTAGTAGGGAACAGCAATATATAAATGTTAAGATTAACACTAGATGTAAACATGTCAACTTTACATCTTGAGAACCTGTTAACTTTATTATTAGCCTGTCAGAGCCTGTGTGGCGTTGTTTATTTTATTGTTTAACTGTTGGCCGGCCGAAGCAAGAATAGAGATGAGTGGAACAAAGGTGATTGTTGCCATTACTGGTGTGAATGTGAACAGCTTGCCTCTTCGATATTCTGAAATAAAAAAATAAAAATTATGATGTTGAAGATCCATCTTGTTTCCACTAATATGTAATATAAACTTAATAAAACAACTTTAGATAATCAAAACACGTTATTCAAAATTAGGTGTTAATTAATTTTTTTAATATAGTGTTTGTAATAACTGTTTTGTTTATAAATACTTGTAAATCAGATAATTAATTGTTCAAGATAATTGTTCAGATAATTAATTGTACACTCTAAGAGACTTGACATTTTAAGATAAGAAATCGACTTTTTGTAAAGCCTTGATCAGGAATATTATTGCAAGTATGTGACCTTTGAAGGTCGAAAAAGGAAAAAAGAAAAGCATACAGTGTTAAAAGACTAAATAGCCTGTCAGTCAATCTCTTCCTTTGATGTCCATTTCGAAAAACTTCTTTCATCAACATGATGCAGCTAATTTTATATAATTTTCTCAGTCTATATTGTTAATCTGGCCTTCGTTGTTGAAAATGTCAAATATAATCTTTACCTACACGTTTTTGAAGCACAAAACCATCTGTCTCTACATTAATAATTAATATGCTAAGAATGAGAAAGAATTTTTATTTAATATAAACTTGATGAAACAACTTTTGAATGGAAATTAACTCTCGTTATGGCGTGACGGCCGTTTAGCTCTGTTGTCTAGAGCATCGTCAGACGACCCACAGTACACTGACTTAAGGTATGAGTTTGAGGGTTATGTATGTTGGAATGATGATGGGGTGGGGGGATGAGTAGGCGGGAGGTTTGAAATTGGGATTATTTTGTCAAATAGAGTATGTGAGAAGAAGTTGAGTTGATCATTTAAAATGTTGTCAGGTTCCTGCTTTGCATGTTTGCCAATCTCATATTGTTCCAAAACATTGAGTTTCTGGCTTTTGTGAGTGAAGTGTAGTGTGTCTAAATTAGTGTCAATGTCTGTATAACTGTGGCCTGTTGAAATGATGTGTTCAGCAAAAGTGGAATGTGTGTTTGGGTGTGAGATTGCTCTTGTGTGTTCTTTGAATCTAGTGGTGAATGTCCTGCCAGTTTGTCTTGTATAGAACTTGTTGCAGTCATCACATTTAAATTTGTAAATTCCTGATCTGTTGTACTTGTTTTGAGATGTTGTCTGAGAATGCAGGTGTTTTTTGAGTGAATTAGTTGTTCTGTAAGCTATTTTATATTTGAGTTTCCTGAATGAAGCTGCTATTTTATGAGTTTTGTTGTTGAGGTAGGTAAGTGTGATGAATGTATGGGGGTTGTCATTCTGTTTGTTGCTGGTGTGAGTGATTGGTTTTGTTGATATTCTGTGCAGTAGTTTGTCTATTAGTGTGTGTTTGTAACCATTCTGTTGTGCTATGTATTTTATAGTATTCAGTTCTATATTGTAATCTTCTTTTGACATAGGAATGTTTGTTAGTCGGTGGAGCATGTGATTGAAAGCGGCATGTTTATGTTGGGTTGGGTGATTTGATGTGTTATGTATGATGTGTATGTATCATTCAAACAGAATGACAACCCCCATACATTCATCACACTTACCTACCTCAACAGCAAAACTCATAAAATAGCAGCTTCATTCAGGAAACTCAAATATAAAATAGCTTACAGAACAACTAATTCACTCAAAAAACACCTGCATTCTCAGACAACATCTCAAAATAAGTACAACAGATCTGGAATTTACAAATTGAAATGTGATGACTGCAACAAGTTCTATATAGGACAAACTGGCAGGACATTCACCACTAGATTCAAAGAACACACAAGAGCCATCTCACACCCAAACACACATTCCACTTTTGTTGAACACATCATTTCAACAGGCCACAGTTATACAGACATTGACACTAATTTAGACACACTACACTTCACTCACAAAAGCCAGAAACTCAATGTTTTGGAACAATATGAGATTTGCAAACATGCAAAGCAGGAACCTGACAACATTTTAAATGATCAACTCAACTTCTTCTCACATACTCTATTTGACAAAATAATCCCAATTTCAAACCTCCCGCCTACTCATCCCCCCACCCCATCACCATTCCAACATACATAACCCTCAAACTCATACCGTAAGTCAGTGTACTGTGGGTCGTCTGACGATGCTCTAGACAACAGAGCTAAACGGCCGTCACGCCATAACGTGAGTTAATTTCCATTCAAAAGTTGTTTCATCAAGTTTATATTAAATAAAAATTCTTTCTCATTCTTAGCATATTAATTATTAATGTAGAGACAGATGGTTTTGTGCTTCAAAAACGTGTAGGTAAAGATTATATTTGACATTTTCAACAACGAAGGCCAGATTAACAATATAGACTGAGAAAATTATATAAAATTAGCTGCATCATGTTGATGAAAGAAGTTTTTCGAAATGGACATCAAAGGAAGAGATTGACTGACAGGCTATTTAGTCTTTTAACACAGTATTCTTTTCTTTTTTCCTTTTTCGACCTTCAAAGGTCACATACTTGCAATAATATTCCTGATCAAGGCTTTACAAAAAGTCGATTTCTTATCTTAAAATGTCAAGTCTCTTAGAGTGTACAATTAATTATCTGAACAATTAATTATCTGATTTACAAGTATTTATAAACAAAACAGTTATTACAAACACTATATTAAAAAAATTAATTACACCTAATTTTGAATAACGTGTTTTGATTATCTTGGTTCCTGATAATAAATATTACAAGAGTCTTTCAACACAGTATGCTTTTTTTCCTTTTTCGACCTTCAAAGGTCACATACTTGCAATAATATTCCTGATCATGGCTGTACAAAAAGTCGATTTCTTATTTTAAAATGTCAAGTCTCTTAGAGTTTCCATATTTGTTAATTAATGTTCCTTGTTGATTCTTCTTACAAAAAACCGTAATTGAAGCAAGTCAGTGATGAAATAAAATGAAAAAAACAAGTGCTCGCGTTCGGTATTTGAGATCGTGAAGTGAAAAGCCTAGAAAAATATTGATCGCTATCCAAGGACAAAAAATACTTTCACTGAGTGAGTTCGTTTCATATTACTTTCTCGGCCAAGAATAGGATGTGAAAAAAGTGATAACTTGAAACACTAGGAAATTATCAAATCTGTACAAAGCGAATCAAAGACCTCATAATGCAGAAACAACACCCCTTAGTGTAGTTCAAACGCTGCAGAGGAATTTGTAATTCAGTTTTGATAATTTAAAATTATTGTGAAGCTTTTAAAACAAGTGTTTTGGGGAGTTATTTGAGTAAGAGCAACTAATTAAGAAAACAAGATAATTTATTACACTAAATAAACATAATGAAACTGGTATTTAACAATATGTCAAAGGAAAAGGCTGAATTTTACTATTATAATCTTACTAGCTCTTCTACAATAAAAACAGAATCACAAGCTATCAATTAATGATTTGATCTACAGGTATTTATAAGAAAATAACTTTTACTATAATCACTAAATACAAGAAAACCTGTTCACAACTACAAATTACTTACTAGCTAACCTTACAGTGACAGTTTTACAAATCAATCTACTCATAGTATTCCTTTGATCAAACCAACATTCAATTGGCTATTTCCTCCTTTGTAGAAGCTCTACTACTAACACCATGAACGCAGAACTCAAACACAGTGAATAAATCTATCACAATTATTACACAACTTGATCACTGAATTCGAATAACTCGCAAACTTTGCCACAATATTATAATCAAATCAAATCCAAAAAGGCCTTTTAATTTTCAAGCTGTGCCAGGCAGCATTTTTTCATACATTGCTTGTCCCTTGCATGGGAGCATTTCCTTGATTATTTTCAAACAATCCTGGTCAACAATTAGTGCATAAATAGCTTTACGCGTCTTTCTACAATCAGGATCACGTTACATCACACTGGTGAGAGGGTGTGGACAACACAAATATGTGTGATACGTTTTCTCTAATTCTCTATATTCATGTATACTGAATTGGTTGACGTGTCGCATACTTTGTGCATGGAGGTTCAGCTGCTCAAAGTGCTACAACCTAAGTCTAACTACCGGACAGACTTCTGTAGCTGAATGTTTAATTAAGTTAATTACTTTTTTCCAAAATTATGGACCGCCAGAAATCGCTGTGACACTTTTTAAATTACTTTTCGAACTTCTAGAATACTTAGTGCTCAAATTTATTGATCAAGTGATAGTATGATTGAAATCTATATTTAAAATGCTTTGCTTCTAAAGTGAAGCACTCCTGTCTTAATAATATTGATCAAAACTAATTTATTCAAATCTCTTTGGCAATATTACGTTTGTGGAAAAAATATCTGTAACGTAATTTTGAATAACGTGTTATGATTATCTTGGTTCCTGATAATAAATATTTCAAGAATAAATATATTTTTTGATGAATAACACAGTTTTATACAACATTTTCGTAATAAGTTATTGCATCTAAACATAATATTTATATATTATAGAATAAACATAATGTATCCAAATATACATTATATTCATTTTGTAGCATATAATCTTATCATTATTCAAAAATGTTCATTTCTTATTCAATAAATACACTTTAATACGTTTTCTATACAGTACTAATATACACTCTTGCATAAATTCTCTACATCTATCATAAATAATTATATTATTTATTATAATTGTAATTCTACTTCTTGATGACAATCATTAAATCACAGTAAAAGTAAATTACACTTTTTTCTCCATATTTACCTTTATATTCTCGTGAATGTGGCATCGTTAACACACTGCTTGATAGCAGAAACATTATCACCAGAACACGGATTAGTCTAGGTCGAGACAGCTCCTGCATCCTTCTCAACTCAACTCCTGCATCTAAACTGAATAATCTCGAGAAATGCTTGGTCATATCCCACACACTTCTGGACCTCTTCATAACTCATTATGTATACAGACCCTCCAACTATGTCAAGTGCTTTAGAAAGTAATCAGGCCGAAGAAGTACTATTGTCCATCCTCACAAAATTGTTGTTCAATATTTTATTCAAGTATCTTCACGCTATTAATTACTTGGAATGTGTAGATGCGTTTTCAAGTCAAGTGTCTTTAAAAAAAATAATGTCGAACTACCTTGTAGTTCTGCCTGGTCTTGTATACCTATATATACCTACATATATATCTTCGTATAATATATTCACTAACAATAAATATTGTGATCTTGCCGGAGGGGGGGGGATTTATTTTAGTAATAATGACTAATTAAGAAAACAAGCCAATTTATTACACTGAATGAAATCTATATGAACAGAGCAAAATGGCAAAATAAATGGCACAAGTTTACAATTATTATAAATTTACTAGTTCTACGACTACAATCAGAAAAAAATCAAAATTGAACAATTAATTATCTGATCTACAAGTATTGATAAACAAAACAGGTATTATAAACACTACATTAATACTACAAGCTACAATTAAATATAAGACACCCTTTACACAATTGCAAATCACTCATCAGCTCAGTTAGCCTTATAGTTACAGTTAGAAATTCAATCTACTCACAGTATTTCTTTGATCAAACCACAAACCTATTTGGAACGATTGCCTACAACGACATTTAGAAGTTGAACTACTATCTCCATAGACGCAGAAATGGGCGAATAAATCGATCACAATTATTATTAGCCTCGGTTTTTTAGCACACGGATTTGGACTAGATGACAGAGGCCATGACCTCATACACTGCAATATATAAACTTGATTTGATTTCAATATATTTATTCGATTAAATATATATAACCTGCTGTTATACTCATATATCTTATTCTATCATAATATGCTTTCAATAATAAGTTGGAATTTAACATATTATGTGATATGTTTAATGACGATTTATATGATGGTTTAATAGTAATTCAACAAAATATACGTAGCATGAGAAAGAACTTCGATTTATTTTTGACAAAGTCAAGAGTGTTTACAGAAATAACACATGGATAGATGAAGATGAACTAGATTTATATTATATTGAAGGAATTTCTAGATATGTGAAATGCAATCACAAACAAAGAGCAGGAGGTGTTTGTATGTTTGTTGCAGGTCATATTCAATGCCAACACTTAGCTAACCTAGACTGTCCCTCTTTTGACTACGTGCATATTAAGATTCTTCTATGACATAATAAATCTATTGATATTGTAGGAGTGTATCGTTTGCATGAGTACAACAAAAATGTATTTTTAGAAGAGTTTCTAAATGTTTTAAAGAGCATCAGTAGTAAAAATGTTTTGATAAGTGGAGACATGAATATAAACCTTTAAGGAATGATAGTTTTGTTGACAAATATAAAATTTTGATACCAAGTCACGGGTTAGAATGTACCATTGATGAGCCTTCTAGAATTACCCAGGACTCTGCATCAATCTTTGCTTGCATCATCATCATGCTTTGTTTAGATGCAGCGTTAACAGAATGAGTATGACTTTCGAGAATGTGTGCGATTCCCAAGTAGCTGACCACTGCATGGTAATTTCTCTTGTAAAATGTGGGTACTCAGTGTTCAATCAAAACATTAACCATGCACCAAAAATAGAGTGATAACAATAAGTAGTGATAACACTACTTATGAGTACTCATAAGTAGTGATAACAACCCAAGAAAGCAGTGGGATATAGTGAAGAACATAACTGGGGGAAACTCGAAAAATAATAATAATAAGATTAATCTTAGGGATAAAAATAACTTGACAGAAACATCTGAGGGGAAAGTAGCCAATATATTTAATGTTTTTTTTCTGGAATTGCCAAAGATCTTAGAAGTAAAATATATAGGGATAGAGATTTGATAAAGGCTCAACTAGATGAATAAAAGGGCCCAAGAGCTACCTTGAAACCTGATTTATAACATATGGTTTTAAAATCCATATTATGTCCTTTAGAAGAATTCTTTCCTCCTTTTCTTTTAAATTTTCTTTAAATTCAAGCTAATTTTGCAAATTTTTACACATGTCGATGCGCATTATTTGAAGGAAGATCCATGTAACATTTCATAGAATTTGGTCCACGCGTTTAGCAATAAAAGCGTTAGACATACAAATGCAAAATGGGCGGCTTGAAACAGAGATCTCTCTTCGTTCGGTCAGTAAATTCGCATCTTGATGCAAAATGTTTAGTTTTAAACCTGTCATTCAAACCTACATTGCAGTATTTACCGGCTTTAAGAAGTTCAACAATTAATTAATTATAACCCACGAGTACCTAATTGAGAAATTTCAAAATAGAAGAAACAACAAATAGTTCAATTTGTGTGCATTACGATCAAATTTCCTTGCAGTAGAGCTAAAATGGAGTCCTTGAATATAATTGAAATAATCTTACAATTTATTCTAACATGTATTATTTATCATTGCAGGACAAATAATGAGCATTCACAGTGTTGACGAGCCGAGGTGTAGAGTTGATCTTGCGGCTTATCATGGATCTCATGACAATAGAACGTTTCCTTCGTCACTTGGCAGTGACTATGATACCACTAGAAAGACTAAAATGCTTCTATTCCTAGTGAGTATAATTGGAGCACTAGAACAGTGGTTTTAACGGCTGATGAGGTGATGAGCTCCTACCGGCTTTGCGAATTATCCAATTGGATGTTCGCCATTGCTGCAAGATTGTGCAAATATATGGTGACCCAAAACAGCTCATTCCCGTCTGGACAGTTGCAATGTTCACTTCATATTATGAAACACATGTATGGTAACTTTGTCTTGCACATCTGTCCATCAATATGATACGTTTATGTTACGTTTTTATTGCGGTTGATGCCCACATGAGTCCGGAGACTTGTGCGTTGGCAATAAGGTGAATGATGAGAAACGTCCATGACTGAATGAGATTCGAACTCAAGGCTGTAGTAAACGAAGCCAGCCAAGATCCCCTTTTCTTATCACTGACGAGCGCTCCAACCAACTGCGCTACCAGAGGCGCCGATGGTTTATGTTACTGTTGTCAACATGGCTTATAAATGATCGGCTAGCCCTTAAAATAGAAAGGGTAAACCCTGTGTGAGTTCAGAGCTCTTCAGCTGTGAAAACTTCTAAAGTATTGTTAGCAATGTTTTAATAGAACCAATTTTGAAGTGCAATTATTAGTATGAACAAAGTATGCCTACAGTATGCATTAAAAAGCTATTACTGGTCTCATACAACTTAATTGAAGGAATTTCATTTATCAATCTCTGAATAGAATATTCTAATTATTTTCGCTTATGCCTCAAAAGATAAGCGTGGTCGCCATTTTATATTTCGCGTATACTCACCATTGAACTATTTTTCTATCTGCTAGCCGGCGAATTCGAAAGCTGGCTAGTCAGAAAGTGTGATCGTGGTGATGAAACGTTGAACTTTCCACTTGCTTAGCAGCCAGCTAGCTAGCGATGTTTCATGTCCATATATTTCAACCGCAATACAGCCTATTTACTCGCAGCTAATCGACTAGCAACAATGTTGACACACGGCTAGTTTACTAGCTAGCAAGACAAAAAATGCCAAATAACGTAGCCCGATAATTTGATTTAGTTTTTTTTTCTAATTATACTGATAGTGGCATGATTATTTATGATAATACTATTTATTATTCACATCCTTGAACAAAAGGGTTTTAATTTTTTATCAAATGTACACATTTATTCACTTCACTGATGATGATATTACTTGCCTTTCCCTGTTCCATTTAAGGACTTGGAAACCGATATATTTATGTGCAATAAACATCGCTAGAAAGTTGGCGGCTACTGAGCAAGTGGGAAGTTCAACATTTCACCACAAATATATTTCTTTGACGATTTCAATCAATGTTTTACTATGTTTCAGGCTAATGAGTACATGAATGACTTCAACTCAACCCATTGTACACAATTGCCAGATAGCTCTTTTCAACTTCCT
The DNA here is from genome assembly GCA_948455865.1 of Conomelus anceps. NCBI lineage: Eukaryota > Metazoa > Arthropoda > Insecta > Hemiptera > Delphacidae > Conomelus > Conomelus anceps. Next base: position 30,195,205 of record OX418224.1, read on the forward strand.
CAATTATTGTAATTCCTCAATGGCAGTCATCAACTTAATCCTCACTGTTCTGGTTCAAGCACTCTTCTTATAAATTTTTGTTAACTTTTTTAAGTGCTCTCCTTAGTTTATTCTATTCAATTTTTATTGGCAAAAGTGATTGGAGGGTTTCTTAGAAAAAGATTTTTCAGCCCAGTAATTTTTACATTAGAAAGTGTCTATTTTCTGAATTAATTCTCTGTAGGTGAGAAATTATTAATTATATTGTCAATGTGTTCTCATGTACATTAAAAAGCAGATGATGTTGATTTTAAACCTTCTTCATTCAATTTGATATGTATGAAGGAACTAAAGATTGTTATATGTAGATTACGAAACTATTTTGTAAAATAGCTTAGTAAATATCAATGCAATAGCTTAGCAAAAATCTGCTTCTATTTCATCACATTTCTGTTTCTCAGTTTGTTCTAGATCAGTTAAAAAATGATTGTGCAAAATTGTGTTATTATATTTCAACATTCCAAGATTGAAAAACATTCTGGTTGTTTTAAAATTTTTAATTTATCTACTGATTCTTTGTAAATGGCAAGGCGGTGTAGTTGACACCGGGTTCGATGTAATTGTTCCAGGTTCGATTCCCGGTTAGGCCTGATATTTGCAGAATAATTTCATTTTAATACCACCCATGCTATACTCATATTTAATAGAAAAAAATGTTGTAATAATATTGTTAAGGAGAAGCCTCTATGTTTTGAAAGTAATTTTTTAGTTGTAAGGGGCGTTCCCAGTTGTGAAAGAATTGTCTGACAGCTATCAAATCATCCGATATGACTTTTGTTCCTGAGAAACTGCGACACTGCTGCCGTACATTTTTGAGGCGAGTCATCTTACTGTCGTTGGACAAAAAATTTATAACAAAAAAAAATTATATATATATATAAATATATATTCATTTGAAACGCATTGGGATCACACCTCCAGAGGTGGATGAATTCATTTTAGCGATTCAAATGTTTCAATACATTTGACATTATTTTTAAACTTATGCAAGTCCCCTTTTCAAGTTCAGGGATGATTGTTATCATTTACTTAGAATCAAGTTCAAAGTAAGTCGGTATTTTCTCACAGGAAAAGTCACAATTGGACGTAAAATAGTCACGGATGCACATAAAGTACTGAACATGGACGTAACAATAGTCACGAATGGACATTAAAATCACAATTAATTACGAATTTTACTTTGGTTGAAGTATAATCTATTTGAATGAGAATGTATTATGAACAATAATCAATTAATTTTTTTTTACGAAAAATACTGCACCAATTTCATTTGCATAAATAGAAGTTTTTTTGCTATTATAATCATTCAAAAATTGAGTTTAGTATTGACGGATATTTTTGTTGGAAAAATTATACTTCATTTTTTTGCGGTTGCTGGTTATTAACGTCAGGTTGGAAATTATCAAAATATTTTAAATTCTGTTTTGTTGTGATCGTTATATATTTCTACAATTTGTTATAATAAATGTTTTTTCTGTATACTTTTATAATATGTGTTTCATGTTCCAAACTAATAATTAAACCATAGTACCAGTTGCATTTTAGGTACAGACATTATGCTCATGAATTTTTATTGGATTCTGAGCATATTGGATTGAGGTGAGGAATAGATGATTTCGTAATGCACAATTTTATGTGGCCGTGTTTATGATCATTCCTCAAGTATCTATTGAAATGTAATGCATTTATTCCACATTAGTCCTTCAAGAGACACTTTTTTCAGAGGAAGAAAACTGAAGAAACGTTTATAAATATGGAGATACATTTAGTGCTATTAGCTATCAAATGTGTTTTTCACAAAAAATACCTAATGCTCGCCTCACTTCAGTTCTATAACTATGAATATTTTATATCCGTATTTACGAACAGACTTTGAGGCTTCCTCATCTCAAGCCCGACTTGAAAAGTTAGGGATAGTTCATAATTTTTGCTTGATCGCATAATTTCGATTATCTCTTACCTATATAGAAGTCGAGGTATGTATGTTCCCAGTAAACTCCAAAACCGCTGAACAAATTTTTATGAAATTTTCAGGCACAATGTTAGAATAGTCCCAAGGTGGTTCCTGTGAATTTTGGGAGTTCATAAGTCCTCGCTGAAAGACACAAAAAGGAGAACTCCATCCTTAAAGAAACAGCTGATCAGCTGGAAGAGCCCTAGGACTAACTTCTTCCCTAATAGTCCTAGAAGGTTGAAATTTGAAATGTAACCTCAGTGGGAGGTGGCGAATAATAAAATCAAGGAGAACTATGAGATCGCAGCAATGCGCGTCGGGCCAGCTATTATTTCATATTTTTTGCAATTAAAACTCTTAATCCATACTGTGATACATTAGTATCACAAAACGTCTCTCTGAGATTGAAAAAAATAATCACTTGTATCATAGACGCTCTATCTTGAATGATGGTTGGTCGACGCTTCTATGTAATTATTTTGAAGCGTTGACTGAAGCTGTTATTAAACAGAGTAATTAGTAAACACCATACTTTTTCAAAACGTGTATTTTTTACAAATTAATATTTTTTCAAATACGCAAATGAAATGACCCACGCAAATAAACCCAATGAAATAAAACTCAAGACAGCTCGCCGCAATGGTATCGAATTCGGTATAGCATAGCAACACTAATCGCAATAGAGCACTCTCTTAGAGTTATCAAGACTAGAGGAAGTCCACATTATTCTAAGTTTATTGCAATAAGTATGCATGTAATCTGAATGAGCTTCATTGTCGGTCAACAAGGAATGAACGGAATCTCTGCGCCAGAATATGCTTACTAATTTTATTTGTGATTTTATGGCCATTGAAATACAGATAAAGTGCTGTATTTATAATTATACTGTATTATGCTATTTATGTACTTTATACAGTATTTATATAATATATAATAAAATTAATTAATTGTTCGGCGATAGAATAGCATATTATGCTATTCTATCGCCGAACAATTAATTAATTTTATTTTTCAAGAAAAAGAATAATCACTTGTGCAACCATGAAACAGTTGTCATTCAGGTTCAATAGTGAAGGAAAGTTATTGCTTTTTATTTTGACTTTGGACGAGTAAGAGAGCGTTGAAGAGAGGTCATCACTCTAATGAAAAAGAGAAAAATTGAAATTCTGAATTTCAAAATATATTACTAAGTAACTTAAAATGGTCGCAGTGTACACTAGCCCGTGAAATCATATTCAGTGTAATTCCAAGTAATTGTGACTTCACATTTCATTTGTAGATAACCACTGCAAAAACCAATAAACTCAATGGATGAGTTCATGGGAGCCTTACCGGAAACTAAGTCTGACTGGTCTGTTGAAATTCATAGACGTTCAAAATTTTGATAGGCTAATCAGACGTTTTAGTTTTTGGTGAACTTTCATTTACCGGTACCGGCTACCAAGAACTCAACCAGAGCTAACCATTATGAAAAGGCCATCTTACCAACAATTGAATTCATGCGGTTACAATCAAGAGGAAAAATTAATTTAATCAATTTTACAAGAATGAGAAGAATTACTTGTGCAACCGACAAACATGAAATTAGTTATTTACGTTTCATATAATTTCAATAAGAAGCGCAGTAAACAATCAGCCTGATTCATAAGAGTTCCGCTCAATCTGTCTCGTGTGTTTTGTTCACAGTGCGATTGTAATATCCAGCTTGATTCAGTAGATGATTCTTCACTTTTTGAAGGAGTTCTCTCTTCACAGACATGGGCACCAAAGTCCTTGCTCTCAACGAAACTTCAGCTAATAATTCGTCTACAGAGATTTTCTTCCCTTTCTCATTGATCACTTCCTTACAAATCATTCTCATTTGATCACACCAGCCACATTCCATGAGTCTCCGACGTAAGAGTTCTTCAAAATAAACTTGACTACCATCCGCTAGCATTTGTCCATGAGGATTTCCCGAACCTACTTCACCATCCATGCTTGAATTTAAATGGTTTGTAATCTACAATGAGTTCTCTCAAATAGAATGAAATTTGGAATCAGAACAGCGAATTCACAATGTACCACTAGAACTGGAATTGCATTATTTTGTGTAAGTTTAATGCAATTCAAATGGTATTAATAATATGAATACCTGTAACTAAAACATTATGAAATATTAGTACGTTAAAAAACTATCTTGACTCTATTAAAAATAATATTATACACTAAGGCAACTGCTAACCTAAAACAACTGAAACCTCGTCTGTTATTGTTTACTATGCCTTCATAATAATAATGTTTCCATTGTGCTGCTCATTAATGTTACGAGAATATGAATAATTCCAATAAAAGTATTTTATATTTAAAAAAAATATTGATATATAAAAATTCTGGAATTTAACTATATCTCTATATTTAAAATAAATCAGTATTCTTTAACGTTTTAAAAAGCGAAAATAAAATAAATAATGATACAAACGTGGAGATATACCTTTCATCACTAAGCTAGATTTTATATAAATTCATTAATATCTTACTCAATAGCTAGTAATATAATTATCTAGCATCTAGATCAGTGCCTCCCATGATCCATACTCCCACGATCGTGGACAATCTTTTTCTTACAATCAGCTGTCCATGGAGAAATCTGGCTTTTATCAGCTGTTAACCTGACCATAAAGTAAACCATAACGAAACACGAACACGGAATATCCACGAACTCACCTGGAAGAATACGGACATTGCATTTCATTGAAAACAGTTAAAAACCTTTTTTTAAATACTTTTTCGAAGTTGTTTTAAAAATTGTATTAGATTGAAAGAAATCTTCAGTTTTAACTATTCATCTGCATTCATCGTATAGTGGAAATTTTGTGAACACCAGCACAACATGTCTGCTGCTTGGGAGACAACGATTCTGAAGAAAAAACCTCAAAAAGCTTCGGCTATGAAAACTGAACAGGTAGCTTTCAGTCGGTTATTGTTCCAAGCTTTTGAAAAATATCAGTGTTTTGCTCAAGTCATGGTAAATATTGAGTATCCGAACGTTTCGAATTTTCCGTCAATGTTTTTGGTGGCACACATCCCAGGAAGCAATAAACCGTTGAAATTTTTGGGGGTCGCGATTTTTCACAAGAAAGCTTGGATTTTCAAAAAAAATGTTTGATGAAAATTGAAATTTTAAATTTGCAAACATATGAGGGGCTCCAAACCATAAAAAATATAATGAAGTGAATAGAAAATTTCCAAAACAGTGCGCGCTCCGCTCGCAGCAAGCCAAACCTTCCCTGCGTGGCTAACAAGGCGAGATATGACGGAACCACCTCATACCTTCAGTACTTTGATGCATAAGACAAAATATATTGAGCTAATTTATTATTAAAAGACATATATCAAGTGAATATAACATTGCCAAAATACTACCGCCCCAAACACAGTGCGCGATCTGCGCGGCTAACCAAACCTTCCCTGGGTGGCTAACAAGACTAGATATGACAGAACCACCTCATACCTTTAGTACCTTCATGCATAAAAGAACAAAAGAAAACTAAGTTTATAGTTTACTAACCTTTAATACTTACTAATCATATAACATCATGTTCAAATAAAAATTCAGTCACTTCTTTCTCGCTAAGCCGCGCTGAATGTAGAAATTTAACACTGCACTCCCTATCGCACATCTTCACTAACTGGCGTCTCACGTGGTGTATACTTTCAAATAATCGTATCACAGTCAATCTCTCTGATCTGTATACTCAACTTTTTGACATAAAGAAATATTACTATGCGGAAGAAAAACAGTTTCATCAGAAAACTCTAGGCCTATTTCAAATGCCAAATAAACGTTGCCCCTCCCCCCTCAAATTTCAGTGTACTATTACTTACTAGTGTGTGTTGAGTATGTAGGGAAAAATTGTTGGAAAATTCGAAACGTTTGGATACTCAATAAATACCTAAGTCATGAATAGCTTATTATACGATTAACATAGATCTTGAGACCATGCCATATTATTTTACTTCGTTACTTCTTAGAGCATAATGTATTCCATGTTTTGTTGAAGAAACCTCACAAAATTATTTCAATTATGAGGTCCGAAAATTTAAATGGTCTTTAGAGAGCAATTTCAAGGTATTTTGGTTATGGACAGGCTCCACACATTGAATCACAAGTACATAGTCACAAATTTTCATAATGGTGGCAGGCTAACTAAAAATATTAAAATATGCTTGCATGAGGGTATCCCTGTATACCTTTAAACCTGCTGGTTTACTTTGGGGATGGTACTTGGGATTCTAGCCTATCATTGGAATTTTGAGATAAAATATAAATTATGTAGAGAACCTTTTCAGTGTTCGTTTTTAATTATAGACACTATATTTTCCTGAAATATTTATAGAACCATCTCATCATGGATAGGTATTATTACTGTCCTTGTGTAATTACTAAACCTGACTGCAACTGGAGGACCACCCTTTGTCTATTAGCCTGACACGTGTATCAAAAATTCACTGATCCATCGAGAAAAATCTAGCTGATGAGTCATGTCACACATTAGGACACACTGCTCCTGCACCATCACAATCGTGACTGAATCTGTATCCTCAACTCAATCTTATTGTGTGAGTGTCGCTAGTCAAACCATAATGATTTGGTTTATTATTTATTTGGAAAAAACTATTTAATATATTGAAGCCTTATTGGATCAGGATTTTGTCGCCCCCCTTGGGCTGGTACCCGGGGCGGTTCACCACTGTACGCCACGGTGTTGATGCTTACCCACATGAGTGACGTATACAGTACTATAGCTAACAACGTTCTTACAATGAAATAGCCTACTATAGACCACTGCGGCACGGTATGCATGACTCAATGAAGTTTTTAATAATTTCATTGCATTAAACTTCTCCACTATTGGTGAATATCTCTTAATAGATAATCAGAGTTTTGGTGTAGCCTGCTGTAACTTTGGGTGTTTTTAAAATCTTGATCAATGGTTTAAAAACCAATCGCTAATTTTGGCTTTTAATGCCAAATCTTTCTAGGCAAACCAATTTGATCCATCGAACTACTTTCTAGATAAGAAATGAACATAAACACCATCCACTACATTGTTATCTATAAACTAATATCCGCTAAAATTTAGTTGAAAATAATATGTTTATATGTGTTCTTCCATCTTATTTTACAGGCAGTAAATAAAGCAAGAAGAGAAGGTGCAGCTATTGAGACGCAGCAAAAATGTGAGTATCATAAAATTCAATTGTGTGATTGGTCGCTCGCAGAGCATCAGGGCGATCGTGATCTTAAGTCACGCACGCTCTCGGAAGGTTGACCGACTTTAATGACATAGCTTTATTATTATTTACTCGGTGGTTCGGAACCCACCTAAAACTGTTGTTCCGCCATTCTTAACACCATCGTATTATCATTCACCTCATTAAGCACGCATAAATTAGCAAGAAAAATTGAAATTAGATGCTGTTGATGGTAGAGTTTAGTACAGGTATTGTTTTGTACAGTAGAGTTTTGTATTGGAAATTCCATGTGTAATTGTGTATACTTGAGCTAGAGTCTTCTAATAAATTTAAAAAGGAAGATAATTTTGATTGATATAGTAGAGTAAAATGCTCTTTTCTCAGGTAAAATATTTTCCATTTTGCAAAATTACTTTCAAATGCTGCTTTTTTATTTCCAATTATCTAACTTTGGTGGTCGTTCAATAACTATTGAATCTTCAAAGTCTGTTCTAGATCTTTGATCTTATTCCTGTAGCTACCGTACTTAGATTCAGTGAATGTCTTCTTATTATGGATTTTCTTGAATGTGATGATATATCTGTTGATGAGAGAGGTGTGCTTACATTTACTTACTCCCAGGGCCATCTATATCGAAGCTGATATTCAGCATCACCAAAAAATCGCCTCCGTCCTCTGTATCTCCTTCGGCAGGATCAAAATGTATCAGAATTTGATCTGAAGAAATTTCTTTTTTTGCATTCTCAAACGCCTTCTGACACTTGCTATCCCAAATAAACCGATTTCCTTTCTTCAAAAGTCAATATATGGGTCCTAGGAGATCTGGTAAACTTCTGATGAATCTTCCAAAATAATTTACTACCCCCAAGAACGATCTCAGTTCTGAAATATTTGCAGGTCTAGGACAAGTAAGTAGAGCCGAAACCTTTTCCGGATCTTTCTGAATTCCATTCCTGTTTATCAAGTGTCCCAAGTATCTTACTTCTGGTTTAAAAAAACTGACATTTTTCTAAATTTAATGTTAACCCAGCATTGGAAAGTTTTGTTAAAACATTCTCCAAATTTCTCAAATGCTCATCTCGTGTTCGGCCTGTTATAATTATATCATCCAAGAAATTAACAACACCTTCTAACCCTTGCAAGGTTTCTCTAGCTGTCTTTGAAAAATGGCCACAGCTGGTTTTGATCCAAAAGTCAGACGATTCACTTTGAAAACGCCTTTATGAGTGGACCAAGCTAATAACATCTTTGTTTCCTCTTCTAATTCCAATTGATTGTTATCTTGACATAGGTCCAACTTTGAGAATTCCTGACCATCTAGCAGAGTTGCCCAAATTTCTTCAATTTTTGGTAATGGGTGGCTTACATCTTCCAAATGAGGGTTTACTGTTATTTTATAGTTTGCACGTAACCTCAATTTTCCATTTTCCTTCAAAACAGGAACAAGTGGGGTACCCCAGGTAGAAGAGTCAATTTTCTCAATAATTCCCGTTTTTGCAACCTATCCAGTTCCTCATCGACTTGATTTCTAAAAGCAAAAGGAATAGGTCTTGGTTTCACAATACGAGGTGTAGTTTCTGGTTTTACTTTGAGCGCAATTTTTCTAAACTTATAACAACCTAACTCTTTGGAGAATACACATGGATAACTTGAAATCAATTTCTGTAAATCTCCTTCTGATGATTCAACATTTTTAACTTCCTCTGATCTTAGCCAGTCAAATTTCTGAAGCCAATCACGGCCTATTAAACTTTGGATTGCTTCAGCCACTACTAATAAATTGGCCGATTTGCTCAGCCATACCACATCCACTGATAAAGATCCTTTTGGCTCTATTATTTGATTAGAAAATGATTTCAGTTTCACATTTGAGTGCTTTAGCGGTTTGTTTTGAAAACTGTTTCATAGATTGAATACGGAATTATTGAAACACCACTTCCTGTATCAACTTCCATTTCCAACGAAAATCTGACTGTACTCATGTATGGTCTGATCGTATTAACGTTATCTATATTCAAAACTTTCACTGCGTTGCTTCTCTCAATTTCTTCAATGCTATACTCTGAACTCTCTCCTTCAAAATCATTAACCTTTTCTACATTCCTGCTTGGACAAACCTTTTGCAAATGACCTACCTTCTTACATATTCTACATTTATATTCTTTGTATTTACAAGTAACCGAATTATGAAAATTGTTTCCACATACCTCACAGTAATTTCTACGATCATTCCAAACTAGTTTATTCTGCCTGTGTTTATTATTTTTCTTTAACCTTGACGTCGAAACTTGCTCTACTTCCACCCGTACAGTTTTCTTACTGAGGTTTATTTCTCTTGACAAAGCTAACTCATATAATTCCTTCAACGTTCTTTTGTTAGGTTGCTCTTCACATAACCGATCTTTTATGTTAGCCTACTGTCTAATAAACCACAGACAAATTTATATTTTAGAACCTCCTCCAATCTAGGCCCAAAATCACACATAGTAGACTGTTTCTTTATTATAGCATACCAAGCTTTCGAATTATCTTCTGGTCGCTGCTTTAGATCATAGAAATCAATTCGTTCTCTGTAAACTGACACTCTACGCGAAAACTGGCTTCTCATGATCTCGCAAAGCTCTTCGTAGCTCTTCTCTTTTGGTAAGTCTGGTACGCATAGATCCCTTAAATGTTTATATGCCTCTGTACCTAGAAACGTAATTAAAACAGATACTTTACGAACCTCCGGAATTGCGTTGACTTCAAAAAATTGTTCCAATAGTTCTTCGTAAATATTCCAATCTTCCGAGTGAATATTGAATTCGGGAAGTTTTCCCAAATTCAGGGAACGAACTCCCGACGAAACTTCGTCGTCTTCTTGAAGTTCTTCATTCCTTTCCTTTCTTTGTTTTTTTCTTCTCGTCGCCATTGTTAAGTACGGTATCGTTTATTTTTCGAAAATATAAGAAAACAAGAGTTTACTTGATGCCATTAGGCCAGATCAAGAACTAAACTGTTAAGTCCATAGCAACCGGGGAAACATCGTAAATAACATATGATGTCTCAATAAATTACACTTATGTCTTCCAAGGTTGCCCTCCTTCCGTATAAGATTTCATCACTTTCTTCAGCCTGCTCTCGTTTCCTCTTCTCAGTACATGTCCCACTCATCGAATTCTTCTACATTTGATTTAACTAGGCTAATATCTGAATTTCTGTAGAGTTTCCTGATCTCTTTATTATGATTTCTTCTGCATTCTTCATGTTGCTTATCCACACATATTTTTTGCAGTAATTTATTTTCGAAAACTAACTGCTGTCACTAGCCAAATAATAAATATTAAATTGTAAAAACTTTAATTATGTCTGCTCTTAAACATCTGATTTCAGTGTAGTTCATTTTCATTTGAGCGTTGTTGAAAGTTATCATGATTTTGCATAAGACATAAAATCTATTCTTTATTTCAGGGGGTGGAGGACAAAATAAACAGCACGTTACTACAAAAAATACCGCAAAACTCGATAGAGAAACAGAAGAACTGAAGCATGAGAAAATCTCAGTCGATGTTGGAAAACTCATTCAGCAAGGAAGACAAGCCAAGGGATGGACGCAGAAAGATCTTGCCACGGTATGTACCTTTGTTACAATTTTTGTGAAAAAATAATCATTTTTGTAGACGTTATGTTTGATTACATGCATTTTTATTAATTTTCGAATATTATGAAAAAAAATGCATCTATATCATGAAAAACATCTAATACCTAGTCATAAATTAAAATTACTATTTGAAAAAAAAATAACTTGAAGAAATCATCCATAGAAAATGTGTGTTTGTTTTGGAATAAAGAAAAATATTAGACTTCTCGATGCAAGATAAATTTCTGAGAGTAAGAAAAGTTATCAAGTAGGATATATCAAAAAGAATTCAGCAAAATTAGATACGTTTACCCAAGTTGGCATTTACGTTAAAATAGAATTAAATGCAATAGAAAACACAATCTTTCTATTCGTTCCAAAGTGAAAAATCAAGTAATATGTTAAAAAGATCGAATTGAGACAGAGATAAAATGACAAATAAAGAGAACAAGATACAAAGGATTGCACAGAAATAAAAAGCATTTGAAAGTGCCGAATCTTCCAAATTAGAAAAGGATCCTTTAACAATACTGTTAAATAAAAAATATGTCAATTTGATTGGTTCACGGCTTGGAAAATATTATGAAAACGCCAAAGATTCAGATACTATAGCAATAGAAAACGAACGAAATGAAAAAGGAATCGGTGGTTCGGAACCCACCCTTAAAACTGTAGGTCCAACTCATCAATCACGATCATCCAATTCATTACCCACGCACAGGTCTCAGACCTATGTGGGCTTCATCCTCCGAAAAAAAGAGAAAAAATTTATTACAGTACGACAATTTAACTCGAAACATAGTAGCCTACTAAAAGTTCCTACTCAATAGTTGGATGTTCAGTTGGTGATGTAATTTTTATAAGAAAAAACTGCTGCTTAGAAAAATAATAATGTACAAACTTAAAAAATTAAAAAACCTCATTGAAAAAATAATTTTTGTATTTTTATTTTAAAATGAAAAAAAATGTCAAATTTTGTTAGAACTTGGAAATAAAGTAGAAATTGGATCTTCGTCGAGAAGTCCTCCTCCACCTTATAATATGTCAGCAAATGAACGAGAAGAAATATTTTCCATAAACATGTCATAGTCATGTAAGATTGAGGAATGAAAAATTGCCTAGAGGGAAGACGCAAATGGTGGAAGAAGGACATGATTAAAAAATTAGAATGATAGAAAAAAGGGAACATTTTTGGAAGTTGACGCATGAGAAAATGAATAGCACGGAGAAAAGAAATAGAAAATTTATGAACATACAAAGGTTCATTTCGTTAGTAGAAGGAATGGCTTGTGGGTAAGTCAGAATGTATGAATGCAGGATATAGCTGCTGACCTACCCGAATTGAGCAACAGGATTAAAGCAGCTTTTTAAACAATCACTACAAGCACACTTATCAAAGTTTGGGAGAACTGGCCTATCTGCTTGATGTGTGACAAATGAAACTCACGTTCAACTCTTGTAAGCTTATACGTAAAACTGAGTTGCTCTTTCATTTGATGTATTGTAATTGTAAGTAGTAAATAATTAATACTACCAAGCTTTAAAATTCCGATATTCTTTTATAAACACCCAGAATGTACTTACTTTTCGTGTCCAGAACAAATATCAAATATAAATCTCAGCTCATAATATTACCGGGCACTAACTACTACTGGTCCTTAGATACTCTGTTGTATCGGTTTACTGTTTTTTTAATTCGAAGTACAGTTATGATTAGTAATACACATATTGATAGCTAGGCTATTAGCCTAGTAACTAAGTGAATAGTTCAGTTAGTTTTGTCCACAGATATATTAATAAAATAGATCCCGAACAGTTGACGAATAGTGTAACATAAATTGTGCATATCACATGTTGCTGGACACATATATAGCAGCAGCCTATGATAGCAGTTATTTTTTCTTATCAAAATATCAATATCATGATCTCGATATTCTGGCGAGAAGAAAAAAATAGATGCTATCAAAGGCCGCATGTATCTATATGTATCTAATAACATGTGATATATACAACTTATATTAAAGAGCTAGTGAATGGAATAAATAGCTCTTATTATCCTGAATTAGAAATGTAATAAGATAGTTGAATGTAATGGCTAATAAAGCACACGTATACATACATACATACATACATACTATTTTATTAAGAGTTATGCTTGGAGTTCGTTATCTTAGTCCGGAGGGAAGTGATATTCTGTGTGCTCCTTGAGTGTACAAGTGTGAGAGTTAGAATAAGAGAGCAGAAAAGGATATGGATGTTGGCTAGTTCATTCGCCTACAAAACAAGACGGCGTCCAAAATTTACTTAGATCCTCTAAATCAATTATAACTTGGTAACCGTTCTAGATATCGAACTGTGCTTTTCAATGGAACGTTTCTATTAGAATTTTCTACAACTCTTGTCCAAAAACATTTTTTCCAAAATGCATACTTCATGATTTGAAAAATGTCAAAAACTAGAACTCAATTTTTGTGTACATGGAACGTTGTTTTTCTTTCATACATTTTTTAGTTCGAGTGATACACTGAAATGGTAAATGTATGAGTTTTAGAACTATTTTTAAGCTTTAAAATGATGTCACTTGTAAGACTAGGTCCATTAATGTTGGCTGTAGTAACACTGGAAGAAGGGCTTGCGCGGGGCATGGCGACTTATTATCACCCATAGGCCAACTGCAAGAATCAGAAAATGGTTTTTAGTGAATCCTTGATGATACAGACATAAAAATGGTATCAATCTCTTCTTTACTGGCAGAATGATAATACCGATGGTGGCCAGTTCAACTTGTGCTCATTCGCCTAAAAAACAAGATGGCGGCCAAAATTTATAGTTTTACTATATCAACTGTAATTTGGTAACAGTTCAAGATATTGAAATAATTTATTCACCAAAATGTTCCTTTTTAATTTATCTTTTTTTTGTAGATTACGTCTTGGAGACTCCAGTTAAGGAGTATAAGACAAGTCAGATCAACAATATTATACACAACTTTTGTCTCCGAAAATGCATATTTCATGATTTATACACTATTTCAAACACTGGTAAACTAAATTTTGAGATGAAAATTTTGTTTTTCCGTCTTAGATTTTTCCGTTTGAATGATACGCTACAATATTGAGTGTAAGTCTGTTAATGTGTGCTGGAGCGACACTTGAAGAAGGGCTTGGGGGGATGTGCCCATAGGCAAAAATTAGAAAATCGTTTTTATAGTGGCTCTTTATGATACAGACATGAAAATGGTATCAATCTCTGTAGGCGAATGGTATTTGCAGGCAAATGAGCACAAGTTTAACTCGGCCACAATCGATATTCGTATTCTGCTAGTTACAACGAAGTAATAGACACTACTCGCACACTTGTACACTCAAGAATTCTATTTTTTACGTTTGCCTCCGGAATATCTACTGTATGTTATTAATATATATGTATGTGGCTTTGTCACAGAATATAGACCTACTCAGTGGTTTTGTGTTGAAACTCGATGTGTTAGGAAAAGTAAAAGTGATGGCAATTGAGAAAATGGGTATTAATATAAATATCTTACAATCTTATCAGTTTTCTACTATTTTATTTATTTTGGCACGTTACTAACCCGTTTTATTCTGTTTTTAGAAAGTGAATGAGAAGCAGCAAGTTATTAATGATTACGAAGCATGCCGAGGAATTCCAAATCAGATTGTTCTCGGAAAAATAGAGAGATCGCTTGGTGAGTAGAAATTCAGAATTTTATTTTTAATTTAAAAATAATTTCTCAAATATTCTTATCTTATTTTGAAGAGCTTATGGTAGGTTCGATATCATTATATATTTGAACACAATATTGGAAAAACTGATTAACTTTGTTTTAATTTGAAATACAGTGATTTTAAGAGAATGTCCAAATTTTGAAAAGAATTACAAACACAGACACTTACAACACTCCTCGCTCATTAATATTAAAAGTTATAAGGAGTCGTGTAAAAAGTTTGCCTGAATTTTTATTTTTAAGGTAAACGTGTGGTCTCATGCAGGTCTATTTCAATATCATTGACCTATTTTTTTCACTGAAGACACAATCAAGGGAACTAACTACTTGGACATGTTAGAGCTCTATGTCTTTTCACAAGTAGATGATATTGAAAGGGAAAAAGGAATAAATGTTACTTTCCAGCAGGATGGAGCACCGCCTCATTACAGTCTTATTGTGTGTGAAGCTCTCAACAGAAAATTCCCTGATCAGTGGATTGGTAGAGGTGGTCCTCTTGCGTAGCCGCCAAGGAAACCCGACTTAGCTTCTTTAGATTTTTTCATTTGGGGTTACATCCAAAACCTTGCCTATGCTCAAAATATCCAATGCGTGCAACCTCTAAAGGAACGAATCACCGATGCAATAGTGACTGTGATTCCTGACATGATTCGGTGGACCTGGACGCAGATGGACTATCGCTTGGATGTGTGTCGCGCCACAGGAGGAGCTCACATCGAAACTTACTAAATATATAAACAAAACTTTATGATTTTCTTTATATTTTTGGTGTAAAAATAATTCAATTATCTCTATTACAGCCTTAGTAGTTGAGAAAATAAGAATTGAGGCCACCTTTTTCGATGACTGTATTTGTTTTGTATTAACGAGTAAATGAAACAAATGTTTAGAAAAATTAAAAAGCAAATTTGAAATTTTTATAAATTATCGAAAGTTTTCACGTATGTTTCCCATCTTTTTAGGATGTTGAATCACAATTCCAACTTACGTCATGAAACTATCTTTTTAAAAGATTATGTTTCAGCTACTGAAAATAGCATTATTGCATAACAAATAGGGCTATTATCGGCACAGAGTATTCAAAATATATTTGATTCTATTTTAAAATGAGATGGCAGCTCTTCATTGTCTAATTTTTTTTAAATATTGCAAACCAAATGTAAAAGTAGTTCTGAACCGAGATTAATAGAATATAGACATATAAATAGAAATACAGGAATATGAACTTGGTTTTTAACACACTATACCTTAAAAACTCAAATCGATCGTTAATTTATTGTGAACCCACATCTGTGCATTGATAATTGATATTGTGTTGAGCAGCACCACTGCTTTGTTGTCAGCTATCTTATGAACCCCTCAATCGTAATCACTCACCTAATTGGATCATCGCTTCTTTAGTAATACATTTTTATAGCTGATGTTGCTCGCATCTCACATGAGCCTGAGACTTGTGCGTAGGTAATAAAGTGAATGATGATATGATGGATGGTGGACGTGCAGTTTTAGGTAGTATTTTGGCAGTTATAAGTTCCAATAACCGGGGGAACTGATAAGTGGGACTGGGTAACTGATAATAAAGCAGATAAAATAGCTGCCGGTCATCCATCCAAGTTCCCGTGACTTAGCATTATACCCTGACACCATGCTCGCTGTAAATCTTAAATGAATGAAAATCTGAATATTTACTGTTTGGTCCTCCTCTTCCTTCTTGGACCTTTGTTGATTATACATTCGATCTTCCCTTTACTTTTTGAGCCGTTGTTGACTGATGAAAAAATAACTGTTCTCATGAAACGTTGCTTTCATTCCATTGTCCAATCATTTTATTGTGTTGCAGGTATTAAACTAAGAGGAAAGGACATGGGAAAACCATTGCTCCCCCCTGGGGCAAAAAAGTGAATGTCCCCAGGGGAAAATGCGCTTAATGAAGGCAGGCTCCATCCGATGTCCGCCTCCGCCTTTGTGCTGGGCCGGATAACATCAGTTGCCATTCTTGCACCAACTCAAGTTTAAATACATCGAGGAAAAGTTTCATTATCAGCCTGCATATTCGCGTTTGTCGTTCAATCCATTTGAAGAGTAAATATTAATTTGATTCCATTCCTGATCTCTATTAGGAACTATTTACAATCCTTATGCTAAACTACCTAAAATCTTTGTGTTGATGTTTTTTTTTTTTGTCAACTTCTTACAATATTAATACAGAAATGCGATTTTCTCAATTTAATTGCTAAAGAATTATCAATGAAATTCAACTTGAAATGATGGAGCTGAACAGCCTCATGAGTTGATTTAAATTCAACCTCATGAGAGTAAATTATTAGGTTCTCTAACACCAGTAGCTAAGTAATGATAACTACTTTTCCTTGATGTTGCTGCAGGAGTTGATTATGACAATTTGTTATTTATTCTCTAAATCCTATTAAATTTAACTTCAGTATGGATAGCAATAGTTATTATTCCTTCATTATCTAGTTTGGGTCAGTAGGTTTTGTGTGGAGCTAGTAGATAACAATAGATTTTGTACATGAAGCCAGATTTATAAATCATGAATCCATTTGTGTGATGAAGATAATTGTATTGAGTCAGTGTTGTGATTTGGAATTCAATATATATGTGAATTTTTATTAATTATTTAAAGTAGGGGACCACCAGTCTTGTTAAGTATTGAGAAATCACTTCACCAAAAAATAAATGAAATTTCAAGAAATTGGAGCACCAACTTTGACATTATTCAAATCACTATTAAATGGCATTTGAAGCTAATTTTTTATGTACAGAAGACTCCCGATTATCCGCGGTAATGGGTGGCTGAGCGATCGTGTATAATCGCAATCGCGGATAAACCAAACCTAACCTAAAATACACTTGGAATAGTTAAAAACGACTGTGAAAGCAAAATAAGTCCTTAATAACCTTTAGACTACTGAATGTTAGGTTTAATAATGTGAAAGACTTCAAATACAAGATTACTGTACGTACCTTTTAATAAACATTTATTTGTACAAACATAATATTTTGCAGCCTTGTTTTTTCTCTTTTTTTGCCGATCGCGGATAAGCCGCAACGCGGTTAATCCGGTCGTGAATAATCGGGAGTCTACTGTAATTAGTTATTTATAATTATGTTTTTAAATACTTATATATTTATATGGTACATCATTGGCTTAATTCACTTCAATCAGTTATAATAATTGTTCTTATCAAAGGATCAAGATTATAAAAAATTACTTCAAGCTTCTATTTCTATCTACAATCAGTGATCCACTCAGGTCCTATACAATAAACAGGAAACATACAATCATGAAGATAAAAATAGACTACTGTATTTCGTATTTATTTCTTACTTCTTTTAAACTTAATCAATTTTTTACAGAATTTTTACATTAGTTGAAAGATTTTTATTTTGATTTATACAAATAATATCCCATTCACACTGTATGTGATCAAAATACACAGTATTTGGTCAATTTGAACATCGATTTCTTATATTTTTCTTTGATTGCATACTATGAGCTTACTGTGTTTTTTATTTTATCTTGTGAGTCAATGCACAGGTGTATTCCAAGCACATACTTCAACATTTTTAAGGAAAAAATAGAACAGAATAATTATAATTTTGTTTCATGAAAGTTACTCGAATTATTTGCTACAAATACAATTATTGGCCTTGACAGCAGGTGATTTATACTTTGAACTAATGGAACTGAAGTTTTTAGATAACATACAAAAATTCATGCTTGTCGTTTTCGTGATGATCATTTCAGTACACAGACATTAAGGCTTTTGTGATTCGCATCGTTTAAATGTTAGATAACGGACGGTCACAATAAACTTATTGATAAAGCCTTGAAAGGAATGAGTGGCAATGAAATGTAACAATAGTTCCCGTCACCCAGCACATGTATTTGATTGTAAAATGTCCTTTGCATAAAGCTTTGATCTAGAAAGATTTTTTGATATTATTGGTCATCTAGTTGGTTGTTTCTACATCGTTGTTCATTTTTCCTCATCAAAATATGAATGTTGTGTGGTTTTTTACTGGAAAGGTTATCTCATATTTTAGTGCTAAAAGAAAATTTAGAATAGATGTTTGTCTATTCTTTTTCGATTAGAAACTTCATGACAGTGTGATGATTGGAAAAAATGCTAGTAGATAACTTCTTTTTTTCTGAATGAATTTGCCTTTCACTGTGCACTTAACAATTTGTGTGTATTTTGTTTTTTTGAAACTTCTCTGAGTAATCATATAGGTGTGTAGATTCGTGTCATGTTTTGTCAATGATAGAACACCTATCTTATTAAGATGATCTATTTTACAATTTTACTTCATATTCCAAATAATGTTCAAGTGTAAGCTTCAAGCAAATTCTCTTCTTCTAAACTTTGTATGGTAAACAATGTGATTGTCTATTCTATATTAATCTAGAAAATCTTTAATTTATGTAAAAAAAGTTCAAAATAGTACTTTATCAAAATATTCCAGTTCCAGAAGCAATATCTTTTATTCTACTGATTTAATAATATTTGATTAGTCTATTAGGCTAGCCATTCACTGTTCGTGTACTTATTAATCTACTTTGATACGAATGACCCCTGGGAGGTTTGATTTTTAAAGTATGAAAGGAGTTCGTTACTAATTGTTTTCGAATTACGCATTTTTGTACTCCATATCTATCAAATAACCATCTGAAGAAAACTCTTCCAATCATTTTCTCTCTACTGGCCCTGAATTTGTAATATTCTATTTTCAAGTTTTCATGCGTTTTGAAACAATTCCTGTGTTTGCTAGGTTTAAATTGGATCTCAATTATCGATTTTTTATTGATGTTGAAGTGTATAGCAACATTTTTGGTTTGAGTTAAATAAATTATGTACTAACCATATTAAACGTACTTTTACATTTTTTACTTTTCAAATTAAAAGTGTGTTTGATAACATTTTGATACATTATATTCTTGGTTTATATTGATTACAAAATTAAAATATAATATTTTTCAACAACCATTCAAAGGTTCTGTTTGATGACTTATTTGATGAACTTATCAGTTCCCCGTGTGTTGATGAGGTTAAAAAAATAATCACTGGGAGATCGCACACTCACAACGAAGTGGATTGACACGTGATCGGTATTTAAGCACAGAGCGCTTCCCTATTATTAATAATAATACGCAAACTATGGATCGCAGACCTCATACGACGTCGTTTATCAACTCATCGAAGTCAATATGGATCTCGTGATCCAAATATCGCGATGCATATTGATACTGTTCGTTCGCCAATTCTATCTGGATTTCAGTCGTCTTTCTTGGTCAATGGTGACATTTGTGTGCAAAGTATACAAATTACAAATACTCTGCACAAGACTATAGCCGGTGTCCATTGCATATCCTTTTAGGCTTGCTGCTAAAAAATGAAATGCTCAATCATCTGGAATCGAGCATAAGTACAATTTATCGATGTGTTACACAATCTTCCTAAATTAAGTCAGGGGTTTCCAAAAACACACAGAGTGGTGGTCAGGTGTAGTTTTGTCAAATCGCAAGTGCTCAGTGGGTGGGAGAGCGCCAAAGGCGGTCGACGACAAAGTTCAACAATTTTTAGACCGCATCTGACGCTGCACGCACCCGACAGAGTGGGTCTTCTCAGGAATGTGGTAAACTCTGTCGCAGGCCCACTGTGTCGGTTGGTGAATAAATAGAAATCGACCCACTCTGTCACTGCACGCACCCGACAGAGTGGTCTGTTCAGGAATTCGGTCCACTCTGTCGCATGCCCCCTCTTTCGTGAGGGGAAGAATTCAGAATCGACTAACTTTGTCGCTGCACGCACCCGACAGAGTGGGCCTACTCAAGAATGTGGTAATTTATCGATTTTCTTTTATCGATTCATTATAACTATAATCGATATGGTATAGGACTTCGGCGAGCCAGAAAATTGGTTGTATAACCTGGCTATGCCTCGAAATTTGAATCGTATTGCTCACAATTCATTGTGTTGAAGGTGTTTTCAAAGGTGTTTTATACAACTTCTTTGTGTATCTTTCATGGTAAAAATTCTTTTATCTACGACCATCTCATAATGTATACATTACAGTTCACAATTGATGCCAAAACAGCTGTCTTTTCGAAATGCTTTTTGAAACCCATTGCATAATGAGCTCATTATAGTACAGGTTCTACATTATAACACGGGTTCTGGACCAATCAGAAGCATTTTTGATGGAATCAATATCATAATTCAATATTGTGAAACTATCAGCTGATTTGATCAAACTGCTACACCAGCTGCTTTAACCTAACAATCTACTATAACTTCTCGTATTTGAGATGAGAGGTTAGGTATCTCTGACAGTCACAGGCAAAATGAAATTGTTTTAATTAAATGTATACTAGTGGTCGTAGATAAAATAGTGTATGCAACGATTTTATTTGGCCATTAAAGCACTCATGAGATATTTATAACACTCGCATTCGCTTGTGTTATAACTTACATCTAACTCATGCCTTAATAAGGGTCAAAATAAAATCGTTGCATAAACTACTAATAGTGAATTGCCAAATATTTGTTTGGTTGTTCCAGTTTTTACCTTCTTAATTTGCTTGCTCTTCGAATTTCGGATAATATGCCACTAGGGAATGAGCTTATCAAATACTGTACCAAAAATACAGCCTAATATTAAAACTGACACTGTATTTCACTTTTAAATAATGTTTTACTCACATATATTGGAGATGCTTGAGGAATGCATTTCACTTCTGAAAAGAAGCTTCGTCAGCCTTTTCAGAAGTGAAATGCATTCCTCAAGCATCTCCAATATATGTGAGTAAAACATTATTTAAAAGTGAAATACAGTGTCAGTTTTAATATTAGATTGTTCATTAAGTATTTCGTCATGGAAAACATCACAAAAATACAGCATTGAACTCTTGAAATTTAAAGAACATAGAACACATATAAAAATGCAAAATCGGTTTCAAAATCAAAATATATATAAAAATTGAGAAGAATTACATTATGTATTGTAGATAAACAATAAGATTGAATGGTATCCAGCCAGAAACAGTATAGTTAGCAGATGAAGAGTATTAATTTATAGATTTGAAGATTTGGCTGTAATGTCACAGATTACTTTTGATAACAGAGACTACAGTAAAAAGACTTGATATTTAAGGGCATTTGATTTATTTCCCATCTCAACTTATATACTTATTCTCATTTTGCTTTTATATGTGTATGAAGCTACTTTATAGTATGTAGAAAAGAGTGATATCAACCAAAATCTTTACTTACACACGATTATAATACAAATGCAAGGAGATTAACACTTAGTAAGTAACTTTATAGTAGCTCATTCAAACAAAAATCTAGTTATATTGGTAGGAAACTCTACAACAAGCTACTGCAGTTTTTAAAGTCTTCAAAATATATTATTATTAAATAAATTGGAAAAATAATTAGTTGATAACGCTTTTTATAGTGTACACGAGTTCCTGTCACATCAAAATTAAGCCTCACCTCAACACTAATTGATATAGTTATATATTAAGTGGTAAAAAAGTAAATTCCTAGGCAAAATGTTTGACCCACACTTTAGATTGGATTTACACATCAACAATTTATGTAATAGATTGAAGTTTCTAATTTGCAAGTTTTATAATGTAGGAAATCTAAAAACCTAGAAATTTAAAAATGGTTTACTATGCATACTTATGTGCAAAGTGTGCTTCAGTATGGTATCAAAGCTGGGGGTGGAGCTTTGAACACACTTAAATTATTTATTATACAAAAATATCTTATCAAAGTGATACTGGGTAAACCAAGGCATTACCCCAGTAATGCTCTATTTTGGGAATGTGATGAGCTAACAGTAGAACAGTTCTGTATGAAAATCATTATTCTCTACATTAACATGTTTCTTTCGTTGATTTCTTTATAAATCATGTGCTCCATTCTACTCACTATATCATTTTTTCCATTGATATAAATATGGTATAAATACTATAATATATTATTATACTTATACTAGCATTTATACTGTTGCTGCATGCACCCGACAGAATGGGCCTACTCAGGAATTTGGTCCACTCTGTCGTCAGCGTAAAATAGAAAATAGACCCACTCTGTCGTCAGCGTTAGATAGAAATCGACCCACTCTGTCGTCTTCCCCAGTGGGTGACCGGGTTTCGGAACTCACCTAAAACTGTAGGTCCACTACAGTTTTTCTTTCACCTCATTACCCAATATCCAAACACAAAAGATCGGCCAGCAAAAAAGGCACTGTTCTCTGCTGTAAAATCACTTCCCGGTGGTTCGGAACCCACCTAAAACTGTAGGTCCAACTCGTCAATCACCATCATCCAACTCATTACCCACGCACAGGTCTCAGACCTATGTAGGCTTCATCCTCAAAAAAAAAAAAAAATTCTCAGACAAACGTTTGCATCATCAGAAAGAAAAAAGCGCATGTTTCTCGTTTTCATCCAATTTCTAAGGGAAATGAAACCATGAGGCTTGTCCGTTCACACTGTCTGCTCAGAGTGTTCTTGGATAGCCTAAACCCTAGCTAGAATAAGGCATAAGTCGCTAGCGAAAAGGTAAATATCTACCAGATGTCAGAGATTAATAATACATTTTAGGGTGCTTGCACAGTGGAGCATCTAAATATCCGATGATAATCATCATTGCAAAATCAAACAAATCTATGGAATTATGTGAGAGAGATCGGAGCCGCTTGAATACCGCCATTCCACTGCATGCAGCATGTGTTTTCATTTTGTAGTGGCGATTATTGAGTATTGGATGCTCCACTGTGCAAGCACCCTTAGGGACTTTTGAAAATACTGTACTGTGCCAGAATCTTACAATACATACATATAACACGTATACATTCATAAAAGTGGAAGCTCAGATGAGAAGTAGAATTTTCACAAGTTCTTAGAATAAGTTTATTAATAAAAGTAATTATTAAGCTCAAGTGAACTAATTTTCTCATGAAAATTAAAACGAATATCAGACAAGATAAAAAATGTAGGGCAATCATACAGCTAAAATAAATTTTAAAAACAATATTATTTTGTATACCTTAAACCTATTTTTTGACACGCTTTTTCTTTGATCGTTCTTCACTAACCAATATTTCATGATTATCCGGTTTTGAGTTAAATAGCGTATTTTACATAAACATTATCAGTCCGTATCACTGTTACTGTCAGAACTCTTATGTTTAGACCGCTTTTTCTTGGACTTTTTCTTCTTTTTTGACGTTTTCTTATGTTTTTCACGTTCATCACTACTTCCTGAATCACTTTCCGCTGACGATGACGATCGTCGGCGTTCTTTGTGCTTCTTCTTGATCTTCTCCTTCAACTGTTTCTTCTTCTTCGCCTTTTTCTTCTTCAATTTCGCTTTCTTCTTGGCCTCCTTCAGCTTCGCTCGCAGTTCCTGATCTCGTAATGTGGTAAGAGGTGTGGTGTACTCCTCTTCAGTATCACTACTAGTACTGCTCACATCCAATACAATGTCCTTATTTGGATCAACTTTAATGAAATTTCGGCACTGGTAGGTGAGATGTCCAGAGTAGCCACATTTCTTACAGGCTGGTCGCACTGTTTCTTTTCCTTGTGGAATCAGCCTTGCCAACATTTCTGGATCCATATCTGAAAAAGGAAAATAGGAACTAATCTTTATATTTTTTGTTTTTATAATAGTGATCCAATATCGACAATGAATAAGTTTCAATGTTGTCACAAACACATTTATTTTGAAAAATAAGATACTAGTTTCGGCAGTTACACCATTTTGAATTGCAATAGAACTAGAAAACATCAATGAGTTTGATTGAAATTGATGTAACAATAGGAAATGTTAAGCATTAAAATGTTGGCATTATCAGAAGTATTTTTTTAAATAAAAATAGGCGTGTAAAAACAATGTCTCATTCATAAGAGCCAACAGCAAAGATGAGATTGACATCGATTCACATGGATTAAAAAATCATTGAAATTTGTGAACATGGAGGATGCTTTTTTGTTCTAATGATGCCCACATAAGTCCGAGACTTGTGCGTGGGTATTGAGTGGATAATATTACGAATGGACCTTCAGTTTTAGGTGGGTTCCGAACCACCGGGTAAGTGATACCTAAAATAGTCCAATGATCGATTTATTTGTATTTCACAATTAATACTTTCAACATTTTTAAAAACTATATCACTTGAACATTATAATTTGGTGACACAGTATTTGCGCAGATGAATATCGAGTTTTCATCATTTACACGTTGTTGATTTTTAAAAGAGCAAGTCATAATTGGTCAACCTTGTGGATTTGTTCATATTAATTCTGATTACGGATTTATTTGAATTCAAAACAACTGTGTTTTATTTTATCACTGTAACATCACATTCAGATGGGGAAGATTTAGCACAGATGCATAACAGGCTCCGCTCATTATGAACTGGTTCACGATTTTCAAAAAGTAAGGGGTTAACCTGCAGGATGCCTCCTCAAATACTAATGAATATCAAGTTTTCATCATTTACACGTTGTTGATTTTTAAAAGAGGAAGTCATAATTGTTCAACCTTGTGGATCTGGTCATATTAATTCTGATTAAGGATTCAGATACGGATTGCGCATTCATTGACAGCCGCAGTGGTGTAATCTGTGAGAGCTGTCTATGATAAAACTGACTGCTACTCTTGCGGTCGCGAGTTCATTTCTCGTTCAGCCTTGAATATTTTTTTATAATCATTACCCTCAGGCCCTCACACAAGTCTCACTTATGTGGGTATAAAAAAAAAAAAAATGGATTGCACACACAACTAGCAATCATTTTATCATTAAATTATCATTAATACATTGGTTAATGGGTTTTAAAAAAGGAAGACTGATAGTGATGGACTGATGAAGCTGTTCTTTATAGAACAATTATCGCTATAATTGGATTTTTAGAAAATTATTCATTCTAAAACAATGCATCAATGTATGATTCATGAAATGATTGCTTGATATTATATGCCAATAGGAGTGAGACTACTAAAAAATCTGCCTTTTTTAAACTCAGATTCAGGCTCATTTCCCCTAGGTTCGGTACCCACCTAAAGTTGAAGACCGGCTAATGCAAATTTGATTAACTTTGAGACCACAGATGAGAAAAAATTGACTCACGTGTCAATAACACTGGGCGAGTTTACTATCAAACAAGCCAGCAAAAGTTGCCGGCCCAGCTTCCCTCACCAAAGGTCATGAGATGAGCATAAAGGGAGGAAGTTGGTCTTCTAGTGCCAATTCTCAAGAGTCTGGTATTTGTTGAGGGAGCTTAGTCGGCTTGATGTGTCAAGACTCGATGGTTTATCAACTAGTCAACTACACCAATGTGATCGAGGATTTGTGTCCTAAAGAGTTACTTATATGTCCTAACTTATCACAGAAAAGTAAGAGATAGGTCATCTGGTCAAACTTAGAGTATCATAATTATTCTCACACTAATCTCTGTAATGCACTGTACAGTGACAATACACTGAGCAAAAAATGAAGAAAACAATTATGCTTGTTGGTCAAGTGCAGGTTTATCCAGGGCCTATTCTTACAATGGAATACAGCTGATTGAAAAATTGAATATCTTGGTTCCAAACTAGAATGTAAACAAACCAAATGAGGTGATGTCATATCAATTAGGAATTTTAGTCCCGTGGGTTACGGTTTATCACGACTATCAACAGACATCACCATAGCATTTTTACATTCCAGTCCCTTCGTTTTCACCCACCTTGTTTACACTGTGAACTCCAGAACAGAGTAGAATAACATAGAGTTATCCAAATTCACATTTAATACATGAAAGTGAGCAAGAGTGAGGAGAAAAAGAGAGAAGCAATGAAAGATGATTTGTTTATTTTAACTGTGTAAACACAGTTATTCAAAAAAGTTCAGGTTTTTTGCATAGCTTATAAAAAATAAGCCAATTTCTCAAATTAAGGACTTTCTGAAAGAAAATTCAATGATCTAAAACTTCTTTCCTATAACTTTCAAGTGTTGAAGTGAGCGTTTACAAAATAAATGCATCAAAACCTGGAGATGAGTCATTTTTCACAAAGGGGGTAAAAATGCCTCACTTTTAATGATTGATGTGAATGTAAAACTAATCTGATTTGGTATTGTTACACATCAATCGACGTAGAATTTCATATTCTACAATTTCGAATAGAATTCAATGCAGTAGATTTTTATTTTCAGGCGAAAAACTAGAAGAGCCAAATTTGGGAACTATGGCCACCAAAAAATTTTGCAAACTCAGGGGATTCTTTGTTAGGATGCATGGAGAGGATTAAAAAAAGTTCTGGTATTTATTGAGTATCCAAACGTTTCGAATTTTCCGACAATTTTTTTGTGACATCTACACACCCCAGGAAGCAATAATCCGTTGAAATTGTTATTTGTTTTCTTTATTATATTATGTTTATTTGGCATTTGAATTAGAGTTTTGTGGTGGAACTATTTTTCTTCCACAAATATATTTCTATTCATATCTATATACAATCATGTGAGAGAGATTGACTGGATCATAATGTATGGTGTAAAGATCATATGATTGTAAAAATACTAGTGGGAAAACCTACGTTCGTTTTTCTTGGAAATGCTATAGCCTAACTTTGTATTTCCGGCGAGAGAGATGATTGTTTGAATTTCTACACGTGAGATGCCGTTTTTTTAGTAAAGATGTGTGATATGGAGTGCAGCGTGACATTTTTAGCCTCTGTGCGCCTTAGTGAAAAGGAAGTTATCGAATTTTCGTTTAGACATAATATTTTTAAAGAAATTACCAAGTGTTTTAAGTGTGGTGTGGAACTATTAGCAAATAAATCTAATCTCAAATTTTGGTACCACAAAAAAGTGCAACAAGGGAAGAAGGCCGCCGTGTTTGGAAATGCTATATTCACTTGATTTATATCATTTAATGGTAAATTAGCTTGATCTATGTTGAAAACTTTCCATATAAAATTCACAATAACAAATCACAATCCCGAGGGCAGCATACCATCAGTGGACCACCCACGATTTCTGGTTGTCATCATGGACAATCACCTGAGCTGGTAGCAGCATACAGACTAGTCAGTAAAACAGCATACTACAATAAAAAACTGTCATCAGCAGTGTATGTCATTCAGATGGCTTTATTTGTGTAAATTTACATGAATGATAAAAGTATTATTAATATTAGCAACTCTCAGATCTCATAGTTCAAGTGATGTACAGTGATTTTTGAAAAGTGAATATAATGGTTGAATAGTCTGAATAGAAAAGATTATAAATACAACAAATATATAAGGTACTGTACAGCAGAAATAAATGATGTGATTGTTAAAAAAAAGAAAAAGAGAACTTGGATCTGAGAGATGAATTACACAAAGAGTCTTGGCCATTAAGGCCATTCTTACACGTCATTCGGAGGATTCTAAATATAACAGACAAAAACGGCCTCATTGCCTCACAATTGAGATACGGTATTGTAACCTGGGGGTCGACAGCACAGACAAATATGTAAAGTAAACTACAAATTCAGAAAAGAGCAATACAAACTAACTTATATTAAAACAAAATATGCTCGAGCACTGCAAAATAATCATTCAAAATAAGATCCTAACTGTAATAACTCTGTAACTTATGTCCTTGAATCAATCATATTGGCAAAAATTAAAAATCAAACATTGAGATGTGAGCAGCATACCTACTATACAAGAAACAACAGACATTGACCTCACGCAACATAGACTTGAAAAATTTTAAAACTCCAATCTACTCAGGGGCATATTTCTTCAACCTATTGCCCAAGGGTATTTATATAGAAACGTTACTTGTCAAATTTTCTAACAAAACTTTCCCTATTTCAACCTAACACCTTACTGAATAATAATACAGTGTCATTTTTTGGGGGCAATGACTATTTAACATTAAAATTTAAGTTTTCCAGTGGTACTATTTTTCTTTGGCGGAAGATCACATTTCCATTTGTGAAAAGCTGCAGTGTCAAAAATCACGATGTTCTTCAAGTTTGAGAATCAGCTGACTCACTAATAAAGAACTCTTGTTTGGGGCACGGCTTTGAGGCATGCCTTCTCACAGTTCTAGTGAATTGGAAAATATGTAATGATCTGTATCAGCTGTGTTACGATAGAATCGATTGTCCTCACAATGTTAAAAAAAAATATTTTTTTAAATAAAATGTGTCCTGTCTTTTGCAACATTCTTAAAATAAAAATCGGTCAAGTAGTTTCCGCGGAAAAGCGTACCAAACAAAAAAACTCATTTTCGCTTTTTGATTTCCGGGAGAATAATTCTGTTAGGCTATAGTTGCACACAGAGAAACCTAGTCATTCTTGTACTGTCTGTTGTGGTGTAGAGTCTGTTTTTGTGTGTGTGTGAAATGGTTATTGTTGTGTGGTAAGTTATGGCGTGTGTGAAGTGTTGAGTGATTAAATTTTAAATTAATTAACAGTGAAATATATTAATGATTAGCTAGCAAAGGTTAGGCGCGCTGTTAGGTCTTTTGTGAGTTAGTTCAGTCACATCTAGCTTTGTTAGGCACCCAGGGAAGGTTTTGTAAGGCGCGCGGAGCACACACTGAATTTGGGGCGGTAGTATTTTGGCAATGTTATAATTCACTTGATCTATGTCGTTTAATGGTAAATTAGCTTGACGTATGTTTTTTATGCATCAAAATAAAGGTATGAGGTGGTTCAGTCACATCTAGCCGGGTTAGGTTAGGTTTGGTTATGCGGGCACTGCATTTGGGGGCAGTAGTGATTTTGAAATTTTATATTCACTTGGTTCACATTGTTTTAAGATTTGGAACTCCTCACATGTTTACAAATTATGAATTTTTCAAATAAAAATAAAAATTTTAATGAAAAATGGTTTTTTCAAAAATTTCAATTTTTCGGTGAATAATCGCGACCCCCAAAAAATGTCAACGGATTATT
Organism: Conomelus anceps; assembly: GCA_948455865.1. Taxonomy (NCBI): domain Eukaryota; kingdom Metazoa; phylum Arthropoda; class Insecta; order Hemiptera; family Delphacidae; genus Conomelus; species Conomelus anceps. The sequence continues at coordinate 30,224,784 of OX418224.1, forward strand.
GCTTCCTGGGGTGTGTAGATGTCACAAAAAAAATCACCACAAAATTCAACAAGTAACGTTTCTATATAATTACCTGCCCAAGAAACTTAAATCTAAAGTAGACCGAAAAACGTTTATAAGCGGCCTAAAGCAGTATCTCACTGCCAGACCGTATTATACGGTGGCTGAATACGTAGAGGAGCATACATATAGGCATATAAGATAAAGCTGGGCATTCACGTTCCGATTTGCAGTACCACTTGCAGTCCAACCTTCAAGGTTGGATCCGAAAACGGAACGTGAATGGGCTTGTTGGATGGTTGGAATTGTAGATGGACGACTAGATGGACCACTAGAGGGACGACTTACGAATGTCGACGGTGTTGGAGCGTGTGTGGGGCAGTCGGATCAAAGTCGTCCATCTTATCTCAGTCAGTGCATGACCTTCGGGTAAGTTCGGGCAACATCGGGCAACTTCGGTTACATTTTTCGGCTCAAGAGCGACGTTCACAGCTGATTAGGAATAAAGTTGGATTGTAAGTAGGAGCGTGAGTGGAGTCGACTATCCATCTAGCAGTACTACTAGCAGTACTGCAAGTGGTACTGCAAGTTGGAACGTGAATGCCCAGCTTAAGGGAAGGCTGACAAGCTCATCGACGCTCAACCCCATCGAAGGGAAGAAATATGACGATTCCCCAGTCACCTTACTGTCGGCGAAGACAACTTAAGAAACAAGTAAACAAAACAAACTTTCCGGCATCACGATTTTTATGTTTGCATTAAGATTAAAATAGACCAATTTTCCTGAAAATGGCATATTCTTTACCTTGGCTTCAACATAGAAATAATGTGGTTATTTCAAAATTCACAATAACAACCTTATTAACTTCAAAACTATGATACAGCAATTGGAGATTTTAACCTCAATTGTTCAAGACATACCTCCAAAAACATAAATGTGGACTGTTATTGATCCAAAATCGATAATATGAAGTTCTTTTCTGTGTTGATGATTCTGCTACTTTCCAGTTAAAATGAAAAAGGTTCCATAGAATATAATATGCAACACCAACACGACGTTGTGATTAAGATATTATTTTTGCTTCTTTGTTGTAGAATACAGACGTTGGCTTGACGGTAGGCACTTAGGCAGTGCTGCTGTCTAGAATCTAAAACTGTTGCCGTTGCATGTGCACTGGATTCTTCCTGGTCAATGGTGGGGGTTGCCTGATCTTAAAGGTCGATTACATTGGGTTAGTTACTCGCTAAGCGAGTAGCGAATAGGACGTTACTAACCGACCGTGCTACAGCAGCTCAGCATACCAAGCCGAATTATATTAAAAATTTATCTTCCAGAATCACCCCCATACTATGGAATTTCTAAGACAATAAATAATATTGCAACACAAAATTAAAGTATGAAGTTTACCAACAATTATTCAATGAGATTTCATCAAAACAATATACAATATATCTCATCTGAAGTGTTATGCTGGCTAAGTGTCGGCTTTGGCCACAATAATATTGTATTTTGGTGTTGGCTACTCTGCCAGCGAGTATAAAGGGTTGATTACATTGGGATAGTTACTCGCTAAGCGAGTAGCGAATAGGAACGTTATAGACCGACCGTGCTAAAGCAGCTCAGCACACCAAGCCTAATTATATAAAAAATTTAACTTCCAGAACTATCATCATACCATGGAATTACAAAGACAATAAATAATATTGCAACACAAAATTAGCATATGAAGTTTACCAACAATTATTCAATAAAATTTCAACAAAACATTTCAAAGAACAGAAAATTATCTCATTTGAATTGTTATGTTGGCAGTCTGTGCGGCTAAATGTCGGCTTTGGCCACAATAATATTGTATTTTGGTGTTGGCTACTCTGCCAGCGAGTTCCAAATTTGACCAAATTCAAAGTTGAGAGCCTGTCTACTTTGGATTTGATCAAGTTTGGAACTCGCTGGCAGAGTAGCCAAAACCAAACGATGTGGCTACAGTCACGGCAGCCGGGTCTCCATTGGGTAGCCGGCAGATAGATGACTCATTTACTTTGAACATTTGCGCATGCGCTGCTATTTATAATGTCAGTGCTCTGTACGATGGTTACGGCTCAGTAACCCAGCGTAGCTTGCATAATTATATTAGAGTGGGATAAATTAATATATTGACGTAGAGTACCGGTATCTGAATACTACGTATATTAGAATGGCAGATTTAATGCCAGTGCAATAATATATACTTTCTGATTATCACAGTATACCGCTTATTACATTCATTCGCGCTTTCCTAGAATCTAGAGATCATTATTTCTATGAAGCCTCATGCATCATTGGAAAAGAACCATATTGAACACTCTTTTTTTTTCTTTTAAATTCAACATTTGAAACCCCTAAGAGAGAATAACGTCTTCTTTTCAAGGCTTTTATGCTTTACCGTACTAAAAATTTATGTCTAACAGTCTGTTCGTGAATGATAGATAACTCGTAATTCACATTATTGTATTTTTCAATTGCTAAAACTTTGTTCTCAACAGCGCACTGGACTAATTCGAATTTTCCAACAATTTTTTTGTGACATCTACACACCCTAAGAAGCAATAAACTGACATTTTTGGGGGTCGCAATATTCTCACAAGAAAATTTAAATTTATAAAAAATTTATAATTAGGAAAATTCAAATTTAAAAAATTTATATTTTTATTTGAAAAATTCATAATTTGCAAACATATGAGGAGCTCCAAACCATAAGACAAAAAAAATTATATTTTTATTTGAAAAATTCATAATTTGCAAACATATGAGGAGCTCCAAACCATAAGACAATATAAGTCAAGTGAATATAACATTTCCAAAATACTACCGCCTCCGAACACAGTGCAAATGCAAACTAATTTCAGTATTTATATGTTTATCGGGAAACAGGTTAGGCACAATAAAGTTAGGAAACCACTTTCCCGAGGTTGGCTTTACGGGAGTGAGTATACACCCATCGGTTGAGAAAGTGAAGGAGATTTGGTGCAGGCGCAAATGTTCAAAGTAAATGAGTCATCAATCTGCCGGCTACCCAATGGAGACCCGGCTGCCGTGACTGTAGCCACTGCGAAAACCAAAATACAAAATTATTGTGGTCAAAGCCGACATTTGAGAATGCCAACATAACAATTCAAATTGTATGTTCATATTGTATTCATATTGTATGTTCTTGGAACTGTTTTGATGAAATTTTATTGAATAATTGTTGGTAAACTAAATATGCTAATTTTGTGTTGCAATATTATTTATTGTCTTTGAAATTCCATAGTATGAGGGTAATTCTGGAAGTTAAATTTTTTATATAATTCGGCTTGGTGTGCTGAGCTGCTGTAGCACGGTCGGTCTGTAATGTTCCTATTCGCTACTCGCTTAGCAAGTAACTATCCCAATGTAATCAACCCTTTAATGTGACCAAATTCAAAGTCGAGAGCCTGTCTACTTTGAATTTTGTCACATTTATACTCGCTGGCAGAGTAGCCAACACCAAAATACAATATTATTGTGGCCAAAGCCGACACTTAATCAGGCAGGCTGCCAGCATAACACTTCAGATGAGATATATTGTATATTGTTTTGATGAAATCTCATTGAATAATTGTTGGTAAACTTCATATTTTAATTTTGTGTTGCAATATTATTTATTGTCTTAGAAATGCATAGTATGGGGGTGATTCTGGAAGATAAATTTTTAATATAATTTGGCTTGGTATGCTGAGCTGCTGTAGCACGGTTGGTCAGTAACGTCCTACTCGCTACTCGCTTAGCGAGTAACTATCCCAATGTAATCGTCCCTTAAGGGCTGATTACATTGGGATAGTTACTCGCTAAGCGAGTAGGACGTTACTGACCGACCGTGCTACAGCAGCTCAGCATACCAAGCCAAATTATATTAAAAATTTATCTTACAGAATCACCCCCATACTATGCATTTCTAAGACAATAAATAATATTGCAACACAAAATTAAAATATGAAGTTTACCAACAATTATTCAATAAAATTTCATCAAAACAATCTACAATATATCTCATCTGAACTGTTATGCTGGCAGCCTGCATGGTTGAATGGCGGCTTTGGCCACAATAATATTGTATTTTGGTGTTGGCTACTCTGTCAGCGAGTATCAAAGTGACCAAATACAAAGTTGAGAGCCTGTCTACTTTGAATTTGGTCACATAGTACCAATGCCTTCTAGAGATACAGATGCGAGATCAGAGATTCCTGTATCTCTAGAATGCGTAGGACGACGCCAAAAGAAGTCGACGACAGATGCAGTCTATTTCTATCTTATGCTGATGACAGAGTGGATCGATTTTCATTTTACGCTGATGACAGAATGGTCCACATTCCTGAGTAGTCCCAGTCTGACGGGTGCATGCAGCGACAGACTCGGTCTATTCTTATTACTTCTCCTCTCGACAGAGTGGACCTTTAGGGTTCGCAATATCGATACATACAAAATATCGACAGTTAAATTTCAATTAATTGACCTCAGCAACATCAAAAACTTTATTATGAGATTGGCAGCTCTGTCCTCTCCTCTATGAGTAGGTTTGAGGCTCTATAATAAACACTGGAATAAAGTATAATTTGATGAATGAAGTCTTCTTGGAGCCTCAAGTTTGTGCCATTATTGAGGTGTACAAGACAAGTCACATCAACAATTATGCAATCTTCTACAATCTACAATAGTTACCATAAATTACTGTATCAATTACTGACCGCTCAAGACTGCGCTTGGATGGGTGACCGTGCTTCAATGACTTGATGTTACAAGCTTTATTATCACTTACCCAGTGGTTCGGAACCCACCTAAAATAGTAGGTCCATCATGTTTCCCGTAACATGGCTCAAACGGCGAGGTGGAACTACCCGTAAGGGTCTCCCCACCATTATATGGTAAGCCATATGCTTATTATTACTGTATCAATTAGTTGTGGTGAGGCTCAATTTTTATGTGAAAGGAACTCTTGTACACTATAAAACGTTTCAACTAAACATACTATTTCTATTGTTGTTATGATTCCTAAATACTATTGAATAATTTTCAGATCTTTCATTAGCTTCATTTATTTTTTAGTTTAATATTTCAATTTCCTCTGACCTACATTGACTTGTGAGAATTAGAATTTCAATTATATGGTCTTTCTGCTGCATTTTTACAATAACCTCCAGAGATTTTATGAAATTCACAAACCCTATCCGTTCTTCCTCAGATTTTTTTAGTGATGATTCTAATTTTGTTTTTAATTAGGTGTGATCATGCAATAGTTTAGCAACTGTTCATGTCTATCATTACTACATTTTAAGCCAGAGTTTGTTAAGTAGCTCAGTAATTCTTTATTGGCTCATAATACATTGTTAGGTGCAATTCTTTAGATGGTAGTTTTATTTTGGACAATTGATAGTTTAAAAATATGTCAGAAATAATATTTTAATAGGTTTTCTGTAATAACAATTATAAATAACACAGCCAATTACAGAAATTGCTATGGCTACTATCAAAAATACCACATTTATGTTTAATTCGAAAATAGCTAGACAAGAGCCTTTTGTCTGTGTTCATGGTTGTGAAAAAAGAATTGATGTTTAAATGACTTTTAATAAAATGATGTAAATAATATTTTTATGATAATCGTAATAAAGTATATTTGTTAAGTTGTGCATGAACTGAAATTACTCTCCTCTTGACTGCTAACAACTGTTTCTGACTGGATACCATTCAATCTTATTATTTTTATCTACATACATAATTCTTCTCAATTTTATATATATATTTTTCTATTTTGAAACCGATTTTACATTATAATACATCAGTAAGTATTCTATGCTCTTTAAATTTCAAGAGTTCAATGTTGTATTTGATATGCTCACTCCGCAGTGGCATATTATCCAAAATTCGAAGAGAAAATTAAGAATAAGAATCTTTATTTGCCATTAAAAAATAAAACATTGCAATAGGCTTCGTCAATATATCATAATATAGTTTAAGATGTTGATTCTCAGCTAAAACAAATGAATAATAGTGTTTTCCCTCAAACTAGAATATTTCATACACTAAAATACACCAAGTTTGAACAAAAATTAAAATCATATTTTCAAGTCACTAATATCACAATGCATGTATTCATCTGTGATGTTTTCCATGACGAAATACTTAATGAACAATCTAATATTAAAACTGACACTGTATTTCACCTTTAAATAATGTTTTATACACATATATTGGAGATGCTTGAGGAATGCATTTCACTTCTGAAAAGAAGCTTCGTCAGCCTCCATGTATTCATTCAAATTATAAAATGGCTTTTTTCTTAACCATTTGTTAATTACTGATTTAAACCTTTTTTCTGGTAACATTCTTATTTCAAGAGGAAGTTTATTAAAAATAATACGGTATTAAACATGGTATACATAGCTTTTATGAGTCTTTGACAATCTTATATAAGGAGTAAGATCAGAGTTCGTTCTAATATTATAATTATGAAAATTATTATGTTGATCAAAATTGTTTAAATTATTTTTAACTGTTATCAAATTATAATAGAATGTAGGTATAACATAATAAAATTAGGAATAACACTGCAATAAAAATCATTTATGAATGATACAAAGAAGGTAAAACAGGAACAACCATACTAATATGTGGAAATTCATGAAGAATTTTAACCTTTGAGAGATACAACATCCACAAAGAAGTTGTATAAAAGAAACACCTTTTTAACACCATGAACAATACGATTCAAATTTCGAGGCAAAGCCAGGTTATACAGCCAATCTTCTGGCTCGCCGAAGTCTATACCATATCGATTAGTTACAATGAATCGATATAATTACCTCATTCCTTTGTAGACCCACTCTGTCGGGTGCGTGCAGCGACAGAGTGGGTCGATTTCTATTTCTTCAACAAACGACAAAGTGGCAGGCGACAGAGGTGACCACATTCCTGAGATGACCCACTCTAAAAATCGTCCGAGTTTGTCGTCGACCATCATTGTCGTCGACCACTTCTGGAGCTCTCCCGAATGCGTCGTCCCACTTTGTTGTCTTCCAACTCTAACCTTCAAGCCTATGGAATAGTGAAGCCACTTTTTTCTGGCGGGAAAACATCGAATCGGACAAAAGTTCAAATCAAAAGTTCGATGACTTTTATGGGAAAAGGTCAAAGGAAAATGATCATGGGAAAAAGTCAATCCAGAGATTTCTCGCAACTCCCTTGATGGATTTCAAAGGGAAAGGAATAAGGTCATGAGGAAAAGCGCTTATGGGAAAAAGTCAATCCAGAGATTTCTCACAACTCCTTTGATGGATTTCAATAATAATTATAATATATAACAATAATTATTATTGTTTTGAGAAAGCTCATAATTTTGTTTTACATAATTATAGTAGTGATCATTTCGAAAATGTGATTTTTATTCGGGATTACAAGATATTTTAAATAAAGGGAACATCAAAGTCCAGCTTTTTTGCATTTTGAATAGAATAACAATATTAGGCTAGGCTTACCATTTCTCCAGGATTAGCCTGGTAATTCCGGGATTCATGTGTGTCTCTGGGAAAAAATCCGGAATTGATTTATCTCTGGGGTTTTGAAATATTTTTTCAAGTATTATAATATTTTTACAGTAAAATTTCACAACCTTTTCACTGTCTTGTTCTTGATTTTTTTTTAGCTCAATAAAAAATCAATTTTATTTGTAATTTATCATCTGAATAGTCTCATTCTGATAGGCTTGATAGTATTACAATAATCATTTTTGTATTTAGTCCATAGAAAATAAACTGATTTTATTTCAAAGGGCAGACGATATTGTTATTATTATTTAATACAAACAAGCACTTAAATTGGTAGCCTGAATATATTCTTGTAGAGAAGAAATAAATCCAAAACAAGCTTGTTCAGCATATTATTTCATACTCCTTTTTTACTCTCTGGAAAATTACCGGGATTGAGGTTGAAAAAATATGGTAAGCCTATATTAGGCTATCTCATGGAGCTGACATACTGAATTAGTTTATTAAAACATCATAAACTTGATTCAGCAGTAGGCCTCCAGCAATGTCTGAGGTAGCATTACAACAATGCGAAATTGCCATCAAACAAATATGTAAAAAGTTATAAACTCTTTAGTGAAGAATTTTTAAATATCATTAATATTCAAATATCAAGTGAAAAAGTAATATATGGAACTACAACACCAAACGAAATATATGTACTGTATAAATAAATATAAAAATTATATATTCAGATACCATATGCCTCAAAATACAGTAGGCTCCTATATATATATATATATATATATATATATATATATATATATATTCATATTGAAAAGCTCAAGAATGCTCGCCAATGCCATGGCAGTACAAGCAAAATCACTTGATCAAAAGTTATTTAATAATATTACAGTATGTATGATATACAGTATCACAAGTAATAATGCTTATAAGAGCGAGATTGAAAAGTTATGAATATGGTAGTACATTAGGTTTAATTAAAAAAAAAAAAACAAACAATAAAAGTGAGGAAGCAGAAAACAATCTTGTAAAGCTACAGCTTACACATAGACAATAAAAGGACAAAATTAATTGTTTGAAAAGAAATATTTCCACTAGACTTGCACTGATTGGTACATCCATAATCACTACATGAAACAATCAACATAAAAAATTATTCCACTTCACAAAACAAGTCATTTTAGCACTGATAAATATGAGGTTTTTCATGACCGACTCTACAGTTTGTATAAAACATTTTCCTGAAAGTTTAATTTCACGAACTGAAAAGTTTCGAGATTCTGAAGGCGATTGGAAGGAGTTCCCAAGAAAAAGTCCTGTTTTGAAATAATACTTACTCACTAGAGTCGGGTCACTACCTTCTGTCCGACTTACCATCTCTCCGAATATACCATTTGTCCGACTTTTGTACCTGTTGTCAAAAATTAATTCAACTTAGTATTTCCACTTGTCCGAATAACCATTTGCACGAATATACCACTTGTCCGACTTCTTCATGACGCGTTATAAGGCCAGAAACAACTTCTCCGAATATACCACTTGTCCGAATCTACCACTTGTCCGACTCGACTGTGGCGCATTCTAGCGGCAGAATTACCATGTCCCAGGCACTAGGTACTCTAGCCTTTAATCAACGCCTTCTAGAGATACTTCTGCATTATCTATCGCCTATCTCTGTATGCTAAGCTAGAAAATTAAATAAAAATAGTTTTCACCTTTTGAGGTTAGCTCTGTTGTTCAGCCATTAGATTAGATATTTGTCTATTAGCCAATAAATTGAGAGTTAGTGATATTCGACTCAGATTCAGCAAATAAATTATTGATATAAATCTCTTTGAGACTAGTATTATGCTATGCTACTGAATGCCATCACATTCATTATATTACGCCAACAAAGAACAGTACCAATGAAAAACTTCAATTTCAATGCCAAGTAGTCTTTCCCCCATTAACATTACACTAAATTATTTTTTACTAAGTGTGGGAATAGAAAGAAAATGAACCTTGCAAACAGAGATTTCTATGATATACTTTCTTCAAGGTATCTAGACCTAGACTATGAGGTAGGCTTGTTTGAGGAATAGAAAGTATTCATGGTACTTTCACGGAACTATTGCTCTAACCGGTCAGGAACTATAGAACTATGGAGTCTGCGTCCAGAACTATCGTTTTTTATGTACTTCGAAGTAGGATCCAACGAATTCACTGCTCACTATCCTAAAAATGAAAAGCACTTTTTAAATAGCTCAAAAATGGAGGAGAAGGTCGATTCTGATGCTCTCTCACCACCCCAATTGAAGATTTTGATGACCTCATTAACGACCAACAATATTGTTATCAGGAATATGCCTAGGGAACTTCTGATAGGGCTTCAAGATCCATATAATATATTGATTAACAGATGAACTTTTGGGAAAATTGAGTCTCATATTTAACTCATACCTCAAGAATTATTGAGAATCTAACACTTGATTTGTGTAATGTAAGTTTTATGCACAGTAGGCTATTGAGCAATACAAATTTCACAATAATTGTTGACTGTAAGTGTTGTGCTTGTGGCTCGTGAGCTAGGTTTTTATACATAAGAGACTAACGCAATAACTTAAACACAACTTGGATGTATACAAGTATGGTCTGATACTCTACTCAGAATTCAAAGCAGCAAAGGTTTGATTTTTGTGATCAAAACATGAAAAAAACTTCAATCTGAACAATTCCAATATTTCAAATTTAACGGCAAACTCATGCTGATTGGTAATTGGCTGATTTCTCGATGCGTCATGCCAATAACTCAATGCCATCTAGTGTTCATGTCACCACAGTCATAATATACTCATTAATCCTATTTGACACTATTACAGCAGTTTCTAGTTATCAAATTATTATAACGAAAAGTAAACATTATTTGATAGTGTGTGAAAAAATAAAAAAACACGATATTTTCGGTTAGGCGTGATAAACTACGCCGCTAGAATGCGCTACAGTCGAGTCGGACAAATGGTAGATTCGGACAAGTGGTATATTCGGTGAAGTGCTTTCTGAACTTATAAAATGTCATGTGATAGTCGGACAAGTGGTATATTCGGACAAATGGATTTTCGGTCAAGTGGTAACACGTACTTTTCTTATTTAATTACAAGTCGTAAGAAAGTCGGACAAATGGTATATTCGGAGAAATGGATAGTCGGACAGATGGTGGCCCCCCACTAGAGTCGGCCATGGTTTTTTCCATTTTTTTCCATCACCGATATAGGCGTTCAGAAGTTGGCCGAAAGATCGATCGTCGCGAACTCTGGGCGGCATAAATCGGCAGCAGTGTAGTGAGTTAGTTGCATTTGTTTATAATGGCTAATATTGGGAAACTTATCATAAAAACAGGATTTAAAGAAGCCATTTGCGATTTTTTAAGAAAATCTAATCTAGAAAAAGGGAAGAACCTTGTAGAGAGTAATCATGTTTTTTATGTGGAGGAGTGCGAAGGTATTATACTTGGAAAAGTGATAAGACAAACTAGTGTCAATGCTATTTAAAATCTTTTTTTCAAAAAAATTCCACTTTGTTTATCAAAAGTCAACTGTCTAGAGGTGTCAACTGCCTAAATCCGCCTCTGCTTACAATAAATTAATATTTTGCAACAATAACAAAAACATAACCTCAAAGCTGTTATTAGGATTGATTTTTTTAATTACAAATATCGATTCTTGGCCCTCTTCTCTTCTTGATATTTATCAATGACCTCAATCTGGATGGAAATGCTCTCCTGTTTGCGGATGACACCACCCTTGTAGCTCAGGATAGTGATGCTGATGCAGCAATCTTCAAGTCCTTCCAACTCTTAGAGGAGGCCAGTGCCTGGTTTAAACTCAATAAATTGTCACTAAATGAGGGGAAGACCCAGAATTTGATGTGCACTCTGAAGCGAAATCCACCAACTTTTGGAGATCCCAAGGTGAAGCTGCTGGGTTTCCTGGTTGACACCACACTTACATGGGAGCATCACATTGACATGATCTGCAATAGACTGTCAAGAGTGGTTTATCTGATGCGCAAGTTGAAAATTCATGTTTCTCAGGAGTACCTGGTTACAGCGTATCATGGCCTCTTCCATAGCCACATTAATTATGGAATTATATTATGGGGTCATGCGGGTGGCTGCAGAAGAATCCTACTCCTGCAAAAGAAGGTGCTCCGCATCATCACCTCTTCACACCGTCTTGAACACTGTGCGCCAATATTTAAAAAATTGAAGATCATGACAGTTTACAGCCAATATCTGTTCAGCTCCCTGCTGCTATTGAGAAGAGATTGGCACACATTCCAGCAAAGAGGTCAGGTCCACAGCTACAACACAAGAAGACGCAATGATATAGACCTGCCCCATGCCAGACTGTCAAGATCTCATAGTAGTTTCCCTGTGCGAGCCTTAAAGATCTTCAATAAGATGCCAATTCATTTCCGTGAGCTGGAGTTGAAACTTTTTGAGAGGGCACTTCGTATGAAGCTTGTGGACATGCCACTCTACTCCCTGAATGAAGAGTCGGTGCAGTGCTTCATAAACTCACTATAACCACACATCTCGATCTCAAGTTGTTGTGTTGTTTGTTGTTTTTATCTAACTTGACAAAATCTATCCGGAAAGTGCCGGTCAAAGATGTATACTACTGAATTACTGAATTACTGAATCAATCACCCAAGTGCATAGAAAACGTCTAATTTTCATCAATCAGAAATCTTTCACACATAAAATAATTTGTAAATATAATATAACTCACTTAGTCCTTCGAACATTGGAGATCCATTTCTCCCATCTATCCTTTTCGGAAGGTCGACCAGGAAATGGATAAAATGAAACAACTTTTCCTTCTGTATTCTCATAGGTATTACTGCACCCATATACACAACACATAATACGGCTCTTGGGCATGCTTTGTATGTTTGTCTAAAGAAATATTTTTTTGAAAAAACGTATTTGAAGTGAGACAATTTAGCATACGAATTAATGGCGATCAGATTTTGACTCACTAAGTTAGAGAAAGATCCTCCGCTCGGAGCGCTGTCGGTCGATCTCCAGATCGCCTATACAAATTTTCCCGATGTTGCCCGACTTAAAAGCGGGCAATACTAGCGCTGTGGCTTCACAGCGGATCCCGTAGCTACTCATCTAGTAATATAATATCAATGAATTTTCGCCATCGCATCCACATTGTTGCCAACCACTCGATTAAAAAATGAATATATTTCAACATCACTTGGTGAATGGAGATTTTTTAACAAGTGAGGCAGAAGATTGGACTATTATGCTTATAGAATTCTCTCAGAGTTCTGGAAATCTGTTCCTGAGCTTTCAAACAGCCGTTTGATTATTCTGTCTCAATTGATAAATGTGATAATATATTCATAAAATATAATCAAAATATTTCAACAATTCAGAGGTATATTAAGATAAAATTGTCAAATTTTATCTCTAATTTCCAGGCCCTGGAAATTATCTCTAATTTCTCAATTTCTAATTTTATCTCTAATAAATTATTGGCCCTGGAATAAATTGAAATTTGTTGATAGATCAGCTGTTAGCAGCCATTATTGTCAGTCATTTCCAGTTCTGTGCTAGTTTTCACGAAAGCTATCAAAGTAAATTAATATTTTTCATTGTTACTCACTCAATTGGATATTACTTGTAATTTTACTCAGTGTAAATATACTATTTGATCTTTTATGTAGGATATTCCTGCTGTAATTAGTGTTGAAACTATGATTTCTATTGCTCGTTTCTCCATTGACGGAGTGCCGTATTTGGATCGCCAGAAAGTATTTCAGTAATCTCTCTTTGTATAATCATCGTTCTACATGATATAAACATTTGTGTGTTTTTAAATGTGTGATAATTTACAGTAAGTTCAGTCATTGTATATGTACGCACTTCTATATCTGACGTAAAATCTTACGGTTCCAATACAATTGTCCTCGACGATCGACATCCCACTCCAGTTGCTACTTGAATAGATGAAGGTAAAGAATTATCAATGCTGCTTTTCTAAAGATTCCCGTTCAAAATTCATTATCGGGATGTAAATATAAATCTTCAGTGTATGGCTTTAAAAAGCTAGGCTATTTAGATTAATTAATTGACCTTATTTTGCAAAATTGGGTTGACTTCCTTATGAAAGTTGTTTTTGTTAGGGTGGGGACATTTCATGTGGAAATATAATAGGAATATCATTAAATTTTCCTGAAGATAATGAAGTCCTTATACAAAAGTAATTTGAACCTCAATTTGTTCTGTTGTGAACTTGGAAATTGATATCCAATGAGGGATAACTCAATCTTCTTATTTCAATTTTGATCAAGTAACTTAGCCTAGATCCTGGTAAATTTTATTTATTTTACTCATGTCAGTTGAAGGTAGATGTTTGATGTCTTCCTATAGTTGCCGTGGTATGAAATTAGATAGGTAAATTAGATAACCCATATCGTAACTTGAATTATTGGAAATACCTAACTTACTTGAAATAAATTCAGTTTAATAAAGAGTAGCCTAACGAATTTAGAGGAAAATTATACACCCTAGTTGTGCAGAGTAACTGAGAAACCTTAATTTCTAATTTTTATGGCATTTGTTGTACGGTGCCGTACAGCAATTATCAAAACATGTTATTTTCATCGCATTAATACAGGTTCTAAATGTTAAAGTTACTGCTTCAGCTGATCTATCTCATCAAAAGAAGGAAGGAAACACTTCGTTACGGAAATAAAGATGGCAGAAAACCCTAAAATATACTTAGTCAAAGAGCCAAGAAAACTATGCCAAATCAGTAATGGGTTAATTATCTTAACATCTTTTCTACATCTCGCTACATTGACTACATGAACTGTTGACAAATCATTTTAAACATTGAATTTTCCACTATTCTCGTAATTGGTTCATTGACAATAAATTAACCATGTTAATCTATTCCAAACTTGAAAAAATATGTTTTATAGGCATTTTCTTGAAAACATTCTCTCAGTAGGGCCTAATTGCTTTAGTTACAAAATGGTAATATTGTTTCTTTCGATTTTTCAGCTAGGCCTAATTTAAAAAAAAAACCTGACCACTACAAAATAAGAGGAACTACAAATTTTTGAATAAGGAAATTGCTAGATCTAACTTCTAACTAGCCTACCGTCATTTTGTTTCTGTAAAGAGGTGTTTTTGGAGTTTGGTTTTTATGGACTTTTTTCTGTATTCTGATGAGAGAAATGTGCTGGAGCAGGTTGGAAGATTACTCCTGTAACACCCTGTTAATTATTTTATGGAATGTAAGCTGTCTCAATTTAAAATTGAAACTAGTCAGTGAGGTGCACTATGCTTACACCTACTATTCCTTCGTTTAAAGGCATACTTGGGTCTATGCACGGTCAACTGCCTCGTATCACAATATATAAAAATAGTTTGTATGTCTTTACCTAATTTGCTTTCCTCTATCACTTCTTTTTCTAATCTAGTGGATTTATTTCTCTCATTTCATGCTGAACTATGATGGCTACTTCAATGACGTGAGTATAATGCGTGAGATAAATTTATTGTTTGTTGATAACATCGCGTTTGTTATTGAATTTGCTGTCAGAAATGTTGAGATCAGAAACATTCTTGTTATTTTCAAAATTCAAAATAGAGAACAGATTTGTAATCTCTTTAGCGGTAAATATCCGTGGTGAAAGATTTAAAACTCTATTTTTTACAATGAACGAAGTGTCTTTGAAACACTTCCTCATTTTTAAAACTGCATATAACTATTATGCCTCCAGTCACCAAGTAAATAGTGTGTGGGATGGGCTACGCTTCAAAATCACGTTGGTTATTACTGTCAATCGTAAACTTGAACGAGAAAACAAGCGTAACCCACGTAATTGCTACCATCAACAATCAAGGAACAAATTATATATGGTCACTATCTTTCCAAAGTTGCTCTGTGTTTAAAGACATTTTAGTTGGAACGTTGTTCACTATATTAAATAGTTGTCAGTGAATATTGACTTCGACTATTCATACAAAAATATACCATTTAGCTTCTTCTCCAGTTAATTTCGTGAAAAACAACCAAATAAAAAACTTGGTGACACAAAATAATTGGTACTTACATCTTAAACGGAGGCCACTATTTAACAAGTTCAACCTAACCTAGCTAGATCGTGACGTCCCAATAATTGGAATGTTCTTAAGATTGCTTGTGTTAGAGTTGGAACATTACATTAGGCTACTGAATTCGATATCTAGGAATTCACGATCTAGCGAGGTTAAAGGTTGTTAAATAATAGTGGCCTCCGTATAATATCAAGGCAATAACAAGGAATGAAAACTGTTATTTAACTTGCTATTGAGATCAGTCATTATTTCTGAAGAATTTCCCTCCAAGTCGTAACAGTTATGAAATTATACAAAATACACAGCCTTCTCTTCACAATTCAATTGATTTTTTTCATTTAATTGGAATTTCTCATTTATTTCTGATTTTGTCATTTTATTTGATTTTTTTTATTATTCATTAATTTCAACTAATCAGATAAGTAGCTTCAAGTGCGTTTATAATTTTCCGATTCAATAAAAAAAAGAAACTGCACTCTTGAAAATTTACACTTATTTCAGAAAGGATTTGATATAGTATGCGATAGAGTTCTTATTTCCTGTAGAAATTCCTTACTCATTTGTAAATCTTCAGTAGCCTAAATAGTTGTATGCTATTTCAGAATTGTATTTCTATGCGCTTTTCGTTCCGCATTGATTCCAACTCCTATTTTCTTGAGTTTGATCACTATTTGTATAATGCTTATTCATGGTAAGCGGCGCTGCTTAGCGCAGTTGGTTGAGGCGTCGCAACTTCAGCTTGCTGTCGTTTAAGCGGTCATGGGTTCGAATCCCGCTCCTCCGTCAGGCATCTATGTGCTATCATTCACCTCATTACCCACGCACAAGTCTCGGACTCATGTGGGTATCATCAACAATAAAAAAAAACATTTTCCCTAGTTTAACCTTCCTTACATTTCTGCTATCTTTATCTGCCATCCTGAACTGGAATTAAACAAGTTACTAGCATATGTCAGGTTTATTGTATTTATTTATTTACAAGTTGATGATTTCCACTGGGTCTGATGAGACCCGTAGTTGTACAAAACAAATTAAATAATACAATACTAGTCTTCAGAATATATGCATGTAAGAGTAACTATATAATGGGTAACTATTATGTAAGAGTAAGAGTAACTATTGTATTGGTATATTAAGTATTTTATTTTTATTTCCATAAACTTCACATTTTTCAAACTTTTATTGCTATTTACAGTAAGGCCTCTACCGTCCTTATAAAAATTAAGAAGTGGCTAGACCAAAATATGTTATCCTTGAATGTTAATAAAACAAAGTGTTTGCCCATTTTTACCCGCAGAGATGCGGATCCAGGGGGTAGAGAGCTGCGTTTGCACGTCTGTGGTGGGCCACGGTTGGTAGCCTGTAACTGCGATTTTGTTGAGCGTGTAGAGGAATATAAATATTTGGGAGTAATCTTAAACAGTAAATTCAACTGAGTTCCCCAAATTCAGCAACTAAAAACAAAAATAAGAAGGTTACTCTACGCGTTTGGTCAGATGAGCCGGGTGCTGACTGTGGCTCAGTGTAGATCTGTGTACTATGCTCATGTGCAATCACTTCTTGAGTATGGCATATTAGCATGGGGTGGATCATCTTCTACGATTCTAAGGCCTCTCGCTGTCTCACAGAAGGCTATCATGAAAAAAATACTGAAAAAGAGTGCAAGATATCCCACACACATTTTATTCCATGACTTTCCAGTTCTCAATATTAAGCAGCTCTATGTAAAAAATCTAGTAATCTATATTTTCAAAAACAGGAACATATTTACAAACATAGAACATAATTATCAAACAAGGAATAAGTTGAATTTAGGTATTCAATTTACTAGACTCAGTCATTCCCTCAATAAAACAAACTCATTTTACTTATGTCACATACTCTACCGTAGTCTTCCTTGGGATATCTTACAAATCGAGGGTGCCAGCATTACTGTCTTCAAGCGTAGATTGGGGGCGTGGTTGCTCAGCATTGGACATGTAGCCTGCGAGGAGCTGATCAGGTCACCATACGTATAGTCAAGTATTATCTAGTTATCCTTATTTTTTTATTTTTATTTTTATATTTTTTTTTCTGTTCTTATTTTCTGAATAGTTGCTGCTCTTTAAATTTTTCATGTTTTCTAATAGCTGCTGTTCTCTTTCTTTCATTCTTTTTTTACTCTTGTTCTGCTGGTTAAACTTAGATTGCTTTTTAAATAATGAATTATTATGAATAACCTTGGATAGTTTAGATTTATTTATATAGGCTAAGTGACTTGAGTTTATATGAAATTTTGAATTTGTTTTTATTGTGTATGATTTGATTTCTATTACACATGTTAAAAAAGTTATCATGCCATGACAATACAGTCATGAACTATTATAAAAACGACCCTCCTCACACACAGACCTGTGTCTAGGTGAGGAGTATATTCATAGTTTGTTGTTTTTTTGTTTTTTTCTCACTTGTAACTTTTTTTTTTGAGAATAATAAATATATTTCATTTCATTTCATTATTACCGTATCAAAAATATAAATTAATTCTATCTATAGCCGTTCTTTCTTGAAAATTTGCAGATCTAACCATCTAACCCTTGATCCTTTATTCTACATTTCTTATAGATTCAATCTCAAAATATATTTGTACTGTACTGTACCACCATAATAATATCATAACAGCATTGTATCATCATTCACCTCGTTACCCACGTACAAGTCAGACTCATGTGGGCGTTATTGGCAAGAAAAAACCGGTTGTTCGGAACCCACCTAAAACTGTAGGTCCAACTCATAAAATCACCATCATCCAACTCATTACCCACGCACAGGTCTCAGACCTATGTGGGCTTCATCCTAAAAAAAAAAAAATGCAAATTACTAGCTCAAATTTATCAATATTGTTGGTAGATAAATAAATATAAAAGCTATTCATTCTCAGTCTTAAAAAACAATACAAACTCTTAACAAAATAACAGAAAGAATATTGGCTACCCATACGGAAACACAGTTTACAGTAGGCTATGGAATAATTTTTAAATGTAATTACATAAAAATGGTAACATACCCGCACAAGCCAAAATAAGTCTCCTTCTACAATTTCATGAAAACGAATATCTACGCCACTTGAAAGAAGTGAAAATTTTAAAGTACACAGTTTCATGCACTAACCAAAACATAGCTTGAGATACCAGTACTTGAAAGAAAAGAATTTATAATAATAGCGTTAATGTTTATAAAATATGAGAATGGTTATGGAAATATATATTCAGCAACCTTCATTTCATACAAATTTACTTACAAAAATTAAAATATTCACTATATAATTTGTCAAATATATCGATTTATAATTAATGTTGTGACAACATTAAGTCTTGAAAATATATCAGCTGTATTATTATGTTGCCCCAAAGATTTTATTTGCCACTTTCAATGAGTTTATATAGCCTGCATCGCTTGCTGGTGCTCCGAAAACTAGGCGTCTGATTGGTCAATGAACTTCTATAAATTTGAATAGACCAATAAAACGCAAAATTTTTGGAGCACAGGTAAGCGGTGCAGGCTTAGGTTCATTCATATTGCCCATTTTTCATCTTACGTATAGGCTAGTTTTCTCTGTACTATATTGTACTTCTTATTTTTCTGTATTCTCAAGGTTCTAACCTTATGAAATGGAAAGTGGACTATGGGGAGGAAGCTGGCCGCGATCTAATCGTGGAGTCAATTCCAACGGCGCATCTGGTGATCACGGATCCAAAGTTCCAATGTCGGGTGAGTTAATATATTATAGCTAACTCACTTTGTTCTCGAATTTGAACCAGAGTAATAGAGAATTTGGTCAAAACTACGTTGGCGATGTCGCTCATCCTATTCTGAACACTATGCAGCTGCCTGCTTTGTAGATCTTGCTTTAGAACAGGCAGATGCATAGATTGTTCAGGTTAGCATTAGCGTTATCATTAAAGGCAGTTTTGCCCAAACTCTCTGATTCAGTGTTGGGGTATAAATATTTTTGAAGATTATCAATTTTTATTCGCATTAAATCCACGACTGTTATTAAATATTCAACGATTCTATTACTATTTAAATTGTTTCTAGCATTTAATAAAGACTTTGTAGTTGACATTCGTCGTGGTTTGAAGCATATGCGTT
This sequence comes from Conomelus anceps, assembly GCA_948455865.1. Classification (NCBI taxonomy): domain Eukaryota; kingdom Metazoa; phylum Arthropoda; class Insecta; order Hemiptera; family Delphacidae; genus Conomelus; species Conomelus anceps. The sequence goes on from OX418224.1 coordinate 30,244,582, forward strand.
GGCAATCCAGGAAACTGCAGTGTTGATGAAATATGAAGAGATGCTGCTCTTATTTTCTGTAAAACTTTGTCTTATAATCCGAGCACTCATCTGTGACTGCTACTTCTGCGGTCACGAGTTCGATTCACATTTCTGCCTCGCATCTTTGAATGATTGTTAACTTGATTACCGTCTTACAAGTCTCACGAATCTCAGACTCTTGAGCACCATTAAAAATAGTATTTTCTTTACCTGAACCCTAATGCTGTCTATCCAATGTTTATATTACCAGGTATTATATTTACTTACACATCAGAATGGGTTTGAAGTTTGATATAATCATTATACTATGATGATCTTACTTACAATAAATTTTTTCATTCAATGTTTGAACAATAATCCTTCACACCCTACAGTACCCTACTTTATTCACGTCTGTGAATATCTGTAAAGAAAACTACAATTTGAAATCAATTTCACCTTTTTATCTCCAGTAGTTTTTAAATTCAAATTTATTTTATACAGATATAAATAAAATCTTGTGATAATCAGACAGAACAAAAATCATGAATTAACGGAGAAGTCCGTATACAAAAACAAGATTATCTAAATGAAAACCTAGATATATTAAATGTTATATAAAAATAAATATAATATTAATATATTAAAATTTAATACTTTAATATAATTATATACATTTGAATTATGGATTTTGAATGTGTTGTAATAATAGAGCCTGTGAGACTGTGATAAGTATTTAGTCACACAGAAACAGCTTCCAGGGTGTTCGTCAAAATCACTCTTTCAAACAAGAACAGAAATAAAAGTGATTGTAAAAAAACACATAGAATTTGGAAATGATAATGAGAGGAAAAGGAAATTAAATCGCAGTTATATAGGAGAAAATATAAAAATAAATATATTTGTATGTAGGGCGATTCAAGCACTTCAGCAGCTTCCGCACCTATACGGCACAGCCTCTGGCCAACCCTCCGCTTAAAGGTTGCAACACTGCATCCCTCATTTCAAATAATTTCCGGAGGAATATTACGATAGAGCCAGTGGAATAAATGAAAGGAGTTGGATAGTTGATAAGAGTTTTATAATCTGGTTGCTTGGAAGTTGTGTTGTCTATTTCTAGTAAAATAATTATGCTGAATTTCCATAAAAATTAAATTATTTTTATGAATATAGACTAATAGGTTTTTTTATGTAGGCTACAACTGTTTTATATTATAGAACGGGAAATTCATGAAAAAGTAAATGGGTCGGATATCTATGGTTTTTGACAAGTAAAGCTTTAATTACCAATCTCTGGGAAACTGCAAGAGGCCGCAGGATGTTAAGTGAGGCACCGCCCCAAGTCAAGATTCCGTATGCAAGTAATGACTGCATAAGCACAATAAACTGACCTTAGGTGACCCGCACCCAACACCTGTCCAAGCTGAGCAAAAGCATATGTCATTTCCTTAATCTCTGCCTGAGAAACCGAACTTGTGGAACCCAACTCAATTTATGATCTAAAATTACTCCTTAATACTAATACCTAATTACTCCTTATATTGGTCCTCACGCTCAATACTCTCACAGTTACATATCTCAGAACATGGATCACCACAAGAGTGCAACTTGAGCACCATGGGTCCAGGGTCACTTCGAAGAAAAATTGGTAGGCTCTTTGTTTTACTAACATTTATTGAAAGAGTATTGAGATCAAACCAGTTTTTGAGCTCAACTAAGTCACTTCAAGCCTGGCTGTAAGCATCTTCCCATGACATCCTGTTGACACCAGGGCAGTGACATCAGCAAATAGGAACAAACGACCACGTAGGCTTAATTTGGAGATGTTATTGATATAAATGAGGAAAAGTACTGGTCCCTGGACAACTCCATAATTGAAGTGAAGAGGATCACTTTCTATGCCATGCTATTTAAAAAATGTTTTGCTTTCTTTCAAAATAACTCTTGAACCAGTCAAGGGTGGAATTTTTAAACCCTATTGCTTCAAGTTTTTCAATGAGTCTATTTATTTCTACTGAATCAAACGCCTTAGCGAGATTTAGGTTGTTAAGACTTGTTATTAAAAACGTTATTAAGACCCGATTTTTTATATTTTGGGTTGTTATATACTTTGTTATATCAAAAAGAGCGTGTGACGTATTTTTGGACGATCTAAAGTCATACTGATAGTTGGTGATTATTTTTCTGTCCTTTAGATAATTACTGACTTGTATTTGAACAGACTATTCAAGAATTTTGTCAATGTAATGAGAAGAGAAATGGGTCTGAAGTTACTTATTGATGTTTTAGAACCGGATTTTTGAATTGGTATTATTTTAGCAATTTTATAAGAATTTGGAAATTTGTCTTTGGATATACTTAAATTACAAAAAAAATTGCAAGATAATTTGTAACATGTAGAATTGGTGTTAATAACGGATTGATATTATCCTCAATAAGAAGCTGGGTTGGAATAGCATCCTACCCAGGGGCGGATCCTCCTTTCATACCACTACATTTAGAAGTTCTTGCTCATTGACACGATGAAGCTCAAACACGTCATCAATCGGTGGGCCAGAGGGATTGATCGCTGCAGACAATTGCTTTCCCTCAGAGGCAAAATAACTATTAAAGGAGTTTGATATTTCTTTGATTTTTGATGGGGTTTTAGGGATGCAATTATTGGAAGTTCTCACCGGAAACTTCCCTCCGTTTCTATGATGACCCACAATCTCACTCACAACTGACCAAAATTTCCGAGGGAAATTTTTATTTGCATCTATTCAAAAAATTTCATGCGCCCCCAAAAACTTATTTTGACAGCTCAAAAAAATTAGAATCGATGTTGATCTCTGAGATTTTGTTCCTGAGTTTGCACACTCAGAAATGTCATCTGTTTGTCCAGAAATAAGATGAGATTTAGTCCCCATAACTAACGGGGATTTTAATAGTCCCCAAAACTATTGAACGAATCATCATATCTGATCGAACAATGGCTCATTCGTCTCAGCTCATTGAAGCGGTTCAGATTCTTGTATCACAAATATGTACTGATCTCTAACTAGTATGACATTCTATTCCCTTTAAAAAAGGAAGGAGTAAAGTCTTCTGTCCGAGGCGTAATTCAGTCTCAAGGAACTGATAGTGAAAGAAAATTTTACAGGTTTTCCAAGATGGCGTCCGAAGCACAGCTAGGGTTCTTGGGGACGTTTAGCATGCTATTCAGTATGTTTTTCTGGTCATATGTCCCAATTTTCTGTCTTTTTCGAAGTTCCCCTTCTCACCTTAAATTTACACTAATTTGACAAGTGCAGTAGGGGAGACTGGGACAGATTGACACAAAATTTGCTTTTCATTTTTTTCCCAAAAAAAAGAATCAAGTTATCTATTACTTCACTACTGCATCTTGTAGCCTATATATTTATCTATATTTTCGTCATAATTTCAGCCCTTTCTTTTAAGATGTAATTGAAGAAAAAAAATGTTAACCATACAGCAAATATGTGTGACAAGCTGCCCCATACCCGGGTTGGTTGTCACAGACATTGGGGTTGGTTGTCACATGTAATTCAAATGGAAGAATGAAACTATCACATTCTAGAAATTTTTTCAATTATTTTTTATTTTATTATTTAAAGCTTTAAATGCTAAACAACTATATTATTTAATGTCATGAGAATAGTACTGGTCAACTTTAGTTTCATACTTGATAATACATGAAAATAAAATGTTACTGTTCAAAATGTTTATTTTCAGTCACTTTCAATGGCTCTTTCGCAGTTTTGACAATAATAGAAGATGTCAGATTCAGGTGCGCACAGCTCATGAGCTCAGTTCTTACATTATATGCATTGGGACAACCATACCCGAGATTTTGAGACAACCTTTCCCGAGTGGCCATTTTGAACAAAACATGTGCTGATAAAAATATGGACTAACCAAACTTCAGTGTTTACTCTCAACAATGCCTTGTAAATGTTACACTTTGGGATGAAATAGGTCGATTATTTCTGAAATACGTTTGAGACTGAAATAAACAGTGTTATTTCTAAATTTGTGAGAATACTTACAGCTTATGGAAAACAAAATCTTTAATAAAATCTGAACCAATAACGTCATCCACATGAAACTTTGTGACAACACTCCAAGTACTTTCAACACTAAATGGTATGAGTTTGGACCACTAGGTGGCAGCAGAGACAACAAACACTTTTGTGACAACCTGCCCCGGTTTCCCCTATTATAAGATTGAAATGTTTCATATTGTCACTTTGATGAACAAAGATAAAAATATATAAACTAGTGAATTCATTCAAAATGCTTTTTTTTTGTTAAATATTAAGATAACCTTTTTTATTGCAACAGGTCAAGCGGGAAATGGTGAAGATGTATGTGATGAAGCTGAGAAGAAGGAGAAAATCAAGAAGCCTGCCAGCATTCGCCGGATCCCATCAGCAAAGAAAGGCCCACCGAGCACTCCAACTCCTTCCACTCCAGCTGGCGCTATAGATGAGGACTGTTTCATCAGGGCATTCGAAGCGGTTCCTCAGATACAAGTTTTCAGTGCTCGTGAAGTAGATGATCACATGACTAAGATAAGAGAAACAATTTCTGATGCAAATCAGGACTGGGAGAAAAGGGTCGAAGCATTGAAGAGAATGAGGTCTGTTGTTGTGGCTGGTGGTGCTAACTTTGATGAGTTTCACAGCCAGATCAGATTATTTGTACCAGCTTTCCAATTATCTCTAAAGGATTTGAGATCTCAAGTTGTTAGAGAAGCCTGTCTCACCATTGCTTACCTTTGTCGCACCCTGGGCAATCGAGTTGACCGTTTTGTTGAAAATCTTTTGTCACATTTGATAGGTTTGCTGCTGAATTCAGCTAAAATCATGGCTTCATCTGGTATAGTTTGTATTAGATTCATTTTACAATATGTTCACAATAATCGGCTTATTCCAATTATCTGTGATCATCTTTCAAAGTCAAAATCAAAAGAAATTAGGCGCGCTTGTTGTGAGTTTCTTGATCTGGTTGTCCACACATGGCCGACTCCACCAATGGAAAAACATATAGCCACTTTGCAGGCCGCCATTAAGAAAGGTATTGCTGATGCTGACAGTGAAGCTAGATTCTGTGCTAGGAAAGCTTACTGGGGCTTCAAGCAGCACTTTCCTGATCAGGCTGAGTCGTTGCTGAATTCTCTCGATAATGCTCATAAGAAAGCAGTTAACGATCATTTTTCAGCTTCAAGCTCGAGCAGTTTGGTTAATATGCCACCCAGTCGTACATTGTCTGCTCAAAAGTCATTGCCACGAAAAACAACACCATCAAGGAAGCTTTCTGATTCAGGGCCAGTGTCATTGGGTGCAACAAGTGGCACCACTGAACGTGTGGGCCGAACTAGGAGTCGTGTGATGGGTGTGTCACAGTCCCAGCCAAGCAGTCGATCCGGATCTCCATCATCCAGATCTGGCTTTGGAAGTCAGTACTATTCCGGCCACTTCAGTGACAACCAATCTAGCACGATATTCGATCGTTCACGTAGAGGCAGTACTGGCATTCCACGCTCAACAGGTACAAGCAGAGAGAACAGTCTCACACGCTACTATAGCTATGATCGGTCCACAAAACGAGGCAGACCCAGTCTATCTGATCGTCCACCCATTCTACCGACAAACCGGCCAGTCATGGCGCATAAACTACTACTGAAATCTCTGGAGGCAGAATCTGCCCTTGCTGATGCATTGAATCTGGATGCATCAAAATCTTCTGAACCGGGTGCTAGAGTCTCGCCTCGCAAAACATCATACCGACCTTTTGAAGACCATAGTGATGATAGTGAGACTTCAAGTATTTGCTCAGAGAGATCATTCGACTCGTACCGCCGGCACTCTGACACCTACTCATGGAATGGCTCTCAGAACCGCCTCTATGAACCCACCTGCAAGGACATTGGTGATATTATAACAAACTGTGAAAGCACTCACTGGAGTGACAGAAAGGAGGGACTTGTTGGATTGCAACTGTATTTACAAGCTGGAAACCTTTTGACACCAACTGAACTAAAAAGAATTACTGATAACTTCACTAAAATGTTCATGGACTCACATACAAAGGTTTTCAGTTTGTTCCTTGATACTTTGAATGATGTTATACTGAGTCATCGCTCAGACTTAAACTCATGGTTGTATGTTCTTTTAACACGTCTGTTGAACAAGCTGGGTGGTGATCTTCTGGGATCTATCCAGACGAAGATTCATAAGTCTCTCGATGTTGTTAGATCGTCATTCCCAAGTGAAGTTCAGATGTCAACAGTTCTGAGATTTTTGTGTGACGCCACTCAAACGCCCAATGCAAAAGTGAAAATAGCTACATGCGATTATATAACTAAGCTAGCGGTTATGACAGATCCAGGACTGGCGTTTCCCCCGCCGTCTCCTGGCCGCGTGAAAGACACGGCTACGGCCGCACTAACCAAAATGATTGGCTGGACAATGGGTGATAGCATTAAGCAGGGAACAGATTTGCGTAGAGCCGCCCAGGAGGCGATTCTGGCTCTGTTCAATCTCAACACACCACAAGTCACTCTGCGTTTGGCACAGTTACCAAAAGAGTATCAGGATGCAGCTGCTAGTCTAATAAAGGGCCGCGTGCGTCGAAGTAGCAGTGGAGAAGAAACGCTCAGTTCGCCATTGATGTCTCCTTCACCGAAATCTCCTTCACCTACTCCTAATCAGAGACCACCGATACCGAGATTCAGTGTCGCATCTAAACTGGCACACCCAGATGCTGAAAGCTTGAACCCCGATGAAGTGTACAGGTCTCTTAGACAGACTACAGCGGAAATTCAGAATTATAATTATGGATCGGGTAATAAGTTGGACAGAGATACAGCGTCACATGACTCGGGAATTAGTCAGATGTCGACAGGCGGTACTGAAGGTCTCGAAGAAAGAATGGAAGAGTTGTCTTTGAGGAGTGGTGGCTCTGTTCGACAGGTTTCAACAGGCCGTGTGTTAACTGCGCGCGATTGTAATGGTGTTGACCTGGTCGATGGAGAGGTGCAGCCGAATGGCCTTCACAGCACTAGTGAAAGTGAAGCGATTAGAAAAGTGATTGAGTCTCTCAAGTCTCCCGTAGTGGGCGGAGGTGATGATGCCAACAGTGAAAACTGTACAGTGCTTACCGAGAGTGAGAGAAAGGCTGCTCTGGAACAGTTGAAACGTTTAATTCGTGACAGTAGTTGCACGGCCATCATGGATCATTTCAAATCACTTTTGAGAGTGCTGCTTAGCCAATTGGGAAACGGTGAATCGGCCATCAAGACGCTGGTGTTGGCTTCGCTAACTGAGATGATGAAGAAGGAATCGTTGGCCAGCTCGTTCAACAACTATGTTGAGCTTCTTGTATTGAAAGTTCTGCAGGCATCGAAAGACATCACAAAAGACGTTCAGCGTACTGCTGAGGTGTGTGCTACCACAATCGCTACACTACTCGACCCTGGACTCGTTATCAGGGTGCTTGTTCCACTCATAACTACCGGTGACTATCCTGTCAACCTTTCAGCCGTTAAAGCTCTCACTAAACTAGTAGAAACACACGGTAAAGATCCTGTACATTCTTATTTGAACGACCTTATGCCCGGTCTGATACAAGCTTATGATAGTGAAGAGAGCTCGGTGCGCAAATCAGCTGTTTTCTGCATGGTCGCTTTGCACACACATGTTGGAGAGGAAGAGCTGAAGCCTTATTTGAGTTCGCTGAGTAACAGCAAACTAAAACTGCTTCATCTCTACATTAGAAGAGCACAACAGGGCTCCTCAGTACCCACCTCCCCAAAGATCCAATCATCTAGCTAATCACACTCAAACTTCTTAACTAGATCATCTAGATGATGCATGCACGAAGGAAATAATAAACGAGTTGTAGAGTTATAAAGTTTGTGGTGATAACAATAAAGTTATAGTTCAACATTGTTGGCACGATATATTTGATGTTTTAAAACATTCAGCACAAGTTTCATTGTTCAATTGAATTTGTTGAGAGATTGTACTTGCATTGGCAGTACTTGTACTGAAATGTAATTGAATGTTATAATATATCATTATAAATATATTATACGTTTTTAAACATTTGTTGCTATTTCTAAGTATTAATAATTAATTATCAAAAATAATACATTAATACTCATTAAAATGCTAATATTTTTGCTATTCTTGTACTCATCTACAAGCGCTAAAAATATATATAATTTGATATACTGGTTTCCACAAATAGTGGTGATTTGAAAATTAAATTTCTGTCTTCATTGTTGAACTACAGCTTTCTTGTTTATTCTGTTTAGTGAAGACTAAATAATTCGCACTTTGTTTTCGAAAGGATTGGGAGCCTTCAGCTCTGAGCACTCACTTCCGAATATCTCAGGCGCTTTATTCTTCTTTGGTAGTGTTTTGGAATTACAAGAAAGTAAATAAATAGGTGCTTTTTGTCTTGCTTCTATATCAGTGCTTAGGAATTGAATTTATTTCGATGAACAGTTTTTTATGTAAATGGTGTGTCCTCATGCTAATTGTAATATTGTATTGTAGTACACAATGTGGAAGATGATTGGAAGTATGTATTTATAGTGGACAATATTTTTAATGAGGGATTGCTTGTGTCATTCGTTCTGCTATAAAGCAATGTAGTCCTCGACAACTCATTTAAACAATAACTGTAATAGATTTTTCTACATTCTTTTGTTTCAATCAAACCACAAAATTGTTTATCGATTAAGAGTATAACAAGAAACTGATTAAAAGCTAGTCTAGCTGCTGAAAATGAGTAAGCCGTAGAAACAATTACAATTTCAATTTAGAACCTCTAACATTAAATTTTCATTATGTAACCAACTCATACACATCCCTTAATGTCTTATACTATAATTTACTCTTCTGTAATCTTTCATTTCAATAATAATTGTATGACATATTAATCATTTTCACTATTATGTAATTATTTAATGTCAATACAACTAACAAAATGATATATTTTTTCTGATAACTTTAACAACGACTATTAATATTGAATTGAACCGTCAATGCTTTGATAACAACTAGGTCATGATCGCGAAATAATTATGACTACTAACGTATTGATTAAGAGCACTTTCATTCATGTATTAGTTCAGAAGCTCGGAATTAAAAATTACTACTCGACGTGAAAAAAATTGTAGAAGTTTCTATGCTCCGTGACAGTTGTATCCTTATGATGTATTCAAAAAGAACAACCTCTCTTATGATTATAGATCGACTAAAAAAAGCTATTGAATTTATTTTGAATAAATTTTCGTTCAAAACTAAATGGTCCATTGTACGAAGGAAATTAAAACTTCTATTACAAATAGTCGCAGTTGTTATTATGTAATAAAAGGTCGGGTCCTTAACTTTTAGCTAATTTTCGATTAAGTAAGTTAATAATCTTGATAACACTATCTTCTGAGGTTGTAAGACGTCTTGATTTAAGTCTGTATCACTATTTTAAAATAGCTGCTTCTACCTAATATAACAAGTATTGTAATCAAGTCTAACTAAATGTACTCAACATAATCCTTTTGGTAAACCAAATGCACATCTTTTCCTAAAATATTAGGTGTTAACTGTTTGTTTCAAAAACATGTCTCAACAATTATTATTATAAATAGTTTTTCCTATCTATTAATAGTTTCATTAGTCACGTTTTTAATAACTTCTTATAGATTAACTAGTAGACATATTTAGTAATATTTATTTTTGTGATATATCTATTCATCATCGACTTTTTTGGTTGAATTGTAAGCATGGACTGATAGTTTTAACCGCAGATTAAAAATCAAATAATTACTTCGAAAATTGCCATTTAATTTATTTTTATTATTGCACTTAATCAGTTTTTCACTTGTAGTATCGCACAACTGTTAGTATGGATTTTTGATGATTTTTCCGTGGTAATTACTGTCTTAGATGTGTAAGTTATAAGAAACATACATTATTGTGACACTGGCTTTCAAGCTTATCTATTACGCTTTTGAAGATAGTCAGTGCAGAAAACCAAATTCAGTTGAAAGTGATTATCTCAATGCTATAAAAACCGTTCAAACAAAATCTGAAATGTACTGTTATCTCACGCTTTGAATATATTCAAAGGAAAATTCTGCTAGTCCAAATTTTTTATTATCCATACAATGAATAGTATTTTGAAAAACATTCCTTTTAAATATTTATTGTTCATGTAAAAGTGTAATTTGATGAAGTATGTCTGACCTATGTTAACGTCTGTTAGGCCTCGGTTTCATCTACGCGGACTCGGACAAAACGGACAGTCGGCCGAGTCTGAATATTTTTTTTTTTTTTTGAAGGACGAATCCCACATATGACTGAGACCAGTTTTGGATGGTTTCTGAACCATTACAATAAATTGATGCTTTTAACATTAGTTGAACGAAATTATAAGAAAATATAGTCAGATGGAGATCATCTTGGAAGGATGCAGTTAGGGATGCGAGCTTTGAACTATAGACCATCTGGAAGGAGAGATGTTGGTAGACTAGAAAAAGATGGTCTCAAAATTAAAAATCAGAATGATATACTAACGAAACAAAGAAAAACAAAAAAAAAAAGGACAAGGCTAAGAAAAAAGACCGGAACAGGCAGTCATGTCTATGCCATGGATGTCAAGTGAAGAAGAATATAGCTAATATAAGGCCTCCTATTCCAAAAGTGTCTATTGTAGTGAGTTCTGGCCCGGTCCACTGTCCGTTTGTCTATATCCGCGTAGTTGGTAACCGATGCTTTACACACTTCTAAATTATCAAACTTGAAACTAATTTTATAATTTGCAACCTGCAGTAATTTTATTAATTCTAATCAAATAATAACCCCTAACTTATTCAAGTTTTATGAACCTGATCTTTGTCGAGAAAACTTTTGTCATCCTTGAGGTGTATATCTACTTGGTTGAATGCTAAATTTCTACCTAGTTTCAAAAATATTCTCACTGATGAAAAACCCTTGAATCTTGTATGAAATTCTATTAATTGGCAGAAATGAATTTCAAGACAACCTTGTGATAATTCCATTGAATCTTATTACTGATTACCCGTTTTTTTTATATAAAAAATGCTCGTCAAAAAGACATGATTTTAATGTTTATTTCTAAACCATTCCTTGGAAAATTGAATAAGCTCCAAAGACGCGTTATCCAGCTAAATTTCGGATACCTGCTTTATAATGTCAATTCTATTGAAAGTATGACAGTTATTAAATTAGTGTTGAAATTTAAATGTGTTAGTGAATTTTTTTATTTGGTGTTTAATGACCAAATTGTGCAAATGTGAAAGGAAGTGGTTCAATTGAAAATTATTTATTAATTTCGAATTCCTCAAAGTGCTGTTAAGTTTGTTAAATTGCCAGTTACTTTAAACTAACTTGTGTGAAAATTATTCATTTTAAAATTTATTAATAGACGAATGCCCAGTTTTAGACGGTAACATTGTGTAATTTTGAAAATTTATTTGAAAAAATAATTATCATTTGTTAAAAGTGATCACCGTATTTCCATAACACGACTAAACGGCGAGGTGGAATTACTCTTGTAGCGTCTCCTAACCGTAAAAGGTCATACGCTAACAATATGACAGTCATATAGCTTTATTGTAATGGCTTTAGATTGTTAAAAGGTATAATTTGAATGCAATATTCATTGTAAAAAAAATGAATTGATTTTTACTACTAGTCTTTATCACATTGTTAGCTTTATTCCATTTATTCTGAAATTATTTTCCATATCTGAATTTTTTAAATGAATTTTGTCCGGGCATATTGAAACAGAGCCTCTCCTCAATAAAATAAATTATCCAGCACTAGTATAAAAGGATAATTCTCATTTATTGAATTACTAATAGAAAATCAGAAATGAACCGTTACGTCCGAATGCTCAATGAGCGTTTAAACTGCATTTAACTGACATAGATAGTGGTTTGAACTGTGGATTCATATGTTCATACTCTTGAACTGAGTTTAGTGTTAACATATAGATAAGGTGGTAAACTGTCGTTTAGTTTAAAACTAAGATTAGACTCAGTTTAAACGCTGATTGTGCATAAAGTGAGCTAAACTCTAGCTACCAGGTCATTGATCTCATGGTTCTACTCATTAAATTCTCATGGGTTGTTGATTATCCATATCATAAAAAATTAATTATTTTTTTGAAAACTTATTCGAGAAGCTCGTTGAAAAATTGAAAATTAATTATAACTATTTCAATTTACAATAAGGATATCGAATAACTTAACAAAGCTTTCAACTTTAGTCGACTGTTAATAATTGAGACTTAATTTTTTTAGTCATTCCAGCAGTCACTTGTGAGCAAGTGCTTTGATTACCCAGTTTTTTGATAGTATTGCTGTTGGTTGGGGCTCACTCATGGTGATGAAAAACTCATGCTCAGACAAAAATAAGAAGTTAATCAAGTAACAAACTTTTAAAAAATACAATGCAGTGTAATTTTAGGCAGCCGGGGCCGACAGGTTTAACGTGTCCTCCGAAACACGGGATTGGCCTCTGGAAAAGTCTGGGTCAGGCGGGCATCGAATCTGAGATCGTTAGGTTGCCAGCGCTTTACCCAATAGGCTACGGCCACTTCTTATATAAGTATGTAAAAGAAATACAACATTTTTTTTCATTGAATTAATTTTTTCTCTAAATTTCAACCTACCCTGAATGAAAGTCCTATAACAGCACCTAGGTAAACCTTTGAGGCGAACTAGCTTTAATGAAAAGTTTTAAAACAATGCGAGTTATTTGAAAAAATTTCCACTTTTTTATGTTTTAAGATTTTTAACAACAGTATTTCGGCTTTATCCATGCATCCTTCATTTTACAAAATATTTATCATTAAAAAAATGTTATCTTTCATTAAAAATTGAATTTTAGTATCTTTTGGTTGTGTAACATAATCTGTATTAGTTTATTGACTAATCACTCATGAAATCATAACTTGAATTTTTTCTGACAGAAGACAGGTTGAAGCACTTGAAGTGTTGTTGAAAACAATCATGTATAACTTTTGATAAATTTGAAAGTAGGAATGATTAACTGTCTTTGGACAATGTATAATGTTGTAAAATATATTTAATTATCAAATTAAATATGCAAATCATGTTCTGGTTGGTGTTATTCATAGATAATATATTAACAGAAAAAAAATAAAACCTGAAACCATTTGCCATCTGCAAATGTTGCACATTGTACTCAATGTTTGTCTTTTAAAGCACTATTGTAATATAACTTTGAAGACCTGTTAAATTAAATCATTCTGTCTAACAAAATGTTTTATATTATAAATTAATATATTTGTAAGCAGTCAATAAATTTATATTTTGTGCCAAGATATTTTTCAAGATGAGAAAAATCCACTAATGGCTGTGTAAAGAATAATTTTTCTACATTTTGCTATATTGCATCTTTAATTTTCTGTATTGTATCGTTAATAATTTCTGTCATCACTATTATTTCAATTTATTATTTTGCTAATGTCTGTAGTAAAAACTTGCATCTTTACGTGTAATTATTAAACATAAAAAACCATTGTAAATTAATATTTCAATTAAATTAAACCAGAAAGCTTTCTTATGCAAACAATTATATTAAACAGTTTGTTTTTTATTGTTGATATCCCATGTGAAAGTTAAATTAATAATGAGGCTCGGAATAGAATTACTGCCTGCGCTGCTTTACTTTTTGTGACCTGCAGACTGTGCAAATTGAATCAAGGGTGAGGTCCAATTCACTTCTGTTTCACAAAAAGTAACACAGTGCTGACTGGCGTTTATATTTGTGCAGAGCTGAACAGGTGGCATCTTTACCTCTGTATCACTGGTTTCAACTCATCTTAAATGGCAAGTTGTTTCTTATATAAATTTCTTAATAATTTGGAATTAATTATTGAGGATGAGACCTTGCGGAGTCTACTAATGGAAAATCAATGTTCTAACCAGTCAAAGTCTAATTTTGGACTGCCATTCTATCTGACAAGTGTGATTTCACATCACTCTATTATTTCCTTGTTCAGTAAGTTACAGAAACATTAAATGACTGGCAAAGTTGATAAAACAATAATTATTGACAAAAATAATATATGACGATGTGCAGGCTAACCACAATTTATTATAATGTTTAGACAACATCGAGTCGTATATCTGCCAAATCACTATTACCAACAGGCAGAAGAACAATAATTTGTGGTTGCTTCACAGTATTGGCAGAAACAATATTATTTTGTATATATCTATGTAATAAGAGAGTGTGTGTTTGTGTGTGTTTTTTTGTATAAATCTATATTTCACAAAAACGGCAATAATTTGGAACACTAAATTTGGCACATTGTTTCCTCTAAACTCGATTCAGTGCACCTCGAAGTCCGATTTTCGATTTTAACAATTCAGATCAGTGCAACAAAAAAATGTTTTTTTTGTAAACTTCTCTTTTCAAAGAGATGAACTGTATTGTTACGGGTTCTATCTCTAAAATAATGCTGGCAACACTTGAAATTAACACTTGCACTTTATTTACACAAATTTTCCACAACACACACTAATCAGTCATATCACACAAAAGAAATCAATCAGAAGCAGATAAATCAATAGTGTTCAACTAATAAAGAATTTGCTATATCACTAACTGTTAAAAGGCCGTTCAAATATTAAGTAATAACTGTTCAATAATTCAAGAAGATGAATCTAAAAATAACAATTGAAACACTTACATAGCACAAGTCTGTCACCGTATTACAATAAAAGCAATGAGTATTTGTACACTTGCAAAAACTGTGAAGGAAGTCACTAATACAGTCACAATATACTGCGGTTATCACTTTAGCACACTAAACGTTTGTATTATAACTGACACTTGTTATGTCAACGAAATTCAAGCAATGAATGAAGCTAATGTTTACATGAACTTGAGGGTACTCTATTTTTCCATGAAATTCTAATTATCCAGATAAGAACCGATCAGAACTCTAGATGGATTGCAAGACGAGGGGTGAACAGGGGAAGAGTAAACAAAAAATGCCAATTATTGCTTCTGGGGCCCGTTTCACGAAAGTCACAAGTTACAAAGTAACAAGTTCACCTACTATCGCACTTGTAAGTACAATTTCACAAGTACAGGCGTTTCTCAAAAGTCACAAGTTACAAAGTAACAATTTCACTAGTACCTACAAGCGTTTACTTGTTACTTTTTAGATCATCTGTTACAAGAAAATGTTGTAATCTTCTTCTTCTTCTTTCTCTCCCCGATTTGTAATCGGAATCTATTCTTAATATAGGTTAGGTCTATTCCTGAATTTTGGTTAAGTCAGTATTATTCGAAAAAAAAACGCGAGGGCAAAACAACAGTGCTAAAAGCAATTTTAGAAAATAGAGAAATATTGTTTGGGGCCTTCTCTGATACATTAAGCAAAAAAAGAGACAGAGATTTGACAATAACATGATTGTGTCAAAGGCTGAAATAACTTATTTCATTTTCAAATTCCATAAACTATATTTAAAAAAATATGAATATTTAAAATACAGTATACAAATATTTGCAGGCTGATCTACTTCGCTTATACTCAATCAGTCTTGCAATATGGGATCAGGGCTTAGGATGGACCTATGAATTCACATTTCAGGAAGATTTTTGTAATTCAGAAAAATATTGTACAATATTTGTACAAATATTGCATTACGGAGACCTAGACTGTACTCAACAAGAGACCTCTTTTCTTGGAATTAAACGGTTAGAGAATTGTTTATAAAACACTTATGCTTTACATAAATAAAAATAAAACATTTTTTATAGTCCATGATCCACCGTATAATCTTAGGCCAGTGTCAATTACTTTCGAGTAGGCTTCAATTAAATTTGTGAAGGCTAAAAGACAATTCAAGTTTACTGCTTCTAAACTAATAAATATTAAAATTCACACTTGATTCAGAAATGTTGTTTGTTTTATTCATTCTCCTTAATAAATATTATCCTCACAGAATTTCCTTTCCAAATACGGAACCTTTGGTATTGTAGGCTAAATCAATAAAAAAACTAATAAAACTTCAATGACGAATAACCTCGAAAGAACGGTAATGACATTGACGACAAAACTATTTTTTCAAATAACATAACCACAAAAGCACTTGTGAAAAAAGTTACCCATGTATTACGATAGGTTAAACTTTTGGCTAATATTCACAAGTGTTTACTTGTTACTTGTGAAAACATGAATATTCACTATAGTGAACTTGTGACTTTTTACTAGTGAATAGGTGAATTTTCACTTGTGACTAAAAGACTGGTGAATTTCGTTCGTGAAACACTTGTAACTCAGAATAGTAACAAGTTCACCGAAATTCACCGGTGAATATGTAACTTGTGACTTTCGTGAAACGGGCCCCTGGAAGTTACTATTGACAAAGGTAGATAATGCTGAAAATTACCGGTACTGTCCTTCCTTTCTAGCATTCCATAACAGTATGTTATAAACGGGTCTAGGACAACTCGCCGCGGCCATCTCATACAAGAAGGACTGATTTCCCCCTATAATTCATTGTTACCGCTTTTCAGTGATATTCAGATGCAGCTAATGATTCGACATGATAAATAAATGAATTTTTATTGAACCAATCAAACATGCAATACTACAGTATACAAACATGTGCATCGGTAATGGGGGGATGATGATGATGAGATATGATTGGCCCGACAGTTGCAAGTGGGCTCCAATTCTGAATCGCTGGGAAATAATTTTGAAAGGACACAACTGACAAAACTAGAAAACTCGTTAATTAAAAAACAAAATGAACTTGAAATGGAAAAATATTCAGAATGTAAAAAGCAGAGAAAAGCAAACAATAGAGGCTCTCATTTAAATCTTCAAATTTGTAGATTACAAATTTGTGTTAACCTTACATAGCGTAATACATGTTACATTGTACATTGAAACATGTTTGTAACAATCATTTAACCTAAAAAAGCCGAAACAATAGTTTGTTTAATTGGACAAAATTGATGAATAAAGGCATTTGTACACAATAAAATTTTTCATCTCATAATCAAATCCAATAAATCTTGTCCAATCTTTAGTCTTGTCAACAATTTGAAGGGATTCGAAGCAGTTTGAAGCTCTTTTATTTTATTGAATTGGATGAAAAATTTGATTGTGTATAAACGCCTTAACGCACAATACAAAAATGGTGTACATATGTGACAACTCAAGACACGGAGACGGGTGCGCCTGCTGGAGTGTTAAATTTTCTAATATTAAAACTGACACTGTATTTCACTTTTATATAATATTTTACTCACATATATTGGAGATGCTTGAGGGATGCATTTCACTTCTGAAAAGAAGCTTCGTCAGCCTGGCTTTCAGAAGTGAAATTCATCCCCGAAGCATCTCCAATATATGTAAAAAATTATGTAAAAGTGAAATACAGTGTCAGTTTTAATATTAGATTATTCATTAAGTATTTCGTCATGGAAAACATCACAGATGTTGAATTTTATTTTCGCGGAGAGTTGTCCCATTCCGGTTATAAACACTAACTTCATGTTATTTCATTCATCCTTCCCAATTTCGTGACTACTGCCATAAGTTTAATCTACCAGGAGAAAAGATCCAAACTGGATTCCCGGGTAAAATTCTAGTAGCCTTTGATCAATATTATGATGTATATGCAGTTATGCACCTCTTATTTGTAAAAATGTTCCGGGGGCCAGAAATAATAATGCAGGATGTAAGTATAGTCCCTTTAACCGATTCCGACTGTGGGTGACTTCAAACCGCATTGTGCATTTTAGAGGGGGAAAAAATTTCCCGCAGATTTGGTACACATTTTTTTGTTCACATTTAGTACACAGAAGTGGACTGAAAAGTGTCGGCATTAACCCTTTATAAGGCAGAGAGTTCCTTAAAAATTAGAACCCTGATACAAAGCAATTTCATAACATAATACTCTACATAAAACATATCATATTTGAAAAATTCAAATTTTCAATTATTTTATCAATTTTTATAGGGTGGCAATATATCTGCCACTGCCTTTTACTGACCTTTTTTAGGTGGCAATATTTTTGCCATTGCCTGTCAACACAACAATAAATTAGCATCATATCATGAGAATATGGGGGTTTCTAGAATAAAATACAAAGTTTATGATAATAATATTTCCCACTTTATTACATCAATATTATCCAGAATAATTATTATAAGTAGGCAAAGAATTACGGTATCATACTTTCAGGTGCTGAAAATATATTTATTTTGAAACTTCATGGTGTATGGAAAAGGTGGAATCATGGTACAATACACAAATGAACAAGGCATTTTGAACATTGAATTTTTGATCTCTTGTTATTATCTTTGCCACTGCAGTACCTGCATCTTTTGTATTCATCCATTCCTTGTGGAAAGTGGACGCCAACTGATGCCAATCTTACATCATCAGGTACACCAAAATCTTTTGTAGGCCTACCACTCTTTCTCTTTTTCACAAAAGCTTGGAAATCGGTACTTGGTCGCTTTCGGCTGGAAAAGTTGGATATCAAACTTGCTGCAAGAGACCTTCTAAACTCAAACTGTGATCGAGGTGATTTGTAATGGATAGATTTGTGAAGCAAATGTGCATTGACGATTGCACTGTCCAGCATGAAGTAAAATAACCGCAGCCACCACCTTCTTGACTTTCTCCCAGTTTCATATGTACCTTTTTTCTGGTCAAATCTATCCACTCCCCCCATTCTTTTTGTGTACTCAACAATTGCTTTAGGACAAGTAACAGAAATCCTATTTCCATCTTTCTGGGTTCTCAGTGTCTCTGAAATATCATTGGGTCTGAATGCTGTGGAGATAACATGTACTAATTTCGTATCTTGCCATTGAACATAGCCCACATGACCATTCACTCTCCATTTGTACTCATGTTTATTAGTAAGTTTTTTATTCTTACTAATAACAGGAAGCCCTGTTCTATTAGCACGTACTGTAGAAGTGGCATAAACTTCATTTTCATATAAAGTTTGCAGTAAATTAGGTGAACTGAAAAAATTGTCAAATGCTACATGTATTTTCTTTTCATGTAGTGATTGCGTCATATTCAATATAACATTTGCCCCAAGTCCAACTTCCACAATATTGTTACTTTGTTTACCAGTGTAGATCTCAAACTGAAATAGATATCCACTCTCAGAATCTGCTTGAGCCCAAACTTTATAGCCACGCTTAGTTGGTTTCAATGGCATGTACTGTTTGAGTGTCGATCTGCCTTTGAATGCCACCATACATTCATCTATTGATTGTGAAGTTGTAACTACAGCTTCGTCTTGAAATGCTTTATTCAAAGAAGTGATAAGCGGTCGAAGTTTGTATAGTCTATTGTAGTTTATATCTGTACGAGGAGGTGCTTTTTCGTTGTCATTTAGATGGAGACCTTGTAGTATTTTCTTGAACCGTTTTACTGTCATGATCTCTGCAATAGGTTGAACATGGAACAAAGGATCTGTAGACCAGTACATATCAATCGATGGGAGTGGATGTAAACCCATCATTATGAGTGTACCAATAAATGATCTTATTTCATCAGCATTCACATCAGTCCATTGCTTGATACCTTTCTGGCTGGCATATTTGTTGGTTTCAGTAACAATCATATCAATAGTTGTGCCATCAAAAAACCTATTGAAATAAGCAATAGGGGGCTCAGTGAATTGGAATGGATGAGTGGGTGAAATTTTTATTTCATCGAAGTTAGAATTCATTATGTCTTGCATATTTAGCATATCTATTTTTTTCCAGTCATTATCCTCATCTTCAGACTCAGTGAAATCTTCCCCACTCTCTTCATCACTTTGTCCTCCACTCTTGTCATTATATTGCTCAATTATCCTATCAATAATATTATTTACATTGTCAGCGGAATCTGTAGCAATTGGTGTCTCACAAATGATCTCATCATCTTCAGCTCCAGAGTCACCTTCAGCATCATCTTCAGAACCAGACGTGTCAGGAAGGTCCAAATACTCCAATATGGCTTTTTCTCCCAGCCTCTGGTCCATCTACAGTGACAAATAATTGTCATGTAGTGGTAATTTGTCCAGAAACCTGTCTGTGAACAGGCAGTGGCAAATATTCTGCCACCAAGTGAAGGTCAGTAAAGGGCAGTGGCACTTATATTGCCACCCAAAAGAAACAGTGACTCAAATTATTCAAAACACATTCCAATTGCGTTAGAACCTGATCATAGTATCACAACACTCAATATAACAATAAATGTTCAATAAATACTTACATTTGGAAGAATATATTCCGGTTATTTGTCTTGAAATAGCAGCACACTTTCATGAAGAGCGAACAACGTAACCTCAAAATGAAATACACTTCATACAACTGATCAAAAAAGGTGGGAAACACTTCAGATCAGTTGTTAATAGATGGCAGCACAATACTACACCGTTCATACGGTGGCAATATTTTCTCACTGCCCGTTTGAGAGCTTGGAAGTTGAGTGGCAATATATCTGCCATTACCTTATAAAGGGTCAACACTACTAAACAGAGGGAAGGGAGTAAATGAACTGGAAAAATATTTTGTTTTTCGAATTCTTATATAACTCTTGAATTGGAGCGAATTTCGCCAATCTGATCATAGATTCTTGAATTTTTCTCAAGGAATATCATCCACCACAGAAAAGGTATGAATTAGTCCAGTCACAAGAAGTGTAATGGAGAGAAATTAGTACGGTAACCAAGCGAATTTTTTGTGTAATGTTTATAGGGTCTTAGAGTTTATAGAGGTTTATAGGATCCAAAGACTATCCAATATTGAAATTGCAATGAAAACACGGCAAACGAGCCAGGAAATTAGCCATGGGCTCGATTTCATCTTAGGTGAATTTTATTCACAAATCTCAATTCTAATGAATAACTTTTATTTTTAAAGGTAAATTGAGTAAAAATTCTTTTATTTTCTATAACATTTTTACAAGTAAAATTCACTTGAATAAATAAATCTAATACATTTAGTTGGTACTTGATTTAAATTAATAATTAATTATTTCCACTTGAATTGATTGAAAATGACATTAATAAAATGAAGGCAAAAAATGATTTAGACATAAATTAATTCATATATATTATCTGCCGCGACTGCTTGAACATTTCTACTGAAAAATGAAGATTCCACAAAATCATCCTACATCTTAAAAATAACGGGATCTCATCCAACAATGAGAAAATGCCCAAGTTATTACACCAAAATCGTATTAAATTGATTTTTGTGTATAAAATTACCACGTTGAGTATTTGTTCATTCAAGATTATCAATAAATTTATTTTCAAAAAGTAATAGTAAAATAAAATTATTTATTATTATTGCATGAATAGTTTGATTTTCACTTTAGTTCAATATTTTTGAATATGAAAAACATTAGGAGAGATGCACTAAAATAATTATTATCATTAAGGTACGATTCCACCAGAATAGTGTTGCAAAACTTGTTACATACATTTTGTACAGAACTTGGGCAGTGCACGTACTAGGTCCATTGCTTTTTTTGTTATATGTCAACCGTTTACCTAAAGAATTAATTAGTGGTAGAGCCCTCTTATTTGCTGACGATACATCACTCATTTTCAGCAATTCCATTCTAGATAATTTAGAAATAAGTGCCCATATAGGTGTGCAGTCCATTGTCCAATTTTTAAATCAGTTGAAATTAACTATAAATAGTAAAAAATGCCAATACCTTCAATTCAAAAACAAACCTAATTTAAATGAAGATAGGGCTATAAACGTGTTTGTAAACGATAATCAATTAGACCAGGAAGAAAAAATTGCATTTCTAGGAGTTATGTTGGATAGACGATTGACCTGGACTCCATACATTGAGAAAATATGTAGTAAAATTTCATCTGGGGTATTTGTCCTGCGACAGCTCGCTAGATTGAATGACAAAAAGTTACTTTTTACAGCTTACCATGGGCTCTTACTGTCACATATTAGGTATGCTGTCTTAGTATGGGGTAATTCATCGAAACAAAATCTTGATAGGGTGTTTAAGATCCAAAAGAAAGCGGTTAGGTGTATAGAAAGAGTAAATAGATTAGATTCATGTAGGCCGTTGTTCAAGAGACTTGGTCTCCTAACTGTACCCTGCTTATATGTGTATGAAGCTACTTTATATGTAAAAACGAATGATATTAACCAAAATCTTGATGTACATGATTATAATACAAGAAGCCGAGGAGATTATCACTTGGTGAGTCACAATAGTAGCTTATTCAAACAAAAACCTAGTTATATTGGTAGGAAATTCTACAACAAGCTACCGCAGTTTTTGAAGAGTCTTGAAAATATAGAAATATTTAAAAAACAATTGAAGAAATATTTAGTTGATAAAGCTTTTTATAGTGTACAAGAGTTCCTTTCACATCAAAATTAAGCCTCACCTCAACTAATTGAAGTAATTATGGTATCTAGTGTATAATATTGTTGATCTGACTTGTCTTATACTCCTTAACTGGAGTCTCCAAGACGTAATCTACAAAAAAAAAAAAAAATACCATCTTCACTTGTAGTCTTTGTTTCCACCTGCAAAGCTGTGTGTAACTTTTGTTAGCGCACAGTACAGCACACTTGTACACAAACATGTTCACTCGCACACATGACAAAGTGTTGAGCTTTCAGTTGTTAATATGGACGCGCAGGAAGAGGTATTGCTTTGTAGCTCAGCCTGTATTATGTAGTCTGCTTAAAAATAGACAAAGAGCGAAACCGCAAATTTAAATGCATATTACCAAACCATTTAGGCTTATAGATATCTGCCTAGAACCTGAAGATCAGCAACTTTATTTTTTTTCTACGGTATTGCTGAGCCAACATATTTTTCTACTTTTCATTCCTATTTCTTATAATCAATATATCATTAGAGTCCCAAAGTAGAGGAAACGATTCAATTGAATTCAATAATTTTATCATTTGTCCAATCCATATCTTATTGTATGTGCGCGACTCTACTCTTAGCTATTATTTTATTATGGACTTGTGCTACGTAAGTTTAATTGTTCTTTTTAGACGTTTCTTGAATTATTGGAAATTTTATTGAACAGTTATTATTTAATATTAGATCGACCTTTTAACAATTAGTGATTGATTTTTGTACATTAATATTGCTAATTCTTCATTAGCTGAACATTATTGATTTATCTGTTTTTGATTACATTATTCTGTGAGATACAACTCATATTGTGAATAATTTGTGTAAATAAAGTGCGATTGTTAAATTCTAGTGTTGCCAGCGTTATTTTAGAGATAGAACCCGTAACAATATAATATTCTGTATTTATGTGGTGAAAGAGTTTGTTGACTATTTGAGTAGGGCGGCTGCTTCCTTAATTTTATTTTATTCTGTTTATTAATAACGTTATGCAAAAATGTTTTGTTTTGACAATAAATGGTTTTGATTACTCTATTACCTTAGTCTATAATATACTAGTCAATATTAATATTTCGATTAACGATTATTACGTTCAGCTGCGTTCTCGTAGGTCCTGTTCGAAACTGTGACCGATTAGATTGGCCAGCAAAAAAGACACTGTTCTCTGCTGTAAAATCACTTCCCGGTGGTTCGGAACCCACCTAAATCTGTAGGTCCAACTCATCAGTCACCATCATCCAACTCATTACCCACGCACAGGTCTCAGACCTATGTGGGCTTCATCCTCAAAAAAAAAAATGTATTCATTTTTTTAACCAACTTCAACAAAGGAGCAGGTTTTCAATTCGACCTCTTTTTATGGTTGTACATCAATCAATCAAACACTAATTAACCGATTTTTATGTTTTTTTTTTAATTTGAGAAATCATTCAGCGGTAGTCCAATTCAAGTTTCGCAAGGGTCGGATCAATACTTACGGTAGCCCAATACCAAGCACAAAGGATTATCCGTCGACATCTTTATTTTAATTTCGTCCGAATAGACCCAATATACGTAGCCGATTTCAAGCCAGTGCTATAAGAAAATGTTTTTGTGACCGTTAGTTATTAAAGAAATTCTTTTTCTACCTAAAACCGTTATTCCTAAATCTGATTATTTTAATATAGTGGAGTTACTTTAATTTAGATGTTGTATTGATCATATTGATTTGCTAAATTGCTAAATGTTTCAAAATACATAAGAACATTCAAACAGGTACTCAATTTCTCATGTTTTTAGAATTTGAAATTTTTATTTAAAACCTTAAAATAAAATTTATTTTTTGAAACAAAAAACCGACTAATAAAATGGTAAAACATGATGCTCAAAAAACTGAATGGTACTCATTTACTAAAAAGTTTAAAATAAAGTATTCATTATAAACTGAGAAAATTTGAAATGCAATAAAAGTAACGTTTTGAAATGTAGAATCTGAAATAAATATAAATTATATATCATCTAGAATATTTTTCACATTATTTCATTGTTTTCACCTGCCCTGAGAATTATACTTTGTTGATACTATTTTATAATAACTATGTTTCAACATAAATAATTATTGAAAATACTTTTTTAGTGATTTTGACACTTACATATTTGTGCTATGGCCATTTCGTATTGTTGTAATACTTCCTCAGACACGGCTGGAGGCCTCTGGCCATTTTATTCTAGCAACTGAGGAAGCATTAAATATCAAGTGGAAACTTTATATATGGATCTACATCAAATTATGTTTCAATTGAAGGTAAAGTTGTGAATAGTCGAATTCTCGATGAAGAAGAATGTCTGAGTAAGAAAAAATGAGCCAGACTTTTGAAATGATTGAAATATCTACAATCAAAAAGAAATAATTATAGAAAGTAGAAGTATTATAGAAACAATCGAAATAATTATGCAGGTAAGTATAGACGAACCATTTTACTTACGGTACTCCCTAATCTATGGTATTATTCCCTTCGTTTGATTTAAAAAAGCTAAACACTTGAAGAGGGTTAAAACAAAGCTTTGTTCTCATCTCTGCCCAAAATTGAAGAATTGAAATTTACCAAGAGTGCATCCATACCATTTTTATTTCCCAACCCTTAATCATGTTCCAAAATGCTGAATAGAATTTTTTGAAAGTAAAAGATTTAACTATATAAGTGTGCGTCTTTCATTTGAAATTTGAAAAATCATTTATGAAGCGTTGGTATTCCTCTTCACTTTTTGTTCTCTTTTTTGGGTCACTATTGTCATAATTTTTAATTGTATCAATTATACTCTCAGTTCTTGAATCCTTTTTGACTGCATTCATTTTATGCCCTGTTACATCTATTTTTATTTCATCACTTTTGAGACTTTCACGAAGTTGGCCTGCAACATTTTCTAGCAATAAATCTTCTTTGGATGAGGCATCTTGATTCTTCACCATGATTTTATTGCTTTCTTCGTTATTTTCAGCATCAGTTAGCAATAATTGATTTTTATTTGAACCTGACTCAGTAATTTCCGCTGGTTTTTCTTGTTCCAATTCTTTTTCAGTCGGTGGATTCTCTATGTTGGCCTGTATGATCTTCACTTTTTGTTCAGGTTTTGAATTCTCTTCGTTTTTAGCGTTTTTGGTTTTCTGCATCTTTTGAGGAACTTTATAAGTGATTGGAGATTCTTTACTTGAATCGTTGTAATCAGCCAAAGTAGTATAAACACCATCATCTTTTCCAAAAATGTATTCAGTTCTAGTTCTAATAAATGTGCTGGTACGCCAATCTCCTTTCTCAAACTTTTTCACTTCTACAATCTTTTCGAATCCAGCAACTAAATACTTGTTGTTGGTATGACAGCCTACAGAACAAAAAATTGCCATTTGCCTTGTCTCACTTCTGTTGGAAGATTTATTTGAAAAATGCTGCTCAATTCTTGACACCAGTTCAGAAAAATGAAAAATGATATTTGCTAAGTATTGCGTTATGCATGGTGAAAGTTCAATGGAGCATTTAAAGTACATTTTGTAATTTCAACATACTTTTCATCCATAGGCCCTTCACCAGAATTTAGAATAAATGAAATGGAAATTTGTGACTGATAGCAACCACACCAAGCCAGGCACGTCAGTTGAAATTCACATTATATTTACTAAATAAATCTAAGTAATTAGCCTTCCAAGTAATATACTCTGGTATTAATTTTAGCGATGCTATCAATAAATTGTCAAGATTTGACTCCATGTTCACTTAAATTTCACTAACCAAATCATTACAAGTCTATTTACCTTGACTTAACCAAGTAAATTAGGGATTAAATTCTATTTTTATTTATTTTTGAATAAGTTATCATATGATTAACCATATAACAATAACATAATATCTGCATGTTATTAATATAGTGTACTGTAACTTATACATCGTCTGCAATAAACGTGCTTTTTTCAGCTGTCTATTAGGATTCTTTCCCAATGTAATGTCACAAAATATAATATGTTGGTACCTTTACGATCTAAACGCCATCAAATTAGGCGGCTCGCACAAACGCGGTGTAGCAAAAAGCACTGACTGCGGTAACAAACCAAATGACTGCTAGCGTCAGACTTGCAGACTAGGCAGCACGGCACGGTTAGTGTTGTCAATTATTTGTATGTTGATGTTGGCGATTCTCTACTACAATGCTGACATGGTCCCATGTCGGGCAACACCGAAACTTGTTCTCGCGGTCTAATTTGATGGTGTGAAGTTAGTACCGGGGTCTGTTTTAAATTAATTGAATGGCCTTATCAGAAGCTTACATTATTTTCCAGAATATACACTCATGACTAACTCCCCACAAAATTATTTTTCAACATCATTCCTAATTTCCACTTAACGCTTGATGTATTCCACGTTCAATTATTTTCAACATAATAATCTAATCATGTACAGTACAATGTTTGTTGAACATAGCCTATATTGCTCAATCTAATATTAAAACTGACACTGTATTTCACTTTTATATATTGTTTTACTCACTTGTATTTGAGATGCTTGAGGGATGCATTTCACTTCTGAAAAGAAGCTTCGTCAGCCTCCTGAAGAAGAAGGCTGACGAAGCTTCTTTTCAGAAGTGAAATGCATCCCTCAAGCATTTCCAATATAAGTGAGTAAAACAATATATAAAAGTGAAATACAGTGTCAGTTTTAATATTAGATTGTTCATTAAGTATTTCGCCATGGAAAATATCACAGATATATAGCTCATTTACGATTTCACAAGTAGAAAAGATGTCAGGAAGATATTATATAGGAGAAGACAAAGGAATAAACACATTAAACTTCATAAGACTCGAAATTACTCTGTAATTCATCTTAACATGGTACTTTTACACCTGAACAACAAAATTTATCATGTAACTTGGTCCAGTCTCTCTTAAACAATATCCTTTACTTTACTATATATATATAAACCATCTATTGTCTTTATTATTTACAATAGGTACATTACTTGATTGCTTCTCTGTTCAAAGACACTTTTATCGATTCTCTACAATTTACAATATTACAATG
Source organism: Conomelus anceps (assembly GCA_948455865.1). NCBI lineage: Eukaryota > Metazoa > Arthropoda > Insecta > Hemiptera > Delphacidae > Conomelus > Conomelus anceps. The sequence goes on from OX418224.1 coordinate 30,272,098, forward strand.
TTTCGAATTATTAATTCTATTTACAAGTTACAAGATTTATTACAAGAAAATCTACATGTTATGAATCCGAATGGATTATGAATCTTTTTTGATTTGAGCGTATTTCGGAGGGAATGGACCCCCAAAAAGGGCTCAACCTGATTTTTTTGGAATTGATGAACTCGATCAATTTTAGGGTCATAATGTAATCAGGATTTTTCGATAGTATGTAATATGCAACTTGAATATTTGCAAGAAAAAATTAAAAGAATATATAACTATTTACAATAGAATGCTCAAAATATGTAATACACTATTGAACAAAATAATAGAAATCAACTATGATAAATTCATTTGATCCTTTAATCTATAAAGTAGCCTACTATTAATCTATAACTATATATAGAATGTCTAGAACATATCTCTCATGTAGGCTATCATCGGTAACTCAATTTTTATATCGATACACATAATTTAATAACATCCAAGTTTGGTTTCTATCATACATCCCTTAAACAAAATCGAAAATTATTACTTTTCTTTCAAATATATTTTCTAATAAAATCAATTCATGTTAATCATGTAACAAGCTATTAAATTGATATTTACAAACAATGAACAAATAAAATGACAATAAGAAACAAAAATGTTCAATGGAAAATATTGAAAATAGCATAAATTATATTACCATAATTGCTCCTAGAATTTTAAAATAGATTACTGTATGCGGCTTCTGTGATATTAGACTATAACAATATCAGGTATAGTAATGTAATGGAGAAGAGGTACTTATATTAGTTTGTTACAGTCTTGGGGAATGAAATATACATCAATTTTCTATCACAATTAATTATTAAATACTAAAATTACAATATATCAGTTGAATTCGTAGGAATGACCTTTGAGCTATAAGGAGATCTTGAGACTATTTAAAAAGTGCTATGCCAACTGCAAGCGAATTCAGGTTATATCTTGGTTACTTGCAATAATTGTTAATGATTTGCAATAACGAATTTGAATTTCTAGACTCAATTAATATAATTATATATATTCGTTAAAAAATAATTGGTTGGATTTCAGAGCGCATAAATTATTCCTAGGTCAACTGTAGTATTTCCAAAGTTACGGAGAAAATCAAAGCATGATTCATGCATACACACCATTTAGTTGTTTACTTTCTCAAGCTTAGCGTGAAGCTTTAACAAACTTTCATGGAAAAGTGAATTATTCATTAGAAGAAATAAATTGCTTACTTGAAAAGAATTTGTTAATCAATAATGAATAAATATTGATAGAGAATATATAATTTTATACATAGCAGTAATTTTTTATTAATCTAATAACAAAACTGACTCTGTATTTCTATTTAAATTATGATTTCTACTCACTTATACTGGAGGGATGCATTTCACTTCTAAAGAGAAGCTAGTCATGAACATTCTCTTTAGCAGTGAAATGAATCCCACCAGTATAAAGAAGTAAAATTCATAATTTAAATACAGTGTCAGTTTTGATAAGTTATTAGATTGTTCATAAAGTATCATGGAAAATATCACAAATTTTTGATCAGTTAGTCTTGGATCAGAAGTTTTGCCCATTTACACAAAAACGTAGTCATTGCAATATTATTATGATCTAAAATAATTTAACTCGCGGTAGGCTGATCATAGAATAATCAAATTGCATATCATAGATGATTAATAACTTCTACACCTAATCTAGGTGTAGGCCTTCACATTAGAAATCAGTTTTTCTCCATGGGGGTTTCAGAATAACAATAATTGCTCAATATGAAGAAGGCTTATAAAACGACTTGATTCGTAAGTCTTAAAACTTTTTTCAAGCTAATCTTAAAACACGAAATATTTATGTTCATATAAAAAGTCAGACATTTTCGAAATAAACAAATTTTTACGAAATCTATTACACTATTACTATAGCAGCTTATAAGTCGTTAGGTATTTCAGAAAATTATTTAAATTTCGTTTATACATAATTATTTACACCTTTCTACACTTTCACAAATTCCTTTTGAACCTACATGTTGGCTACTCATTTGAAAAATATTCAAATCAACAAATTCATATAATTTTTAAGTGAATTACAAATTCAGAAATTCAAGTTGAAGGACATTGTATAGGTGAGAGGCAGTGTCTGGTTTTAAGATGAGTGATTGTGAACTCCACAGAATTCAGGAACACAGCCACAGCGCCTGAAAAAAATAAATAGCAATCAGTAAGATTTGATTAGTTAATTGATGATTTCTGATAATTAACAAACTAAAATATATTTTGACACAAAAATAAATGTTTTAAGTAATTAAGGAGTATCATAACATAAAAAAGAGCTTCAACGCAGAAGAGAACCCTGCCTCAGTTTTTTTTCAGCAAAATAAATAAGGAATGTCTAAAGAGTCATGAAGACAGTTTTGTAACTACTATCATGTTGAAACATTGTTAAAAAATTGGGTTATGATAGTGGAAAATCAAAACAGAAAAATATTACACAGTTCGTTAAACTTTGCACGATGTTTTTTCAAGTTATCATTTTGTTGAACAGCCAGTAATTTAAAACAAACCTATTGAATAAATGTACAGTTGTTAAATTTCCATATGTTAAGGTACTGTACAATAGAAAAGAATTGATTTTTATTGTGGTTTTCCCAATAGGTATGAACTATTGACGCTCCACTGTACTTTAGAAAATATAATATCTATGATGTTGAAGATTTTTATTATACAATTTCTACTCTGCAATTTATAACAGCTCTATTGGTCCTATTCTGCAAAGATACTTCTGGGTTGTTCAGTGAATGAAAAAACATAAATTAGTTGTAAATGCTTGAAAATAGGTGTCAGTTCAGGTGTGTGTTTTTTTTCTAAGGATTGAAAAGTTTTGTAGATCATACCTTGCTATCTAAGATAAGAACACTTCAAAAGTCTTCCAAAAATTCTGGATAATAGAATGCTCATTCCCTTATCTCACTCTGCAGCTGAAAAATGGAAAACAATATTAACAATATTTTTTAGGATCAGTGTAATGGCTAAAGAAATAGCTGAAGAAGTATAGAACAGAATATTTCTAGAGTATAAATATTTAAGTATATAATATTTATCATTCTCAGTATGATTGAAGCAGATGAAGCTTCAATTATTAACAAGAAACATTTAATTTAAGGAATGTGACGAAAAGAGAGCATTGTACTCATGTAGGCATACTTCAACCTGAGTTAATTATTGACAGAGGTGCTGAAGGTGAATTTGGAGAATTTAAAAGTTCAAGGGAGAAAATAATTTTGAAAATCCATAAATAAATGTTACAGTTTGTGATAATTATTTTTTATATGATTACGTCTTGGAGCAAGGGCGCCACCAGGAAATTTTTCAGGGGGGTGCCAGTCCTTCCGGTGGGTTTGGGGGTATGGAAAATTTCCCTCGGAAAATTTTGAAAAATTAGAGTAAATGGTGAGTTTAGAAGCTTGTTTTATGACTTTTACACCTGATTTCCTGAAACAGAAAAAAGATGTGGGCTACCAAAAAAATCCCAAATTTATCAGTCTGTAACAATTAGCTTTATTCATTAATATTTTTCTATTTACATCAAGCTTCACAGAAATAAGTACATGTATAACAGTTTTCAATAATTTTAAATACTTTTCTGAAAAATACTTCACTGAAATATTTTTCAATGAAAAACAATTATGTAATACGTGATGAATGTTAGATTATTTTTTCCTAACATATTTTTCCCCCTAGGGGCCAGGGTGGGGGGCCGCAGCCCCCTCTTGCCGCTATGTGGTGGCGCCCATGTCTTGGAGACTCCAGTTAAGGAGAATCCTTAACAAGTCAGATCAACGATTATATAATCTTATACACTAGTTAGTTACCATAATTTACTATATCAATTAGTTGAGGTGAGGCCTAATAATTTTGATGTGAAAGGAACACTATAAAACGCTTTATCAACTTAATATTATTCAATTGTTATTAAAATTTTCTATATTTTCAAGATTCTTTAAAAACTGCGGTAGCTTGTTGTAGAGTTCCTACCAATATAACTAGGTTTTTGTTTGAATAAGCTACTATTGTGACTCACCAAGTGATAATCTCCTCATCTTCTTGTATTATAATCATGTACGATGTATGTCAAGATTTTTGCTAATATCATTCTTTTTTACATATAAGATAAGAATTTCCTAAGCCTAAAAGATAAGAAGATCCAAGATCCAAAAGAAAGCTGATAGGTGTATGTCTTTCCAGATTCATGCAGGCCGTTTTTCAAGAGACTTGGTCTCCTGACTGTACCCTGCTTATATGTGTATGAAGCTACTTTATATGTAAAAAAAGAGTGATATTAACCAAAATCTTGACAAACATTATTATAATACAAGAAGCCGAGGAGATTATTTATCACTTGGTGAGTTACAATAGTAGCTTATTCAAATAAAAACCTAATTATATTGGTTGGAAACTCTACAACAAGCAGTTTTTAAAGAGTCTAGAAAATATAGAAATATTAAAAAACAATTCAAAAGTATTGAGTTGATAAAGCGTTTTATAGTGTACAAGAGTTCCTTTCACATCAAAATTATTAGTCCCCACCTCAACTAATTGATATAGGTAGTAATAAATTATGGTAACTAGTGTATAAGATAGTATTATTGTTGATCTGACTTGTCTTATACTCTTTAACTGGAGTCTCCAAAATGTAATCTATAGAAGAAAAAATGTATTGGGAAAATACAATGATCAATCGCCCCTAAGTAACATTTCAATTGTGAAAATATAGTACCATTACACAATTTAACTATTTAATAGATACTTTCTAATACATACAAAAAATGCTTACGATGCATATTGGGGGGTATCATCAACAGTTGTGAAGGTTTTTTGTTTTAGAAAAAGGCATATTTCTTTGAAGGTGGGCCGCTGGTTCTGATCCCTCCTCCAACAGGCACAAAGAAGCTCATAGACATCAGGCGAGCAAAGACTGGGCTTCGAAAGTAGAACCTGGGAAAATCATGTAAAGAAACTTATTGCCATTGTAACAAGAGAAGAAGATTTAATTTCTTGATTCATTGCTTACTATGATGTTAATATATGCAAATGATGTAACATTATGACATGTCATAAGGACACAATATAAAGAATAAAATTTCAGGAGTCTGATTTCACTAGACATCAAATCTGCAAGAAAGTGGAAACCAATCTGGAAATCATAACAATTCAAACTACATTTGAATACTTTGGTATTGTGCACAAAAAGTTATTTAAAAATAGATTATAACAGTAAAATATGTAGGATCAATAGTTCAGTACATATGGACCTCTTTTGCATATTACCTGTTCAAATTCTATTTTGTTTATTCATTATTCTTTTCAATATTGGAATTGGATTTGCTTCCAAATTACTCGAAATTATGTTAAATGTATACTTATTCATCTTTAGTTCTCTATTCTTATATTATTCGAAATTCATTTTATCAAGATGTTTAATAATTTCAGTTGGTTCAAACTCATTTTTAAAATCATGTTGAAGTTGAACTTATATTCAATCATTTAATAATTTATGGCGTTCTTTTCAGTATCATACCAAAGTAATTATATTATTTATATTATGATTGTGTCATACATTTTTATAATAACCCATCTCATTTTGGAAGCTACAAGCAAGTCTTGTTTGAAATCCTCTTTCATTGTCAAATCTGATAAATGATTGAATTTTTTGTCATCTGTGACAAATTGCATGTATTATAAGCTAACAGTGATGGTATACTGATATTTTAAGCTATTGAATTTAGTGGAAAACTTCATAGAATATCCTTTACCTGTAATTCACCACCGTAGTACAGATTCTCTGCGTTCTGAATCACTTGATCATTCGTCATATGTGGGAATGGCTTTTGTCTTGCTAAACTCAAAACCTCCCACACAGTGACACCAAATGCCCAAACACTGCTAGAACATGTGTACCGATCCTAGGGCAAACAATCAAGTTTCAACGTAAAATGTGATTTTTATTCAATTTATAAAATATCAATGAATCAACAAGTAATAGGCCTATGGTATATCAAACAATAGTGGACAGTGTAAGTTCATTATTTAAAAATATAGATTATCAGGAGAAAGTACGGTAATAATGGGCATTCAAGCTCTATAACTCGATATTATTAATTTAGAAGCTCAAATAAGACTTTAATAATCTCATTTTGTCACAAATTCAGTTCTTGACTGAAGCTGGTCTCGCAATTGAAATAGCGAGAAACATCTTTTATTGTTAGAAACAATTTTATGTAGTTTACAGTTTACATAGAAAGGTATGGTGATACCGCACACCATTGTAAATTGTATGGAGCAACCGTGCAAAATAGTGTAAGTAGCAAAATGTCTTGTAATTTAAAAAAAATATGATAATGGGAGGGTTTGACAAATTAACATATTATATAATTCTCAATTGTAAAATTATTACCTATAATTTCAATTGCTATTACAATTACCTAATGGGAAGTGATAGCCGCGAGCCGTAGCAGATATCTGTTCAATCAGATAGATAAGCTGCGTTCTCGTAGGTCCTGCTGTAACGGTGACCGATTAGATTGGCCAGCAAAAAAGACACTGTTCTCTGCTGAAAATCACTTCCCGGTGGTTCGGAACCCACCTAAAACTGTAGGTCCAACTCATAAATCACCATCATCCAACTTATTACCCACGCACAGGTCTCAGACCTATGTGGGCTTCATCCTCAAAAAAAAAATTATTTTATTTTATAGAATAATTTTTACGTACCAACAGAATGCTCTCCCAAGGAAGCCATCTTATTGGCGCAGATGGCCTTCCACCAATCTCACTATAATCATCCTTATATTTCGAATTACACATTGCTATATCGGCTATTTTTACAACTAGATTTCTTCCAACTAAACAATTCCTGAAAAAACAATAAGCGCATGTTTGAACAATACATGTAATTAATCTTTTGAAATTGAACTAATAAAAACTTTAAAAACACTTTTGAGTGGAAATTGTAACTCATGTTATGGAGTGACGGCCGTTTCACTCTGTTGTAAAGAGCATCGTCAGACGACCCACAGTATACTGGTTTAACCCTCAAACCTATCTTGAGTTTTTTGAAGTTTTTATTACCGTATATACTAGTGGAAACGAGATTGATCTTTAAAATCATAATTGAACTAAGCTAAGTGGTGCTAGACTTCCCTAATGTTTGCAAGCACAAAATCAAGCAAAATTTCGAAGGATAGTCGCTTCATCAATGTGGAGATGAAAAAAGATAGGTAAAAATGAATAAATAAGTTTACAAATTTTGTTAAGTAGAGTTCAGTATACAACTACTGTATAAGACTCTTAAAACTCATTAATAATCAATTGTAAATAGTCGATGAGACGATGTATGTATGAGTTATTATGAGTTAGGAAAGTTATTCAAGTTTTATTGAGGGCTGAGCTATTACGTATACCTATCTAGTTGAATAAGTTGATGATAGAAGTAAGCTTAAAACATTTATAAATCACAATAGAACAAACCTTGCTGCTAAATCCTTGTGTACTAAATTCTTAGATTCTAAATATTTCATTCCAGAGGCAACTTGAGAAGCCATACTCATCAATGAACTATTCCTGTAACAAAAATAGAAAACAGTTATTGCAATATACAAGCTCAAAAAATAAATTCTCATATTAATCATAAGTTCAAGAGAATTACATAGTGATCTATTATGGACGATTCTGTTGAAGCCTGTTCTGAATTTCATCGTTTTGATGTGAGAGACAAAATTATTGGTGACATATTTTCGCACTGGAACACTTGAAAAAGATGCTGCAGATAGGAATGGAAATAGAAAACTTCAGAAAAAAATGTCAGCAAGTTGTATTAATGGTTTGACGAAAAATAATAATTAGAAATCATATAATCATTCCATATGAATAGAAATTGTATTTGCACATCTGTAATGAATTCATTATACGTTCTAAATTATCCGTAGTACATTATATGTACCTTTCATTAATACTTCTATCAATGAAATAAAAATATCATTTGGGTCATCAATATTTTTTTTAAATTAAACTTGAATTATTTAGGAAGATGTTACAATTTCTATCAATTTGCTAAATGAAATAAATACGGTAATATTTAATTCTACTCATGTTATTATCATGACTGAAATGCAGTTATTTAAACGTCTTAATTTCATTGTTCTGGTAGTGAAATGGTTATCTCGAGAAGAACTATTTTTAAGACCTATAATTTGATAATGTAATAATTTCTTACTGAATATCAACCTTTACTTAATGTGTATGTTAGCTATTTGTGATTGCTATAGTGCTTACTCATACAGTAAGTGTTGATATTCACTAAGAAAGTTTTACATTATAGTATTGTAGCGAATATGAAATTGCAGTGAATAGAGAGGAAGAAGGCACAGTGGAACCCGTAACAGTATCAAATTATGTCGTTTAAATGCATATAATTGAGAAAGAAGAATGGAATCACAAAAAAGATCTACAATAATTCAACGATGGTTCAATATTGAGTAAAAGATTTTATGATATTCACGCTGGTGATAAACTGGTCAAATTAAAGGGCCAAGGCAATAATTAAAACAAAATTTCACGACAAATATTTATCGCTTTTCTGTCTTATTGAACAAAAGTGTTACTCTTGTTATTTAGGTACTTATAACTTATTCCATTAAGCATCGGCTTCCTTCAAACATTCTCTAATCCTTATCTAATCTAACATGTGCCATTCTCTTGACCTCATTCAACGAGTTTCCCTTTCCTGCTACTATACTCTTCACATACTCATTCCATTCCAGGCGTGGTCATCCCTCGCTTCGTCTTCTCCCAGGTTCGATGCTGCATAATTGTTTTCAAAAAACGTTGAAAAATATTTTAGAAAAATCTCCAAAATATGAATTTTTGGTGGAGACAAAAGTACCCTAGCAGTGATATAGTTATTCGATGTTAAGCCTTAAAGCTCCTTCAGTCTTATGCCTCTCTAAGGAAAATTTGAAAGTTATCACCCTTAAGGTGGAAAGCCCCAAACTGAAAGTTCACGAGCCGCGACTGGTTTGTGAGTCATTAATGTTTAGTGATCAAGTTCTGTAATAATTGAGATAGATTTATTCACCAAGTGTTAGTTCTGTGTCTACAGCGATAGTAGGTGAACTTCTACACGTCTTTGCTGGCAATAGTTTGATCAAAGAAATGCTGTGAGAAGATTGAATTTCATAACTGTGACTGTAAGTTTAACTTAGCTAATAAGTGATTTGTAATTTGTTCACAGTTTTCTTGTATTTAATTGTGGTATTGATGTAGTGATTGTAGTAAAAGTGTTTTCTTCATAAATACTTGTTGATTGGATAATTATTTGTTAGCTTCTGAACCTGTTTCGATTGTAGAAGTATAGTCAGTAAACTCATTTCTGTAAACGTGAGCCATTTATTTTGATATTTTGCTTGTTACCGATTTTATTGTTATCAGTTAGTGTAACAACCTCTATATTTTTTAATCAGTACTGTTCTTACTCCAATCCCCAGACCCCAGCGAAAGCGTCACATTATAGATGCTGTATTCTGTAGACAGAACTCTAACATAAGTGAAAGAGGGATTAAGGTTTTGTCTTTTTTCGCAGATTACGTCTTGGAGACTCCAGTTAAGGAGTAAAAGACAAGTCAGATCAACAATAATTATACACTAGATACCATAATTACTATATCAATAATTATTAGTTGAGGTGAGGCTTAATTTTGATGTGAAAGGAACTATTGTAGCCTACACTATAAAAAGCTTTGTTTTTTAAATATTTCTATATTTTCAAGACTCTTTAAAAACTGCGGTGACTTGTTGTAGAGTTTCCTACCAATATATCTAGGTTTTTGTTTGAATAAGCTACTTCTTATAGTATTGCTATACGCTACTGCTATAGTATTGTTACTCACCAAGTGATAGTCTCCTCGGCTTCTTGTATTATAATCGTGAATGTCAAGAATTTGGTTAATAGGTGGAGAGGAAGGAGAAAAATGAAGAAGGAAAATAAATAAGAAAGAAAATAAAAGAGTAGTATTAACTTATGATGAAAAAGAAAAAGAAAAAAGAGAATAAATACAATTTGTGAATAGCTTATATCATCATCATGTTCATTCAACTGAATTGATCAAATGTCAACTGGCTAGTGTGTTACAAATATCTTCAGTGATTTTTCAAATCTTTTACTTACGTCAACGAATGTTCAGAGTTGAGCAGTTGAACAAGGTCACCAAGATCGGCTGGAAACTCGAAAACAGCCCACGGAGGTTGTTCGGCTGTGCAAACACCAAGCGTTCTGACAATATTCGGATCAGAGAGGCTGCACAACAGCCTCAGCTCACGCACACAGTTGCCTCTCATGCTTCGCACGCACACTCTGCCCTCCAAGCCTTGCATCACGTCACCCTCCACATCGCAAACCTGCGCCTGGTCACCACAAATAAGATGTTGAGTGAACAAATGTTGAAAGTTTTTGTTAATGTATATTTTTTTGTTTTTATGATTGCAGGTTATTATTATGAGCTGCCAAAAATGCATAATAACCCTTTATGAGGTATAAGGGGTGATTTATAGGGAGCATCAAACATTTTGAACTTTTTAAATAATGAGTTTTGAAATTCTACGAATGAAAGAAAAAGCAATGAAAATTGAGTCGAAAGTGCTCTTCAACTTTTTTTTTAAATATCCATTTTTTGACAGAGGAGTGTTGGGGGAAGTGAGGTTCACAGTACTACTACTATAGATAAACTAGACAGCCATATTGATGATGTTATCAACGCCGTTAGAGGGCCTTAAAATGTGTTCCGGGCTTTTTGGACTCGTCCTAACAATTATTTTTCGAATCCAAAAGAGCGCATTGGTATCCAGATGTGAACCTTTTATGTAAGTTTCCAACATACTATTGCAATTTTATAGAAGTAATTCGCATTCGAACCCTAAGTTAGCTACATCTTCTTTCAAAATGAAAAGTGGTGCTGTGTGTAGCCTACTTATAAATAATTTTCAATTTCTAAAGTGATATATAGTGATATATATAGATTTAGGGGAGTGATAGCCGAGTGCCGTAGCAGGTATCTGTTCGATCAGAGATAAGCTACGAAACTCCTTGTCATCTTTGTAACGGTGACCGATTACATTAGCCAGCAAAAAAGAAACTGTTCTCTGCTGTAAAATCACTTCCCGGTGGTTCGGAACCCACCTAAAACTGTAGGTCCAACTCATCAATCACCATCATCCAATTCATTACCCATGCACAGGTCTCGGACCTATGTGGGCTTCATCCTCAAAAAAAAAAAAAAATTGTACAGGCTACTGTATTTTGTAAATGAAGCAGTGTGGCTGAGAAGACTGTAAAGATCCATTTTCATCTGACGTTTGATTACATGCATATAGATTGTGAATGAATGGAAAAAAAGGAAGAAACGCTGCTGAAAGCTTCCTTCCTACAAACATGATTGATTATCATATACAATAACACTAAGTTATTGTTCAAAAACAGTAAAACTCCTGGATTTCTTGTTCCATGACGAACTGCGTTGTTAATATTAACTTTTCATGTGAATTTAACGACTTGCAGTCAAATATTCATTAAGAATAAGTATTACTTACTTAATCTGTAGGCCGAGCGCTTTCGAATCTTTGAGATCCATCTTCAGAGGCCTTTGAAGATGGATCTCAAAGATTCGAAAGCGCTCGGCCTACAGATTAAGTAAGTTATACTTATGAATATTTGACTGCAAGTCGTTAAATTCACATGAAAAGTTAACAGTTAAACTATTCAAAGCTTTCTTCTTCCAAACATCGTACTTAAAATTTCTTCATTTCTTAATTATTATCAGGAATTTAAGCTTTTGAAGCATCAAGGCTAATATAAACAAGAACTTCAGAGAGATTGATTTACTTTCAGTGATTTTTTGAAAAATTTAAACAAGGGATAAACCGTTATAAAAAGTTGTAGCGGTAATAAAAATGTGAAAGTTCTGTCTAACCCTTGAAATGAAATATACTAACTGCTTTCTGCTTACCTCGCCAAGGTGACATGAGCCTATTTTGTTGACAACATGGAGACAATAGCGAGGAATAGGTGTGAGCTCACCCTCCCTACTTTTGTATGGCTGACCCATACTTGGTGCTATATTCCATAGCACTGCTGGAGGTGCTACCTGAAACAAATAGTTCAGTTGATCAGATTAGCGAAATTATCAAGAAAGAATCATCTAGAATCAAGATTCTAGATATCTAAATTACAAACAATTCTAAAACATTTGAAATATCACAGCTTGACAGCATTTCAAATTGACTACCATGCAACACATCAAGCACTGTAATATTGGGAAATAATAGCCGAGTGCCGTAGCAGGTATCTGTTAAATCAGAGATAAGCTACGAAACTCCTGAGCCATCTTTGTGAGGGTGACCGATTAAATTGGCCAGCAAAAAAGACTGTTCTCTCCTGTAAAATCACTTCCCCGGTGGTTCGGAATCCACCTAAAACTGTAGGTTCAACTCATCAATCACCATCATCCAATTCATTACCCACGCACAGGTCTCAGACCCATGTGGGCTTCATCCTCCGGTAAAAAAATTATAACAGAAGTTTGAAAAAACCTTTTTCAATTCCCAATCAAGATACATAAATTAATAATTTATTTTATTTTGTGTTTAATTGATTTTTTTTTTGTATTCTACTGATAAACTTGTTCACATCCACATCCTCTGGGGTGAGGTTATAGGTTCTTAAAGATGCGGGTATAATCATCGATAATAATAATTTTCGGTCAATGCAAGAAGGGTCAAGCCCTAACAAGAAACAAAAGCATCCTAAATTAATTCATTCATTCATCTCATACTCATTAATACGTTTTTTGTTCATAAAATTGTTCATCTGCAACTAAAAACGCTCTAGAACTTCTAGTGATAAGTAGGCTACACGGTATCCAAACATATCATACCGGTACTAAAAAAAGTCAGCTTATGGTACTCTGAGAGAGTAATCAGTCAGTAGGGTCAGATAGTCTTCCATATTCATAAGCAATTCAATTTTATCAAGTTCCAGCATTTTTCTTACATTTTCATTGAATAATCTCATCTTGATTCCATTTCAACAATTCTTACCTGTATATTTCTAATTCTTAAACCTTCAAAGTTTCGTGCATAATTGAAATGTCTGACAATGAAGCAAAGACAAAGCTGTGTTGGAGCTCCTATTTATTTTGTTGATGCAGATAATTTCCTTTAAAATACTTTCTCAAATAAAAATGTTTAATTCCATATAGACTGATTTAGCATCAAACTTAAAGGCTTGTATCTATGAACATATCTTGAGGATTCCTTATCTTATGGGTTAGTTGAGAAGTGTCTTGAAACGGATCTTCAAGTCTTTTTAGTTAGGGAAGCTCAAGGTAGGTTCATGTCATGAATCATACGGGGCTGAATATTGAAATTTTGAAATAAAAATCTCACTTGTCATTTGAAAAATTGTTATCAAACATCAAAGCTAATGAGTTGAATCTTACTTTCTTGCAGATCACTCATGAAATGCATGGTGTTGAAAGTAACAGAATTTAATTTTTTCAAACTATCATCAATCAATTGCCGTTTGTTGTGACCAGAGGTGAATTCGGGGTTAGTTCATTTCAGATACAAAAAAGGCTACATCAATTGAATTGCTTCCCAAACGTCTCTATCATCTTGAACGCAGGAAGTAGCTCAGAGGTATGCTGGATAGTATACGAACTCACCTATGCAGTTAGACCCTGTTTAGTCGTCTTAGTGGAATGTCAAGCATAGAGCTTCAAACTTTGTCTTGGTGAGCTTGGCATACAGATATAAATCTGTTAGTTCAGTGAGGAAAGGAGCCAAAACCTAGATCACTCCTCGTTTCCGAAATACCGTACGCTCTTTGGACTGAAACATAACGCTGAGGTCTGAAGAGTCAACTACAGTCGTAATTCGCTACGGTACCTACTCTTAACACATTATGCATACACAACTTTAACCAAACATCACAGCTAAGATTTAAAAAGCTCACCCGCAGTTGTTCTCTTGGTGCAGTGTGACACCGTTTCCTAGTGGGAGTGTCTGAGTGAATACGCTGCGATGAAGAATGCAAAGGATTGCTTTGCAAGCTGCGTATATGAAGCGTAGAATATCCATGCACATCACTATCACTGTCCTCAGTCTCTGTGTGATACCGCTTGCGTTTTGAATCAGTTGCAATTGTATGCAGCCTTGTAGGCGTCAGTGGGGACTGCTGTAAACTTCGTATCTGCAACGAAGACATACTACCTCGTTCACTACCAGAATTTTCCCTCGTACTTATGCTGTCCTTATCGCGTTCCAGCTGCACTGATGCACCATCCTCTATCGACAGTATGTTGTACTGATGAGTTTGTATGGGAGAGTCGCTTGTCACGGGATGCACTCGCCATGTAAGCAGCGATCCGTTGTTTTGTGCATTGCGAAAGTGTGATGAAGTGTAGCTGCTCCTCTCACTCCCACTGCTGTCCTTTATGGAACTTTCTTTTGGCACTGTTTTTGAATCGTTGTCTGATGGTGGGTCTTCTAGAGTAACTGTAATAGACGTTGAAAACTATTGAATTTTTGAACTAAGTTGGCTTAGGTGTTCTAGTGTACTTCAAAAGATAAGAAAAATAATTATTGTCATGTAACTTTGATTAACTCAATTTATTATAAGACCTACTGCTTAACTAGCAGTAATCTAGGAATTATTTTATCAATACTTCATCTTCCATTCATTTCTATTATAAAACTTACTAATATGTTCATTTTTTTAATTCAACTTTTGAGAGCGTATAAAACTATTTTATTTGTATCTTTGTAGTTTATTATTCGTCACTAGATTACTTTTATTGTATATTATTTCTATGATTTAAAGAATTATTTTATATTCAGTTTTTGTAAGGTTGTATCTTTTGAAATACAATACAATACAATTTATCGAAAAACATCATCGAAGGTATATAGGCCTACTAATGAATGTAATGAATGAATGAATGTACTTAACAATACTATCATGCAACAACTCTAAAGATGAGAAAAATTCAAATCAATTTAGCAGGAATAAGAAAAAATTCAATTCACTTAAAAATGTAAAAGGAATTCGAAAAAAATCCACTCAATTCATGAAGAGTTTTATAAACACTTTTATGAAATAAAAGTTTAAGGCAAACATTGACCAATAGTATGCTTATATGAATGCAATACAGGATGCTCAATAAATGTAAGACTTGATGTATGAATGCAATATAGTATGCTCAATAAAAGTAAGAATTGACTCTTGAAACAGAGTTTTATATTTTGCAAATTTTCTATTTGTATATTTGAATAGTATACGGTTGATTTGCAATTTGCATATTTCAAAGAACTAGATATTTATTTGTCATTCTGTTTCCTGCCATTTTCTTTGTCCTTGTCATTGGAGAGAGAACTCAAAGACTTTTTAAAACTAACTTCAACAAATACAAATGAACTAACGAGCTAAATTCAATCTATTTTCAGCCCTTCAATATTTATAAATATAAAAAAAGCGCAATATTATTACATTGTTTGTCTTCATTTGTGTTGTCAGGAGGATTCTGCTGGAAACAGACCGAGCTTCGATCACTGACGGGGTCCTGACTGCAGGGCGTCGGTTGGCCACTCACTTGCATCAATCCCTGATTGTTCATCGGCGTCAGATTCATCAGAAGGTCCTGAAAATTCAGTTTCTGCTGTATTTATCTTTCAACAAACAATGGATGATTTCAATAACCAATAATATGTAATCTATATATATAAAAATGAATGTCTGTCTGTACGTATGTATGTATGTATGTATGTATGTATGTATGTATGTATGTATGTATGTATGTATGTTCCCTATAGACTTCAAAACCACTTGACAGATTAGCATGAAACTTTGGGAATATGTTGTGTGAATATTGAGGATGGTTTCTGACCATAAATTTTAATAGAAAAGCTAATAATTACTATTAATTAATCCATTTTATAGACCTAACCTACTGAACTTGCCGGCCAAACAGCTGATAGAAGTCAACAGTTTTTAATCATATGGCAGGCCCCTTAGCGGCGTTATTTACGCTGTCTTTGAACAGCAAAAGACTTTGCACTTTGCATGTAGGCTACCGTGCAGTCGGAGCCTTGCAATATGTAGGAAACATACGACTGGGTATGATGAAATGTAATTAATTATGCCAGGTTGATGACATCTGTTAACCAATGAAGTGCTAGCTAGAAATTTGAAATGCAACCTCAGCGGGAGGTGGCGAATAATAAAATAAAAAAAACCCTTATAGTCGTAGGAGGTTTAAATTTGAAATGTTTCTCCATTCAGAGGTGGTGATTAAGAAAACAACGAAGCCTCTATGATCAGCTGGAAGAGCCCTAGGACTAACTTCTTTCCTAATTTGAAATGTAACCTCAGCGGGAGGTTGCGAATAATAAAATCAAGGAGAATTTTTATGAGAACGCAGCAAAGCGCGTCGAGCCAGCTAGTATGTAATACTTTTTTGTTCGGAAAATACAGTAGAATAGAAAAAATCGACCTCTTTCCCCATTTCACTACTTTCCACCATTACACAACTCTCACACCTTCAAATTCAGTATGTATTTTCTACTCATCGAGGATGTGATTCAGGTCCTGAAACGTGTCCGAAACTACTCAGAATCAGAAATGTAAGTTCTGTTGTAAAAGAAAGTTTATATTCATTAACATCGTTATCAACCAACAGTTCTAACAAGGATGAAAACCACAGAAGATATAGGATAAGAATATAGTGTTTTTTTATTGCGGATGATACCCATGTGTATCGAAGCCATCCAGAGTTTTATTTAATTACAAGCGCTCCACTCAACCAAGCTAATAATAAAAAACTAATTAATTAATAATAAATAATTCGTTGAGACCAGACGTAGGCAAACTTTTCAAGAAGAGGGCCAGATGAAATGAGGGATTATGTGAGTGAGTCAAAAAATTGATCAATACTTATTTTTATGAGATCAGTAATTTAAAATGTTAACCTCAATGATGATTATTCTCAATAATTAAAAATGTAGTAGAAAGTCTTTTGTTTAACCCACGAAGGGAGGTAATGATCCAAGTGAGAAGTTCAGCTTTTCATGCAATCTGATTCTTAAACTTATTTTTATCAAAGTGGAGGGTTACTTCCCCGGAAATTCTTGGAAAATTGGCACTTGAAAGCAGTATTTCAGGACAATCGTAGACATAAATTCACTTATTTGAACACAAACATTTGAAATTAAAATCTCACCCAAAGTGGATGAAATTCATTTAGTGACTCATATTATATTGAACGTCTCACTAATAATCATGATATTTATTTAAATCGAAGACTTTTATAATTAGTTTCTCCCTCAGAAAAAACAAGTTAATAAGTTTGTTTTTAATGCTTAGGTAGATTCACTTATTTTTTTCCCAAAGAATTTTAAAAGCTTAATTACTTTTTTTTCTAGGTTACGTCTTGGAGACTCCAGTTAAGAAGTATAAGACAAGTCAGATTAACAATTATACTATTCTAGTTACTATAATTACTATATCAATTAGTTGAGGTGAGGCTTAATTTTGATATGAAAGGAACTCTTGTACACTATAAAAAGAATTTATGCCGAAATGATTTCAAAATTGCATTGAGATCAAACATTCAAGTTGAACCTTTTTTTAATAGAATGACACCGATAATAATACTAACAATTTTCAATGTGTGAACCTTTTAGTATTGAATACCGTAATCAATAATGAAACTAGATTCTTAGTTTATTTATTAGTTTCAACAGAAAGACATTTGCTGCTAGAGATTTGAAAATTAGGCCTCCATTGTCATAATACAGAAGTAAAACTGAAATTCCTGTCGATTTTCCATGTAAGCGGTGGCCCAACTCATTTGTAATTTTAACTCATTTTCAACACTCAGTGCAAACTCAGATGCTATAATATTGTACTTTAAAGCGAAGAAAGCAATGAATAAGTAATCGTTATTCTAATTCAGCTACCGGTACGCAATATATATATTTTTATATCATAATTTCTTTGACATGTGTGACTTTTGTGTTTATTCAAAAGCATGTAGCGGGCCAGATTAAACTAGCTCGCGGGCCACACTTGGCCCGCGGTCAGTAGTTTGCCCATTACTGGTTTAGACAGAGTAACTATTAGAAAGAATGCCTAATTAACGGTATTTCATCATCATGCAGTTGAATAATGAACATTGAAATTTGTATTCATGTTTTACTACAATAAACATCATTATCTTCTTTTTATTGGTTAAAATGATGCTGTGCAATACTTTAATAAACGACAACTTCTACACGGATTGAATTTTTTCAAATGCTATTTCTAAATTATAATGAATTTGCTTCAGCTGAATCGTTACACACAGTATTATAATAAAATTATATGCTTTAATCACTTGAGTATTACATACATAATCTATTTTCAATTTTTCTTGAGGATGCAGCCCACATAGGTCTGAGACCTGTGAGTTGGATGATGGTAATTGATGGGTTGAACCTACATATTTAGATGGGTTCCGAACCACTGGGAAGTGATTTTACAGCACAGAACAGTTTTTTCGCTGACTCTTACAAAGAGATCGTAGCTTATCTTTATCTGATTGAACAGATACCTGATACGGCTCACGGCTATCACTTCCCAGTTCATTAGGAAATATACCAAACGAGCCTCCACTAATTATTCATGCAAGCTTGTTCATTAATACACTTGTTGGTTGAATAGGCTATGTAGTTATATAAGTATGAAACGAAAAGGTTTCAGTCTCAATAATGAGTTTACCTTCATGTTGATTGTCACCGAGAAAGGATTCTTCAGTATTGTAGTTGGAGAGCCTTGCAGTTTTTGCCTTCGGCTCAAAAATAAAATAATGATGAATACACCAAGAAGTAACAGCATCACTGCCATAAGTATTCCAATGATAATCTCTGCATATCCTTGATTATCTCTTGGAGCTGCAACTGTTGAAAAAAAGGTTTTGAATAAATCATTGCAATGAGAGATAAAAGTTTATTCTTATATGATTTTCACCGTCTTATGTTGATGCGGGCAGGTTATTCAATATTCTTGATTTTCTCCCAATTTAGAACGATTTGAAGCACTTCTCTTGAGACACTACTACTTCATCAATGGCTGTATAAAGGCTGAATAAAGAAAATACTGTCTGTATTCTAGCAGATCTTATATTGCGAGTGCTTTGACTGTATAGGCTTGATATTGGGTAATTATGTATTACAAACATATGTTTTCTACATGACTACTAAATATAATATAATATCTACTAGATTATTTATTGAAAGACTGAGAAACCGAACATCAATCCCAAAAACTAATCAAAAATACTGTAATCTGTAATATCAATGTTGATCAATTATGTGAAAAATACAATATTTCAAAAGAAATTTGAATTGTTCAATATTCGTGATTATCAGCTACACTTACTGGTTTCAAAAGTATCCCACGTGGGATCCACTGAATGCATTATAATCTCTTCATCCTGCTCTTCTTCTTCCATTTGGTCAGACGTGTAGTTCGATGGTAAAATATCTGAAAAATAGAAACAGCAAGTTTAAAAAATATGGAAATCCCATAAAAAAGGAGAGAGAAACAATATCATTATATTCCAATTTAATATTATATGTTCGTTTGAAGAGAATGACAATTGAACAAACTGACAACTATACATAAACAGAATTTATTAATTTCGAATTCCTTTAAGTGCTATTAGTTTATACTGAAGACTTCCGCAATGGCGGATATTGACAACAGTATTGAATAGCTGATGGAAATCGATGAATGCTACTGTACAAAAATATCAGTCACCACCGGGAATCGAACCACGGACCTCCCAATTGCCGGTCGGGCGCCTTAACCACTAGACCATGGAGACCTTTCTGCACAGCAGCATTCATTTTTAACCACGGAGGTCCGTGGTTCGATTCCCGGTGGTGACTGATATTTTTGTACAGTAGCATTCATCGATTTCCATCAGCTATTCAATACTGTTGTCAATATCCGCCATTGCGGAAGTCTTCAGTATAAACTAATAGCACTTAAAAGAATTCGAAATTAATAAATTCTGTTAATATGATATATTATGGAGTAGGTGGATTTTTCACACTATGTAACTATAATATCGTAGAGAAAAGAGTTTTTTTCAAGTGAATTCAACTACTTGCAGTCAAATTTTTATTAAGAATAAGTAGAATTTACTTACTCTGTAACTTAAAAAAGTAAATATTAACAAAGCATTTTGTCATGGAACAAGAAATCAAGGAAGAAAAGAGTTCTTTCTTCAATCTATGGTTATTTTTACTGCAGAAATGACGTTAAAAGTAAAGATCAAGTGGAGAATAATTGATATGAGAACTTATTCCATCAAATATCTTTCACAGCTCTATTTATTGCATAATATCTTTTAGGGATTGTTAGTCCAACTTGATTGCCAGTTTTCTCCGGTCTTTTTATTTTAATGTCAAATCTAATGCTGGGCAAAAAAGTAAATGCAAAAACATGCATATAAGCAGTGGAGGATGATTTAATAAGAAGAATAGTAATATTAATCAATTCAAAAATTATACAAACCGGAATCAAAAGTGACTTCACTGAGTAGTAACCATTCAGATGCAAAGAAGAGTCGAATTCGAACAAATTTGCCAACGCTGTTGTGCAGTTGTATTGTGACATTTCTGGCATTTTCAAGCATCTCATCAGGCATGTAATGATAGGACACTACTCGGCCGTTGTAGGCCTCTCCTGTGTTGCTGAATTGGATGCGCGCTTTCGAAAATACCTGCAATTTGATACAGTTATAAATGTTCATAATTGTTCTTCAGATTCATCATCATAATTTTTGTTTACCCTCCATATAGATAATTACAGTAGGCTGGAGTTCATAAAAACAAGTACAGATCCAGGTTAGCTGGTAAGAACGTGTAGATAACAGCATTGCAAGGTCATTAGTGTACGAAAGTTATCGTTATACATACATACCCAGACAGCCTCAAGTCAAAACTATAAGAACTTGCTACGCTTGTTCAAAATTTTTCTGAATATGATATTTTTACCTAATTAATACATACATGCTTTTTGAGAAACTTGGACCTTTCATAAGGTTCATTTAGCTGTTAATTTATGGAAATTTTGATAGAATTGTACGACTATTGAGAACAAACATGGGATCTAGGACTTTTTCTGTTGCTTCGAATTGGGCACTATAAAAGATAGAGGATTCAATTTCTAAATTCAATGGATTAAATAAATAAATTATTTACCCTTATAAAGACGTGAAAATCAGTTGATTGGAAGTAATTGCAACCAATATTACATCACATATAATTCCATGGGCCTAATTGCAAAAGTCACAATTATCCACATTTGCAAATTTTAAAGGAAACATGAAAAACCTCTAATTTCGATATAAATATGTTTTTTAACTTGATTTTTTTTCTGGATATGTACCGCAACGTCACAATGTGATTTTGAATACTATATTAAATCATACACTACCGTACACATGACTAAAAAAAGTAGCCTAACTTTGAAATATGCAGAAAGTGGCTTTTGCTCATGAAACTTGGAGAATGTCAGCTATGAACCTTAAATAAGTTGGATAATGTTTGACACAAGCTTTTTCAGACAGGGAAATATAAATTAAGAGTAATATTATTCAGATTAGGGTAGAATACATGTTCAAATACTAGTTTACACTTTGGCGCACAACTTTGTTTTTTAAATAAGTTACTGTTACAGTAACAAACGTACATATTACTGAAAAAGAATACATAGTCAAGGAACGTTAATTTTTTGTTGAAGGAATTAAATTTGGAAAAATATTCCTCCTCATCTGCTGGCATAATTTGAACTTTGGGCCCATCCAGGACATGGACGAAAAATCTTAAATCTTGATTAATTCACCAGTTTTCCCTATAATGTTTGGCCAAAAGAGAATTAACATCTCTTTTCTTTTGTGATGGAGTTGCCTTTGACCAAAATATGTGGAATTAAATTTTGGAGCTGCTTCCCTCTTTTGGTTATGCTCTTCTCCTATAGATGTATCAACTGGTTCAACACTTAGATCGGTAATTGTGCCGCAGATGTTAGCAAATAAAAAATCACTTGAAACTTCACCAAATTGTAGTATTATGTCTCCCGATCACAATTATCAAGTTTTTAAGTGTCGGTCTCAATTAAATAATTAATTATTCAATTTTGAAAACCTACCTTTCGAACAGAGCCCCAAAATGACTACCTTCAGCAATTAACTTTAATTGAGTGTTTAGAATGCATGAATCTTTGCAACACAATAATTTTCATTTTAATTTATTAATTATTTACTCATGCAATTTATCTACTTAATAATAAAGGCATTTTCAATTTGTTCCAAAATCTCATCACTTGATGCATTACATAACCTGTAGCCAGCTAGCCACAGATCCACAGCCTGGGTTTTAGGCTTTTGGATGTGCAAAGCCTGCAAACATTTCGCGCATGCGCAGAAGCGTAGTCTGCGTGAATGGAACGAAGTGGAATGGACCTGCTTAACCAAACCTTTCCTAACCTGGCTAGATGTGACTGAACCACCTTTGAAATACCTTTAAATATTTACCTTTAAACCTTTTAAATATTTACAGAGGTGGTTCAGTCACATCTAGCCAGGTTAGGAAAGGTTTGGTTATGCAGTTCTATTCCAGTTTCCACTGATGTTCTGATTTAGATGGCACTGATATAATCCATTGGCACTAATCCTTGATGGCACTCCATTGCTCTAACTATCTGTTCGTCTATGATGTTATGCTTAAGGCTTTTCAGAGCCGTATTTATGTTCAAAAGGTGAGTTTTTAATATTGAATAATTAATTATTTAATTGAGACCGACACTTAAAAACTTGATAATTGTGATCAGGAGACATAATACTACAATTTGGTGAAGGTTTCAAGTGATTTTTTATTTGCTAACATCTGCGGCACAATTACCCTTAGATCTATTATAATACTATCTGATTCAATTGATATTTAGAAATTTTATATATTTATCAATAGAAAGGAATGAAATCGAAAGATAACAATAACCTCAATTTTCTCTAGCTCTTGCTTTGCAAACATAGACATGCCGACTTACCGTCCTAACCTAGTTGACAGAACCACATGACAATATCACATTGGCAAAATAGAGCTCTCTCATGGCTGTGTGGAGAATGTTAGTTTTGCTCTGGAGTGCTTGGTGGGATATCATGGATACTGTGACTTTTGAATGCTACAGCATCCAGAATAAGCATAATTTTAATGAGAAAAATAATAATATATCGGAAACTCATTTTTCAAAAAAGTGGGGAATGTGACCTTTGCAGTTAGGTGTTCAAATATTTCTCATGTTGCACTTGTAAATTTGTTGGAGTTGTACAGGTTTTGCAGGCTGATACAGCTGTATCTGTATTTATGTTCAAAGCTTTAAATCAGGATAGAATGAATCAAGTGGTTGATTGAAGCTAAATAAAATGCTTCTTTAAATGGACGCCATTCTTTAGACAACCTAGGGAGGCTTTTTTACTGTAAAATAAATTCTACTAAGTTTGTCTCCTATTACAAAAATGTGTTTTTGAATGCTCATAGGAGCCGATAATATAGAATATGCATTAGAAAACTACTCAGTCTAGGAATTTTGATTTCAAACTTAGGAATATCTGAAACAAAATTTGAAAATATTTAAAATTGTTTGTTTTTTCTGAACGAAAGTATTATTGAAATGAACTGAAAAAGATTTTCAATTTGATGATGTTGGAATATAGCAGACGAAGGCTTGGTTTATCACTCTTCAAAATGTAAGATAATCTCCAACCGGAAACTTCATTTGTATCAAATCTCAACAAAAAATGCATCTAAAAATCTTCCAAGGGAGCAACAGAGAAGAGAGTAGAAAGAAATAGGCAGAAAAATTATGATTAATCTTCTGCTACACTGCTACAATTATTTTAACTTTTACTTCCACATGGTTTCATCCATCTCTTGAATATTTATTAGGATTGAGAATGCATTTTTAATCTTTCACCACCAAAAATTTAAAGCTCATCTTTCGCAGTACCTCAACAATTAGTGGAAGTGAGTTTTTTAGACAAATAAACCGATACAACGGAGTATCCAAGGACCCGACGAATTAAATACCATAATAATTATTAATGCATATGCACCATTCTTCTTCTTGTTCAACAGGCTCATAATATATCATGCATCAATATTTTCTGTTTTTTTTTTCAATTCGACGATTTAAAATAATTTAAGAAAAGATTTCAGCACAATCAAAAAAGAAAACGTCAACGCTTATACTGTAAAAAAATGAAGTTCATAATTGGGCTAATCATGAGCCATCGTAATTTCCAATGTTTTGATTTTCAAATGTCAACAGCAACAGTTCCCAATGTTTTGAATTTCACTAGCCTAAATTAGCCTAGAGCCAGCCGTTAGTGGAAATCTATTTTAGATCATAATTATTTTTATATTCAATCCCAAAATAAATAGCGATCTCACTTGGACTATGAGGAAGCTTCATACCAAGTTTCAAGAGTCCAGAATCTTTTTTCCAAGCGGTAGAGCTCGGACGGACGGATGGACGTACAACGATACGATTCCAATAAGGCACTGTCGAGTCCTTAATAGATTGATCAAGAGTTAAGAGTCATAACCCCAATCCCATTTGCTTGATTTTACATTATTGAGTGCTCTGAATTCAATAGTTGTATGATTATTTTTAAAATACCGTAGATTAATTAGTTAATTTTACCAAGAACCCCGCCAGCACATGTCCAAGATATTTAAAAAGCTTATGTTTTGAGAAAAATACTTATAAATTAATACAATTTAGCATGTATAAAACAAATTTTAAACCAAAAAAGAAACCGACTCCAATGAAATGATACTCAAGAAATAGATACTCGCGTACTAAAAAGTTTAAAGTAAATAAAGATTTTATTTTAAACAAAAACTTTAAATTTAATACAAGTAATCTTTTGAAGTCGGCGCCAAATTTTTAGTTGTTTTCAAATTTTGAAAACATGAGAAATTTCAAAAAGTCTATATTATGAAATATTTATCAAATTAGCAAATCAATATAACATATAAACTAAAGTACCGTAACTAAAACTCGACCTATAAGAAAAGTTAATAAACGAAGTAAAATCCTACAACTCACTAATTAATCTAGAATGTTCTATTTAGGAAAATTATAATATCGAAAGCCTTCTAAAACTGAAATGTCCTTTAATTCGTCATTTTAAAGAATTCGTCATTTCACTGGTTGGGATATCGAACTGCAACCAAGCGGTCCCTTTCAGAATATACCTATACACTGAAAAATTAGGTCTAATAACTATGAAGAATATTTTAAATATTTTATATTCAACTTTTTAAATATATTTCACATATTTTTCAACTCATGATTTAAACTATATAACCTTATTCGACTCCATAACATGAACTAAATTATTTACAATGATCATAAGAACAGAACTATATTATTCTTCTTATTCTTATAATTCAAATTAAGTTCACCTGAAACGGGACATTACAGACTTGTTTCACACATAACCGGCTTTGGGTAACCTGTGTCGTTTACCCTGCATAATATCAATATTGCATTGCATCATATGATTTCGAAAATCGAAACCCATGCTTGGGTAATGAATCGGATGATGGTGATTGATGAGTTGGAACTACAATTTTAGGAGGGTTCCGAACCACCGGGAAGTGATTCTACAGCAGAAAACAGTCTTTTTGCTGGCCAATCCAATCGGTCACCCTTACAAAGAGCATCTAGGAGTTTCGTAGCTTTTCTCTGATTGAACAGATACCTGCTACGGCACTCGGCTATCTGATTCCCCAAGGAATTGGTTCATTCTTTCAAGAACATTGTGTACAAAGACTGGAAAATTTATGAAAAATTTCAATTCAGTTGGCAACAGTTAAATTTATTGATTTTTGGATACAATTAAATTATTTTGAAGTAAAAACAATCCTATTATTGAATTCAAAATAATTCTATTTTGAATTTGAATTAAATTCCTTTTTCAATAGATTCTTTTGTATCTATTGGTGTTTTCACACTCAAAATACAGACAAATCAATAATTTGCGATAAACCTATTCCTAAATAATAAAGTTAAAGGCTTACACTGTTTAAAACGGGAAAGCGAATTGAAATTTCAATTTCCCTCTTTTCAACCAGGCCAAGCCATATGCAGCAGCCTTTTGACATTACTTTATTACAACTCTGGTTAGAAAAAAAATAGTCGAACGGACCCCAATTTTGGTGGCAGAACTTTTCCCATCACACGTCTGTCATCGGCTTCGATTTGTGAAGCGACCGCCGCCTATTGAAACGGCGTGGTAGTCCAGTCGATGCCACTAATTTTTGTACGGTTTGTTTGTCCGTCAAAAAAGAGCGTTGAGCGTTTGTTGCCTCTGCGTATTTTTCATTTCCACGCCGATAGATTTCGCTTAAATTCGGCTTCGGCGGCGGTCTCTGAAATAGTTGACACTTGACAATGATTTATTGTTAACCGAAGCCGTGGTCCGTGCGCGAAACTGGAATAATTTATTCGCACGTCGCGATATGCGGAGCCAGAACTAGATCGATATTTTGCAATCGTACTTGGCGCGCTACGGTCTAGCATTTAATCCTTGTCTCTATGAGCTCAATTAATTATTCATTTGTCTCACAATCGCTAAGCAATATCGCTAACTGTAGGTTAATGCCTAACTGGGCTTACTAACTGGCGCGGTTTTGACAGCATACAGCAGGCACAGATTTATCTTTTGAAAAGAAGCAAGTTCATATTATTATTTTTTTTTGAGGATGAAGCCCACATAGGTCTGAGACCTGTGAGTGGGTAATGAGTTGGATGATGGTGATTGATGAGTTGGACCTACAGTTTTAGGTGGGTTCCGAACCACCGGGAAGTGATTTTACAGCAGAGAATTTATATTATTTATATATTTATATTACTATTATTATCATCATTACAACAAGTAAGTATAATATTACAATAAGTAATGATAAGTATTATTGGTTAAGTTTAGTCAGATATTGTTTTGTTGTCTGTGAAGGCTGATTTTATTATTTTCGTTGCTCGTCTAGTTAAGATGTAATAAATTATAGTTATTCGGAATCCACTCTGAAACTTACATAATTTTTGCAGGACATAAATGAAACGGCGTGGTAGATCTATAGAGTCGTAACATTATAGGGCTTTAGAATTATGAATACTATTTTGAGAACCATAGAACTGTAGAGCTAGAGAACTATTGTGGATAGAAATAGGGCTCTATGTAGAACGACCTAAAAATGTGTGGCTTCTATAGAATAGATTGAATAGCTAGAATAGATAGAATAGCTAGAATAGATAGAATAGCCAAACATGTAAAGTAATTCCAGCCATCTGGGAAGTTTTTTTTTTTTTTTTGAGGATGAAGCCCACATAGGTCTGAGACCTGTGCGTGGGTAATGAGTTGGATGATGGTGATTGATGAGTTGGACCTACAGTTTTAGGTGGGTTCCGAACCACCGGGAAGTGATTTTACAGCAGAGAACAGTGTCTTTTTTGCTGGCCAATCTAATCGGTCACCGTTACGAACGGGACCTACGAGAACGCAGCTTATCTCTCTGATTGAACAGATACCAGCTACGGCTCGCGGCTATCACTTCCCTCAAAGTTTGTTGATACACTTTTATTATCTTTTGCACTGTATTAAACTAAATTTTGACACTAAATAACTCTTAATATTGGAATACTATCTAGTGTCTTTTCTGTTGCTTGTGGTGGAATAAAAATGATTTGATTTGATTTAAAAGCTAGGGTAGCACACGAAGCGTTCGCCAAGCGTTACAGGCGTCAAACTTCATGAAAAATTGTCTGCCATTGGCTGAGGCGGAACAGTAATAGCAACTATTATTTTATTTTTATAACCCTTGAGGTTTATGACACTTGGCGAATTTATAGCTGCTATACCTTATAGCTACTTGTGAGGACGAGCTTACAGGGCAAGTTCTACTACCGTACTAGCCTATATAGTAGGTACTTTGAAAACAAAATGGGTTTTTAAATAATAGAGGAATATTTACATACCTGAGCGCCTTTACTGAAGTAGTTATTGGTAAACAAATTGACAGCACTGAAATTTCTAACATTGTCGAATTCAAAGACGAGCTCAATGTATCCTTTTGGAGAGAAATTTCTGCGCCAGCCAACCCATCCGTTTCCTGGAACGATTAAAAAGTAATTTTGAAGAAATAAGCTATACTAGTACTACATGGAACCTTATTTTTCTTTAAAAATACGGATAAATAGTAGACAATATCAGTTTTCTCAGTTTTCAACTTCATCAGAATGTTATACTCTTCATGCTACCCATTATTATTATTATTCAAGATTAGCGTTAAACAAAGGCTTTTTAACTAAAAAATTAAATTAATAAAGCTGGTCTCTTGTTAAGCCCTTCATTCCAGTCAGTTGACTAAAGATTAAACTGCACATCACATAATACCTTGTAGTTTGGACAAATTTTAAAAATTAATTAATCGGAATTTGTTAGTTTATTGTTCTAGTGCCTTGAATTACAACAATTATTGTTACAAATTGAGCACTATTTTTTTTAGGGACAAGTAAGTTTGTCAGGAATAAAGCCTTGAACTTTAAACTCTGTTCAAGAAAAATATTGAGGAAAAATATTTCTTTTATCTGGGAGCTGAATGGTGTAATATATTTTTGGCTGTTTATGCCTTACTCTCTACTCTCTCTTTGTTGTTTGAGCACGCTAATATTAGTATGAATATTTTATTTATGTATTTCCTTTCAGAAAGTATTTTTGTTTTGTTATTTCTCAAAAAAAAAATTCTCTTCTGTTATTTGTACAGTGTTATAGAATAGGTTTGGTTCATTCTTTATTTAATTCTGTAAGTTGAATGGCTAAACTTCCAATACCAACAATTGTTATCTTGAATGTCATTTGAATCGTACTTTTTGCGACTTCCACCAGCGGTCAAAGACTTTTCTTTTGCTGGTGGTGCCTGAACCAAAATTTTAGTTTTTTTTTTTATCTCTGGTTAGTTGGGTTTCTATTATTTCCTTTATGTTAATTTGTAGCCTTTAAACTATTGTGTTGTAAAGGTGTGGCAATGAACAATTGAATTGAATTGTTCTTCTACCTGTTATTTGAATTGGATGACTAAAATGTTTTGAAATATTAGATTTTTCACTTTTAATCGATTTCATCATAATATCAGAATACATGCATATAGAAGAAAGAATAACGTTTAATATTCACCGCTTTAGCTGTCTGATACAAAGGAAACTTCATCAGAATTTTATACTTCATGCTACTCATTATTCAAGATTAGCGTTATATAAGTGGAATTCAAAGTAGGCTATTTTATACAATTCATTCAGTAACTACTCCAGAAAGACATTCAGGTAACTTTTTATTTCATAATTAATTATTATGATTAGAATGATAATAATATTATTATCATAGTAAATTAATATTAATAATAATAATAATTATAATTATAATGATAACAATAATGAGTGCATTTAGAATTTATTTAAACATTCTAAATACAAGCATTAATAATAATAATAATAATAATAACAACAATAATGAGGGGAAGTGATAGCCGAGTGCCGTAGCATGTATCTGTTCAATCAGAGATAAGCTACGAAACTCCGGAGCATCTTTGTAATGGTGATCGAATGGATTGGCCAGCAAAAAAGACTGTTCTCTGCTGTAAAATCACTTCCCGGCGGTTCGGAACCCACCTAGAACTTTAGGTCAAACTCATCAATCACCATCATCCATCCAATTCATTGCCCACGCAAAGGTCTTAGACCTATGTGGGTTTCATCCTCCAAAAAAATAATAATAATGGTAATGATGGTAATAACACTAGGCACATTGACCTTTTCCATAGCCGATGTCAAGTTTGAAATTGTCTCCACCATAAGTGCCATCCACTAGACGACCAAGTCCACCAAAGAGAAAACCTTCTTTGGAATCTCCATCGTACGACAAGTCGGCCAGATCATGTCCAGGTCCCCAAGTCGGGTCTTGAGTTATGCTGTAGCTCACAACACCGTCTGAAATACGACAATATAATAGAGGGTTAAATAAAATATAAATAGTAAATAATTCATACAATTAAGTAACATAATCGAGTATAAAATGATTGAAATTGGAAAACGTCAGAACTTATAAAATGCTTCAATCATAATTAATTGAGATAATAGAGGATTGAATGCTTAAAATAGGAGAAAGTCAGAACTTATAAATGCGGACACAAACATAGCATTGAAATTCGTCAACAATAAATACACAGCTTATTACATTCAAACATAGCCTATATTATTCGAAATATTATAACTTCACCTCAGATTAGGTATATCTTACTTAACTTTACTCACTTAGGTTTACTTAGCTAATCAGGGACTAAACTATTTCCTAGATAGATTAGTTCACCAACTAATTAGCATTGCAATAGCAGTACTTCTGTTACAGGCTTACAACTCGAAAACTAATTAAGATATCGTTGTAATTTTCATCGCATTTGATACCCAAAAATGTCATATACATTTTTTTGAGTACATAGACTAGTTTTTCAGTAATAATTGAATATATACAAAAAATGCCACCACAAACCACAAAAACCAACTTCAAGTGATCATATACATATATGTATTTCTTCGCGTTATTGGTTGTGATGTTCCTCACAGAACTTATGGATAATTCAATTAGCTTCAGAACGATGTGTCTATTGGTTCGAGTTATGGTCTCATAGTGAGTGATGAAATAGTATCGTCTTAAAGTAAATAATTAAACTGAGGAAAAATACTTCCAACTAGTACACACACATTATGTTGTGCTACAATTGTTTTGGTCTGTTGTGGAGCATCATCAGATATTGCTGATCCCAACGGACATTTGGATGACAATCTATCATGAACTTCAACTCACACACCCTCTTTGACAGAATCATTATAATTCAAAACCATTTTTTTTTTAATCAAATATAGACGTCGATGAATGTTCCTTTTTGCTTAGGTATTGGCTATTTTGCTATTAGGTATTGGCGGTGAATTGCGAAACATGGATGGAACCACCGCTGAATGCTCTTTTATTGAAAAAATATATATATTTAAATCGTTTCAATAGCGTTTTTTTCAAATTCAAATTCTTTATTGCCAAAATCCTGTTAACAATTAATCAACATAATTTATACATTTTTTCTTTGGCGTCATTAGCCAAGCAATGCTTGTTCGCTAACGTCGAGTTCGACATATATTCTTTCTCTGAGATAGCTGGAAAACAGTGTTTTAACCGTTCCTCGAATACCACAAGACTCTCCAATTTACCCAGAATAATGCAATGAGGTATGGTATCGAAAGCCTTAGCTAGATCTAAGAATATAGCTAGTGTCCTCTTATTACTATTGAAGTAAAAATGTATAATATCGACCAAGCGCAGATTTAATACTGTTTTAATACTGTAATTGATGTACAAAGATAAAAAAGCAGGTTGAAAAAATTATCATTTGTTACAACGTTCTAAATGGTTATTACGAGAGACTGTGTCTTTTATTCGAACATCGTGAGCATTATAAAGTCTACCTAGTTGACTCCTGTATCAAGAAGCCGTGAACAGTATTTTATTACTCAAACGACGAACACTGCCGACTAAATCTTGAGCAGATAATACAATTTGCCGGATATTGAAAATCGCTTACACCAGATCAGGTGGGATGGGCGCACACGTGAAATCAATCGGGAAGAATGGACTGCTGCTAGTTGATGGGGACGTCGGGCTTTTATGACAGGCTTGTTGCCAATTGTAGCAGGTAGCAACGAACGGCGCGCCCCAAGCCCCAAGTTTTGACGTAATCGGGTGGGAGGGGTACAGTACGCGGAAACGATACGGCAACTGACTCACAACTCCGTTCAACTTATTCTCTTTTCCTTCTCCTTTTCTTGATAGCTTTTCTCTTGACTGGCAAACATAGAAGAACGAGAAGGAAGAAAAAGGGAGAGAAAGAAGAAGAAGAAAGAGGAGGAGAAAGATGAAGATAAAAGAAGGAAGAAGATAAATAAAGTATAAAGAAGAATGAAGGAGAAAAGAAGAAAGAAAAAGTAGAAGAGGAATGGAAAGTTGAAGGAGAAAGAGGAGAACGAAAAAGGAGGAAAATAAGATGATGAAGAGGAAGAAGGTAAAAGGAAAGGAAGAAGAATGAAGAAGGAAATAATGAAGAAAGAGGAAAAGGGGGAGGAAAAAAGGAAAAGAAGAAGAGAGAAGAAAGTAATAGAAGGGAGGATGAGGAGGAGGAGTAGGAGGAGGAGTAGGTGGAGGAGTAGGAGGAGGAGTGGGAGGTGGAGGAGGGGGAGGAGGAGGATGAGGAGGATAAGGAGGTTGGAGAGGATGAAGAGGAGGAGGAGAAGAAGGAGGAGAAGGAGGAGGAGAAAGGAGAAGAAAGAGGAAGATAGAAAAAAAAGAAGGGAGAAGTTTAAATATGACTGTGACAAGTTTTGCCGACTGTGTTCAGAGTTCTCATCAGAGCCCTCATATCTATCATTGCAGCTGCTTGTGTTGCATTGGCAGTCGTCACCAATGCTCACGTCCCGAATCTATCAGCAGAGCAAATGGCGCTTGCTCCCCGGGGCCCCGGGGGACATCCCTCCACTCACCTACACCCTACACACACTGAAACCGATAACCTGAAAGTTGTCCTCCCGTTCAGCAGTTATCTTCAGTCCAGTACGGTGAGTGAGTGACTTGCCAGCGCTTTTATACGCTACACCTCACTCTTTGTTTCGCCAATGAAAAACTGAAAAGAATTTTGCTGCTGAAAGTTCAACTCCTCGGAGATGGAAACATAGATATATTTATAGCATATATCCCGCAGAGATATAGATTTCCTAGATGAAATTCCGCCTTCCCATAAACCGGATTGATGAATATAATCTGTGATAATTCGAAGTGACACACCTCATCATAGAACCTATAGATTTTAGGATTCGACCCTTATATAAGTTTAGAATCAGTATGAAAACTTTGCATTCAAAACAATGCAGATACGGCATGCCAAATACACTTTATGCATTTCAAACTTATTTAAATAAATATAGTCTACTGCATGTACTTTGAATAGAAGGGTAAATTGAATACCAAAATAATAAGTTGACTCTTCCAATAACCATCTCAACATCTCAACGAATTATTTGTTACACAAAAATTGATACCTAAATCAATTCTAAAGAAACCTAGATTATACACAACCAATGTGGATTTAGTAACTTTGAGGCAATAGCAAGGCAATTATACGTAAAAAATTTAATTGACTACATAATCAAATATAGATCCTACTTCCCCATTACTCTGAACTCTATGGTTAATAGTTACAGTTTAAGAGACACCGCAAATAAATATGTCACTTATAATACTAATATTGAATGTATTAATGTTAATATAAATTTATATAAGCACCAAAATCATAAACTTAATTTCGGAACACTTTCTCATGAATACTAAAAGTACCAGGAAAACTAAACAAGAGATAAAAAACCGGATTTCTAGAAATTATTTATTCAATCTTGATGTCTGAGATCCGAGTTTCTGCTCTGACTGATTTTGAGTGTACTGATATGAGATTGTGGACTCGACTCGCTTATTATTTTTGTCTTCTCTCTCACACTCTCTTCCCCTCTTTTCCACCTGTACTCATCTTCAGGGTCGTTCCTCTACATCATCTCCTTTTACCACTTTTCTCTTTCTACTACCCGCCTGGTACATGGGAAGCCATAGTTGGTTGGGTATTCTCCTCCTCTTTCCTCCCTCAAGCACACTTCACCACAGAGTCAGTTTTTTATATTGTTGTTTTGTTATTTTATGTCTTTGTCAAACCTCATTATTTGCATTTTGTATATTTTTGTGTGTGTGTGAATAAATAAATATGAAAATTTGAAATATTTATTCAAATAGTGGCATCAAATTCGAACTCTATTGTCAAAATTAGATCGTTGTCAGGGTAGGAGCCTATAATTTAGAAAGTATGTCCCTCACCCTCTTGTATTTAATAATGCGCTTCAAACTCGATTCAGGATAACGTAAAAATCAGTGGAGATATCAGCCCTTTCAAAATTATTATGATATAATACGCCAACTTAAAAGCTGCCTATCAATTTTTATTGCTTGAAACATGCGTTAAGAATTCATCCGGGCTCATTTATGTGCGAACAACAAACGCGGGCATAATTTGACACGCTGAGTAGCAGGCAAAAGTGTTAAACTTTTAGCCGGCAGTATTTCTCAACACATTCAAAATTGGCGTTTGCTAGGCGAGGAACAATTAAAACTTTTCTATAGTTGTTGGAACTTTATCGATGGATCTAATAACAGTGCAGTCTGTTGCCTCTGGCAGTAGCTCCACTTGTAGTTGGTACATGAATTTGCGAAAACTCCCGGAAACAAAAAGCAACACAATAATGGCTTGAACATTGAGTGGTGTTATTTATAACAATTTCAATTATTGGTTCAAGCCAGTATAACTTTGTTGAAAAGGCGGCATACTGTACTATAAAAGACCGTTGAGCATTGAATTCAGTAGATCTATATTTTGAGAGTTCAAACTAGAATTTAGATTATCCTACAGCTTTAGATTATCCTACAGCTTTAGATTATCAAGTAGCGAATCAGAAGTAGTCCGGAACTGAAATGAGTGAAACTATTACTGTTAAATAAGTTGCAGTATGTGTAGGCTATGGGTGATTGTGTTAATAGAGGGTAGAAACTTCAGTTGGATGGTGAAATTAGTGAGTTTATTATGTTAATGATTTCTAGAATAACTTGAAATTGTTTATAAGTTTCTAAAGAAACTCTACAGCGAGGGTTTATTTAAATTCAAAATTGAATAAAGTTGATGTTCTATTAGGTATAACTTATTCATTAATCTTCTTTGTCTTGGTGATGACATTGTGGGAGATATTCATAATGAATGAGACTTGATGTTGTCACAATCACATTAATTATGAAAGAGACGAGATAGTTTCGACATTCAAGTGTAAACAAAAATTTCAAACGTGAACTGAAGTACAGAGCAGCTCCAAAAATATACCGTATTAAAATGAATACTATTGGCTGATGGAGTGAGAGGCTCTATTCTACGTTGGCTGCCTGTGATTGGCTGAGAGTAGACACACCTACTTCCTACTAGTCTCGAGTGGCTCACTCACGAGACGCGTCTCGAAAATAAATTATCTCAAGACTTCCCTCCAAACTTATCGAAACAAAATTCTAAAGAGAATAAGTTTTATGCTCAATGAATACAGTTTTTCTGTTTTGAAATTTTATAACCCATAAAATATGTGTTTCAGGCTTTTTACAAATGTCTTATTGTCATGACCTAAAAGTTACTGAACACCAACTTGGTTGATTATAATCTAGGTTTATTTGGAATACTTCAGTTATAAAATTTAGAGTAATAAATATAGCGTAACATAATCGTAGCGTAATTATTAATTTTAGCATATAACTAATAAATTCAGGCGGTTATTAACATAGTAGCTGATCTCCCCTTAATATGTTCATGCTATACATGTATTGATTGTACTAGTGTATAATAAAACATTATAATTATGGTAGTGTTTGCCGTTGGAGAAAATATTATTTATTAATTGTTATCATATATAGGCCTAATTATTATTATCATCATTACAAGAGCACATAAGCTTTTTCTAAATAATTTAATCACGCCAACAATCCAGCTCCCAGTTCTTCATGTCCACAATCGATTCCCAATTAAACCTCAGGGGCAAAAAGCTAGAAAATAATAACGTTCGTCATTGTCCAATTATCATTTCACTAATGACAAAAACAACTCTGAATGGAAAACTATTGGGGAAAATGATTGAGACCCCATGGAAAGCGAACCTGATTGCGTTGTGTCGATAATTGAAAAACGAGGTCGAGGTCAAAAGGTTTCTTCAATAAAAAACCTCAGAGGAAGGTAGTCTACATACAGTGGTGACATTGCCATTCAACTCGGCTGGATGTGGAGTGGTGGCAAAGAAGGGAATGGGGAGAGAAATCGAGTGAAAGGAAATAAGGGAATAAATGTGCAGGATAGAGAACGATTGACAATGAATCGGGAAGCCCGTGGTGAGGGAAATTTGATAGCGGAGCATTTTCAATCTATTGATTTCAGCGTCTATTGTTTGCTCAACAATCCCGTTCCGACTCTCTATAGATCGTTTTAATATTCTACCGCTATTTTCCATTTCTTGTTTCCTCAAAGTGGAACGGCGGATCCGCGCGGTTGCAAATAATAATTCAACCAATCCCCGATGGGGTTTCCAATCACTTAAAATTAATGCACAATATATACAGGTACTTGGTAACAAGCCGACATAGCATCTCTAAGTCATTCATGATATGCGAGGAAGCTGATTTCGTTCCGCGTAGGTAGGGAGCTATAATATAAATAAATGAATGGTATTATTACCGGAAGTTTAAAGAATTCATGACTACTAACTACCGTTAAACGGAATTTTGATTGAGTTTCATCATTAACAAAACATGGTGAACCATTGTTTAATTTAAACGAAACAATCAGTTTAATTTTAGAACTCATAGTATACCAACATAGTATGAATGCTTTGATTGATTTTTTTGGTTAACAAAGCATAGCGAGGGGGCTAACAATTTTTAAATACTATTGAACGGTGAGCCGAGGCTAGCAAACTTGTTGAGCATATACATGTGCATTCAGGCATTAATAGGCCTTTCACGTCTATTCAAATACAATGGCGATACCATGGAAGCAGGCAGGCATCCAAGCGACCCGAACTTATGAGATCTTCTGGCGGCTACAGTCCTGTGCGCTGTAGCTCTTAAATTAATAGGATCAAATTGAATTAAGCAGCCACCGTGAAAGCAGCCTGGCATCGCATTCAATTAAACACACTCCTCTCAACGCTATTTCGTTATTTGAATCCAACACATCAACGGTTTTCCAACGTTTAACACTTTTCGACGGTAATCTGCTTTTTCTAAGCAAATTAGTGGAGCTCTACTTCATTGGTGAAGTAGGTACTGAAATTGAATATTCCCATTGTATCAGGATAAGAGGATACTAGCTATTTTAATCACTATTGGTTCAATCGATTTAAAGCTACAAGAAACGTTCTAAATAATGCCAGGGCGCATTCCCTGATTCCCATAATGGCAATGGAACTAATAGAATTGTAATAAAATATCGTACTCATACCTCATATTAGGAAAAATAAGCGATACTATAAAAAATAAAGCAATTTTTCAGAAACACCGGTTATAAAAAAGTAGAAAAATTAATGTAATATAATTTATTATTAAAAACTAAAAGTACAAACCAAGAGCAAAGGCAGTAAGTAGTATGTTCAAAAGAACCGCTCATTAGTTACATTTATTTGTCAAAACTAGGTTATGATACTCTGTGCGAGTGTCAGCTGTGACTGACACTTTTCACGCCATAACCTAGCATAGAGCCGACAAATAAATAAGAATAATTCGCCAATGAATAAAATATTATTATTTGTAATAAAGACCGCTCTCAACACCTAGCCCTTCCACAAATTGGTGGATTTGAATATTTCAGTTAATTATTGAATTCAGCCTGTGACATAGGGACGTATTATTCTGAATCACCGAGTTAGAGCTCTGTGGCACGGAAAGTAGAGAAAAAGCTAATTGACCAGCACTTGCTGAAAAAATCCTGCCCGAGGACGCCGACCTTCCATCGTGTCCCGAACTTTTAATACTTCTAGTCATTTTAAATAAAGCCTGTTTTAAAATTACTGAATTTTTATGTTAAATGTCCCTGGAAGATGAAATCTATTTGCAAAAGTAAAATACTGTGATACGCCTGTTAAAATAACTTTGCCAAATATCGACCACGAGGGGCAGCTTACGATCCTATCGACCAAATCCATTTCAATTCGTCAAAGGACAAATTAAGTAGGATAAACCAATTCATCGCCTGGAGAATTTGAGTCGTATATTTATTTATTTATTTATTTTGCATTGGTACACTTCAGTCAATCATGTCTTGTTTTCCTTCGTAAGTTTTCTTTTCAAGCCGCCCAGTAGTTTCGCATTCGTTCTGATCTCCTCTGTTGTTCCTCGTCAGTGAAAATCCTTTGTATTGTCTGTCGTTTGTCTATTTTCGGTTTGAATCTTATATTTATGCCTTAGTTTTTCAATATTTCGTGGTTTATTTTTGAAATAAATATTTCAGGGAAGATTGAAGAGATTTTCCGCTTTTCGATGTGGGAATGCCCCATCACCACTCGCTTCCATCCTGGAGCTGAATTAGATAGAGCCTTTAATACCTGAGCGATTCCGGCAGTAAGGATAACATTAGAGTTTTATTTCAGGTATTTGCAGAGGGGGGGGGGAAGGTGGTTCTCACAATAAGAATAATCTATACATTTACAGCATAACCACGTTTAATTTTAGGTTCAATGGATTTGTCACTTACTCACTAATAATATTTTTATTGTATTGTATTTAATTTTTCATTGTATTGCTATTGTGATTGTCATAGGCTGTGAGAAAATGATACTGAAATATTGAGAATATAGTTAAATAGTAACAAAGAAGCTCTACCAAGCCAGTTGGAAAGCTTACTTAAAAAAAAAAAAAATTATGTATAGGCCTATTAGAAAATGACCTGTCAAGCTTACATAACAATTTACCGTACCCCTTAGCTCAACTATTTACGGTGAGACCTATGACAAACAGACAAGTATTTGATGATTTTCTAAGAGTTTATCATCAAACTATAATTTCAATTTTCTATTTAAACACACACATACAATAATGATTATACAAAAATAATAACTTAAAGCAACAATAATTAACACAAAAATATGAAAATACACAAACAATTTGCAGAGATCATGATAGGATGAGGAATTGAATAGCCTTTCTATATTTATGTTGACCTACGTAATAATATTGACCAACTATATATATATATATTTTTTGTAGTAATAATTTTGATGTTATTTTAATTCGAGTCTTCATGTCATAATTATCTTGTGATAAAAGGATAGAGAAAAATATTTTCAAAATCCACTTCTACGATCAAAGACTTTTTCAACTTGAAAGGCCTGTGCAGCAATCGTTGAAAGCTACTTGGAATTGGATGAGCATCTAGTAATCAACTAAAAGATGCTGATTTAGTTAGCCGAGAGTTTAAGAAGACAAGAATTGATTACTAAGTTCACAGTGATTATGAGGCGTTACAAAATGTATAAGTCCCAAGTACTTAATTGCAAATGACAAATGCCGCTGATTTGAGCTTAACTGCAAAACTTTATTGCTCGTTTCTCTAATCGAAAGAAAGGCTATTTAGCTAAGCGTGAAGTTGGCTGAGTTTGCTTGCTTGTCGACACAATTTAATCGCTAATCTGCTCGCTGCATAAAATCAGGCGCCAAGTCAACTGGATTTTAGTAAGAAAATTTAACTAATATCAACCAATATTGATCTCATAGCTCAAGAATTGAGAAGTAACTTAATAAGTGTAACCTAAAAGATTGAAACGTTATAAAAAGTCTCGGGGCAAATCCAGAATTATTTTAGAGCCCCACCCTTGGTTCGCCATAGTGAGAAGTAACCTTTAAATTGATTGAAGAAGCATAATTTCATAGAGAATTAGTAGCCTACCTAAGTTTTCAGAAGACATTTCAATGAAACAAGGTGAAAATATAATTTTCCTACAATCGTAAAGTAGTTCTTTACGTACTGAAAACTAATTGTAAAATACCTCTTTACTGCTCCGCAAGCGGCAAAGTACTTTACGCTCGCCAGTTGTTTTCTTTACGCTTCTGTTTTGATTTTGATGCCTTCTCATTGGTGGATCACGGAATCCGTGAAATTCACATAACCTCAACAATGGCGAACGCTAACCAAATCCGCGAATGGTCTGTGATGTTACAAACTACAAGCTTTTATTGTGTTGGAATCCAGAACTGCAGTTTTAGGAAAAATACTGTATGGAATTCGCGCGTGAAGCTTCTTTATCGCTCTCGCAAAGTTACTACACTCCGCTGCGCGTCGCGCAGTAAATGTTTTGGCTCGAGCGATAAAGTCGCGCTTCACGCTCTTAATACATAAATAACTATTTTCGCCTAGAAGTGTGCAAGGAACTTCGGCGATCGTTATAATGTAGTGGTTGAAACGCCTGACTGTAACTCCGGGTTCGATTTCCATTCCAGCCTGCCATTTTTGTTTCATTATCCACAAAAAAGTCTCCGAGTGATCATCACATAAGAAAGGAGGAAGGGTGAATTCTTCATTGCAAAACCCAAGAAACAATTTCATAGCAAACTAAAAACAGATATTACCAGTGCTTGTAATAAAATTGTAGTTATTCCGAAATGTCAATGATGTTTTCAATTGTAGATTGCAATAGTGTTAGGAAACTCAAAGGAAGAGGTGAACACCCTTCAACGTTGCATTATGACAAGTAATGTTGTCTGTTGTCTGTGAATGTAGGTGACTGATTGTTACCGGATGTGCCGGTGACTGAACTAAGACGGAACTGTGACTGTGACGCGCCGTAACTGATGATTGTGAATCGTCCTCAAAATGGAATATTGACTAGATGGAATTCAAATAATTAAGCTCAACCAGCTGTGTTCGGGTTATGATGTCGTCACTTCGAGCGAAAATTCAAACTTTCATATGCGAGATAAATATGTTTAAATAACGAATAATACCCTATTATAACGATCAACTAATTCTATATTGTAATTCTACCTCTTATTCTTGTATTTGAAGCTCAGTAAAACCACTAATTACCTAAAAGAACCACTAATAATTTTACGAAAATAAAATGCATGATGAAAATATGCATGATGAAAATAACCGGCTAATAGCCTAGTTCAACCTCAATCTGGCAACAAAAAATTCGTAATCATAAAACCACACCATTAAGAATGAATTATAATGTATGAAATTTTTGTACTCAAGTGATAATCTTGTAATAATTTTTGGTAAGCCAATAGCCTAACATAAGCACTTGTAGGTTAGATGAAATCAAGGTGTGAGTTTTTGACATTTCCAACACACGTGGTGATAAGCAAACACTGTCACACATGCTTGCTGTTGTTAAGGGTTGATATGGCGTATATTTGAGTAGCCTACGGGCTAAAATAAATTTTTGAAGCACTTTTACCAACGTGGTGTTATCACCCTTGTCACACGCAAATTTGTCATTGTGGAAATTTTGGTTATTTAATTTATAATTTTTTATTATGGAAAAATAGTTTGTGATGTGAAAAGGAAAGCTCATTTGTTCTCTGAGACCATGTTTGAGTCTTATCTGCTAAATCTTAATTTTAGCGCTACATTTGTGTTTTATATAAATCTAATTTTCACTGATAGCATTTTAGACTTAAATTGCCGAAGAATATATCAGCTGTTTTGGGGTATCCTTTCCGGTAGAAAGAAGTCCCCCAGGACTTTGCTACAAGACTTCAGCCGAGATGGAGGCATAACTTTTATGTCCCTCTTCTTGATTTTAATTTTTAATGTAGCACTGAAAGTTTAAAGT
Source organism: Conomelus anceps (assembly GCA_948455865.1). Taxonomy (NCBI): domain Eukaryota; kingdom Metazoa; phylum Arthropoda; class Insecta; order Hemiptera; family Delphacidae; genus Conomelus; species Conomelus anceps. The sequence continues at coordinate 30,313,795 of OX418224.1, forward strand.
TCCTATTTTGTTGAATGTTAAAAGTCATTGTTGTGAAAAAACGATAAAAAACGCCAATTCGAAATTTGTTTATTCTTTTATATACGTCTAGTTGGCCTCAGACCGGCGTCAAACAAATCAAAGAACTTGACAAAGCAAGACACAACTCTACTGGAAAACACAACATGCACTAGTCCCCCGGAAAAGATCTAGCTCTAACTGGATAACAACATTCAAAATACTCTGTTAAACTGTAAAAACATTATTTGTCAATTAGGAATTTTCAACCTTTGTTTGAAATCCCTCACTCCAATTGTCTCGCTCAGATCCATTGGCAGTGCTTGGTGAATTTTTCTACCAATAACGTTGGGTTTTTCTTCAGAATCAGCCTTTGGTATTGAGAAATGCGTTCTTGTGCCGTGTCTCATATGTGTGTTTCTTATCTATTAAAGTAAGTGAAAATGATCTTTTATACAAACACATGTCAAGTATGTAAAGACAGTGCACACTGAGTATTCCCATGCTGACAAAGTAATATGTACAGTGGGTTTGAGGATGCAACATGTGCAACATGGGCATCGTAGGGCCTTCTTTTGACCAATGAAAACTCGTTTAAGGTTACCCTCCCTAGCTCGCCAGAGTGCAACCGAATACGTAATGTGAAACTCTATTAGACAGTGATAAACAGGCTTTAATAGACTCTTATTCCCTAATCCACTCAAATTCCTCAACACAAGAATCCCCTTTGCTATTTTACTCTCTATCTTATATAATAGTTCTCCCCAACCTAGTCCTTCCTCAAGTCTTACCCCCAAAGAAGTCGCCGAGTGCGTGTCTCTTAATTTCGACTCTTCAATGAACAATCTAGGGTTTTCTGTTTGACTTTTTCTCCGCTTTTGATAGGCTTGGATACACATAAAATTAGTTTTGAATGGATTCAACATCAATTTATCATTTCCAAAGTATTCGCAAAGGCTATTCATTTTAATAAAATATTCTAAGATTTTTCAAGTGTTTGCTCTTTGTTACTAAATTGTTATATATGCAAAAATATAACGGTTTTCTTCAGGTACTGAACGTGTAATGTCATTTATGTATATCAGGAATAGCAGGGGACCCAGGATGGTTCCCTGGGGTACCTCTGATATGATTAGTTTTGGCTTAGATCTGTTTGATTCAGTTTTGTATTTTGTCTCATGCTTTATTTCAGTAGTTTGATACCTAATTATTAAATAAGATCTTACCCAATTTAATGCAGTGTCAACCAAACCAGAGTGCTTGAGTTTGCTCATTAATAACTCTACACCCACACAGTCAAAAGAATAAGAGAGATCGGCAATACATGCAATAACTGACTCTCCATATTCCATTGCATCAATGCAGTAATTCAGAAAGTCTATTAGAAAGAATTTTGTAGACTTTGACTGGCGAAATCCTTACTGCTTATTACATAGAATATCATTTCCTTCAAGTTAACCCAGGTAGCCTTCCAGCTGATCACAAATAACTCTCTCCAACAATTTAGAAATGACTGGTAAGAGAGAGATTGGTCTATAGTTGTTCATGTCTGTCTCATCCCAATTTTTTTTTAAAAAAAGGGGGGAATTTTGCTGTCTTGCAGACATCAGGGCAAACTCCATGCAAGAAAGTTTATTACATGTAACAAAGGATTGACTACTTCCTCACGGAATTTTACCACCCTCATGCTTATTGCATCCAAAACATAGCTTCCTGAAACTAGATCAATACAACTTCTACTTGAATTAATTATAATTTTTATCATAATAGATAAAGAGATAGAAGACGCTTTGGAGCTGTATACAATTAACCCCAGAAAAAGCAAACTCAACACTATATGTTCTGTTGTATGACTAGTGTAGGGAGGAAATCTGCAGCAGACTGTAGACAATCCCTCAAAAAAGCAATTGAACCTTACAATAAAATCAATCAAGGTATCCTTCCTACTGCAAGTAGGCCTTATTTGGGACAAAAGCTGATAGGTGTTCACAACAATGAGCAGCGCACAATAAGATTTACCATTGTGCATTCCTAAATATCGTGTAGAGTTCCATGTAAGTAGATTACCATAAAAAGATTTTACTTGAAAAAAGTATTAAATAATAGAGGAAATGAATTGAAATAGGAAATTGTTATTACACAATAAAATGCTCCGACCATGGTCAACATAATCCTCACGTCACAAGGTATTACAAAGATATTACTGTGGTTTACAACTAATAGGTAGAGTTGCATGCAAGAAGATCGATGTCATATACTGCTGGTGTTATACTCCGTGGTGTATTAGTGTGTGGTGTCATGACCCCACAATTCCCTTCAACTCACGCCATCAATTAGGAAGAATTGTGAGTGGTGTTTAGCATGTGGAAGTCGTGATGAAACGGTTTGTTGGTAGGAGCACTTTCATGGGTCGCTTTCCACATTATACACATTGCCGCTGAATTATTCATGACACAATTAAACACATGAGTTCCTCAAGGTAGTTCCACTTCCGGTCGAGCCATATCTGATTAGAAATGTGGAATGTGGAGCTATTATGTTATCAATTTTGCACCAAAATTGAAAAATAATATCCATGAGAAATGAACTTTATGCCTTGGAACTGTTATAATAATTATTGTGCCCACAACTCCTTGATCCCCCTCACAAACACATAGTAAGTTATGTACGTTTAAGGGACTAATAAATGACCCCCTAATGTCGATTCAAGGTCAACGATTATTTCAGCCCCATTAATAACATTTGAAACGACCGTTACTCACGAGCTAAGCGGTAGGACAATTTTTGAGAATAATGCGTGTGTGTAATTAGGTCTATGTATAATTTGTAACTCGTTATGAAGTAATTATATGAACTTTTATGAATTTCGTTATAAATATATTGCATCCGGAACACTGTCTGATGTTGATTGGATGATTAATGAGAATTCATATTATCATTCGTAAACAAACTGGTTTCCTGTCTGTACCCTGCTTATATGTGTATGAAGCTATATGTGAAAAAGAGTGATATTAACCAAAATCTTGACGTACACGACTGTAATACAAGAAGCCGAGGAGATTATCACTTGGTGAGTCATAATAGTAGCTTATTCAAACAAAAGCCTAGTTATATTGGTAAGAAAAACTCTACAGTTTTCAAAGAGTCTTGAAAATATATAAATATTTAAAAAACAACTGAAAGAATATTTAGTTAGTAAAGCTTTTTGTAGTGAACAAGAGTTCCTTTCAAATCAAATTTGAGCCTCACCTGAATTAATTAATATAGTAATTATGGTAACTGGTGTATAAAATAGTATAATTGTTAATCTGACTTGTCTCATACTCCATATTTTTCTCCAAGACGTAATCTACAAAAAAAACAAAAAAAAAAAAATGAATGAGGTGCGAACAAGGATACGGGCGTTATAAGTACAATCAACAATAAAGTGTGATATCATGACATGATTACATTGTAATATGAATAAATGAATAGAAAAAAGTGGGTAATATTAAATCAAGAATATAGATATTATGGAATATGAAAGAAATAATCCTGAAATATAATATAGAATGGATTTAACGCAATTAAAACATGACATCAGCATCCAAATTAATATTGGTCTATGATTAATAATTTAAACAATACATATACACACTAAATTACTGACCAATATGAGCCGATTCAGCTAAGAAGTTCATTCCAATATACACTATAAAAAAATAAAAGTGGTCCAATACACACCAAATACATAATACACCAATACATACATACCTTGGAAGTATACTACAAAGGTTTCTTCCTTCTACGAGCCTGCTGTTTTAACTGATCTGAGAACATCAGTATCACCAATGAGTTAAATTATTTCACTATTTATTTCCTTGTCGGTGACTACAATAAAAAATAGAATGTGCAGAAATTTTTTTTGTACCAGAATTATATGTTGAGTAAGAACTGACATTAGTAGATGACTAGAGCATTATAGTAGATGACCGATAGGTTGACTGACTATTATCTGGAATATCAAATTTATTATTCTCGTGTATTGTATGATATGCTTCGACGCATTCTGCGTCAAATGATGCATTGTTGTTATCGATTTTGTAAATCCATCTAATAAAAGATCATTAATTTATTCCAGTTTTAGTGTTGCATCTTAACTGCATTTATATAATAAAAGAGTTTGAAAGAGCAAAATAGAAAAAAGTATTATGTCTATTTTTTGTGGATAGCAAGATTCAAACTAAGAAATAGGGATTATCGGCTATGATTTCCAATCTATGATGATATAAGAGGAACTGGATCAGCGGCGGCTTCTTATAATGTTCACAAGTGCACGTGCACCCCCATAAATTTGAATATTCAATAAAATATTAGTTTATTTATTACCTATTTAACCACAAAAGAGTACAAAACGTTACTGATACAACTTATTTAACTATATCAAATAGAAATACAGTGTCCGTTTTGATATTAGACTTATTTTAAATTCACTGCTAATCTATTCGCAGCGTAAGCAATCATTCTCTGTGGACGAGTGCACAATCGGTATGTGCTCCTTTTGGGTCCTTTCTACGCATGCGCGGCAAATTGATGACATATTAGTATGGACTTTTAACATGGGGGAAGAGCTGCCATCCGTTCACAGCTAGTTGTGTGCTCCGCTACTAGAGTCGCTGGCAGCAGTACCGTATCAGAAAAGCGTCGATGATACTGGGCTGTAGCACGGTCGGTCTGTAACGTTTCTACTCGCTACTTACTCGCGTAGCTAACTTGCCAAGTGCCATCAACGCTAAAGACTAAAGAGAAGCGTGGAATGAGGAAACTCCTTCTATTTCGACTAGCATCTACCCATACTTCCTCCCTATGCCTTCCAATTATTGTTTTCATGGTTATTGAAACGTAGTTTCATACCGAAAACTAATTTTTTATTCTATTATAAAATATAATATATTATTTGGTATATTTTATTGATCAATAATTGTTATGGAGTTTTCCTAGTAGTCCACATGATTTCGACGAGACTAGAATAACTTTTAGAGATGTGGAGAGGTCAGTCTGAAGGAAAGAAGATTCACGGAAGGATAAATGTAATGAGTTTACCGGGAGACGTTGGTTTTTCTAATTTTTTTAAACAAAATATGTCATCAGTGAATATGTTTGGAAGTGGAAATCAAAAAACGATATAAATAAGACTGGAATTAATTTTTTATATATACTAAAACCAAATGTAAACTGTTAGTTTTCTTAATTTTTTCAAAAACAAAAAACAGTGAGTATGTTTGGGAGTGGAAATCAAAAAACTATATAAATAAGACCGGAATTTATTTTTTATACTAAAACCAAACATGAACTATTGGTTTTTCTTATATTTTTCAAAAACAAAAAATATCATCAGTGAATCATCGAGCAAGTCAACCTGCCACAAAAAATGATGGAATCAGTGCATCACCAGTTTGTGAGTGGAAATCAAAAATGAATTTTATAATATCAAAATTCACATTTTTTTCTATCTGAAAATCAAATGCAAGAATTTTAAATTTTTTAGTTCTTAGCAATCCTTCTAAAAAAAGATATTTTCACCTGCAATACAAAACGTTGCATTATATTGCAATACATTTTTGAAAGGCATCTCGGTTATTCAAGAACTCTATCGAATGATCTTTTATACTCATGAAAATCTTGCCTGATCAGTTTCCTGCCCCTGACGCATCTGTTTTGCCAGACAAAACAATGGCCAGTGTTGCTTCATAACAGTAGTGAGTAGAATATGATCTTATACATTTTTTTAAAGTTAAAGTGCTTAACATTTTGTCATCATTCTTCTTCTAACCTTTGCTTGTGAGTATTGGCGTCTGGGTGTAGGTGAGGGGGAGGGGTGGAACATTATAAGCATTACTCATGCAATACGAGCAAAGCAATTCATAGTGTATACCAAATATTTTGTGAACACGCATTTTTTCCATGCACGAGCCGCCACTGAACTGGATAATAAATTAATCGCTTCCATGTAAGTTGAGCAGGAGCTATTTAATTTTCAATTATTTTATAAGGCCATAAGAAGAACGGAATACTAAATCCTCGATACTTTATACACAGTATTCAAGCATTTGCTTTCACGTTCAAATTTTCAATAAAGTTTCAATGCACGTTAAGCGGTCTTTCAAAAATAGTAGCGAAAAAAGCGACATAAAGTTTAAGATTTATTCTGTTGTAAATGCAAATAAGAAAAATTAAGCGAGCTTCAGAAATATGAAGAAAATTCGAAAGCTCTATAATAAAGATAGACAGTCTGGAGAAGGATGGAAGAATGACATAATCTTTTATTGATATACTTAATGGAAAAGCTATTACGGAATTGTCTTGAAAGGTGTTATTATTAGTTCCTCTTTGCTCGTTCGTTCTCTTTTTCGGGAAAGAGGAAGAATGCTCTTTCCTTTTACCTTCTGCTTTGTTCATTCCCTCACTCCATCGAGCAATTCAAAAGATGGATGTTCTTAGTTCACCTCAGTAATTGAGGTGCAAAACAATAATTACCAGTGACGGTAAACAATGGGCTTTCTAAGCGATTGATTGCAGTAATGGCAGTTTTAATGCGGTTTTGCTCTTGATTCAGCTGGGGCTGGAAACTGAAAAGCAAAATCAGCTTTACCAATATATTTTTGTGCCACAGCTTGGCTTCCCCTTCTACAAGACTGATTTGGAGTCGTGTAGAAAAGTTGTATCATCCTGATTCAGCCAGATCTGATGATAGCGGATCAATAGATGCCATCTAATAGATATATAGGTTTTCATGCCATCTAATAGATCAGACCCGTGGGTCTCGAGAAAGTATGTGAATTCCAGGGCCCCTTTTTCAAGGCTGTCTGAAGGTCCCGGGGCAGTTCATAAATTCGGGGCCCTCTTTCTTTATGTGTATGACCTTTTTTTCAATTTTGAGCCCTTGGGGGGCCCCAGGGCCGTGTCTAATAAGAAGTTTGAATTAAGGTTCTAGATGACTGACTATCAATGATTGCAAGCATGATTGTATTTATCTGTAGATTATGAAGTGGACATATATAAATAATGTAATAATAATAAGATGATGATGATGACGTTGATGATTATTATTATGATGTTAATAGATAGATGTTATAAATTTTAGTTAAACTGCTCTGGTGGCCAAATTCTAGGGACGCGCGGGCGATGAAGTGCACAATTTCAAATACAAGCGTTTTTATTCTACTGTTCCTTGACATATTGATTTATACTTTTTTGCACATCTAGTGTGTCGGATTTCACTGCTTCATGCGCTATTTGCCATTCAATAGACTTATAAATCGTACCACATTGTGCAAGAATATCTAAAAATTATTCTTACAAAATTCAAATTCCAATTTTTCAATTTAACAACGGTCTTATATAACGTCGATTAACCAGTGACCAGTTTGATCAACTTTGGCATGTGATTTTCAAGAATTCATAAGTAGTACCGGTAGTCGATTTTCAGCCTAGAATAGAGGGAGTTCAAGGAAATTATTGTTCAGAATTTTCACAAGCTTTACAAGCATCAATCTGGGGGTGGTATTAAGAGGATGTATCCGCACTGAAAATCTAAACCAAACCAAATCTCAAGCGAAAAATGAAAAAGGTGAATTTGTCTATTTTATGGCTTATGTTGAGGTAAGGCTATGGCTATCATAAATCAAGAGAGACATATAAAGCATTCACTCAACAGGTTTTCCAAGTCTCTTTTGAGTTTAGGAACATCTTTAAGATAGATTTATAGATACAGGCCTAGATCCAAAAGAAAGCGGTTAGGTGTATAGAAAGAGTAAATAGACTAGATTCATGTAGGTCGTTGTACAAGAGACTTGGTCTTCTTACTGTACCCTGCTTATATGTGTATGAAGATACTTTATATGTAAAAACGAATTATATTAACCAAAATCTTGACATACACGATTATAATACAAAAAGCCGAGGAGATTATCACTTGGTGAGTCACAATAGTAGCTTATTCAAACAAAAACCTAGTTATATTGTTAGGAAACTCTACAACAAGCTACCACAGTTTTTAAAAAGTCTTGAAAATATAGAAATAATAAAAAAACAATTGAAAAAATATTTAGTTGATAAAACTTTTTATAGTGTACAAGAGTTCCTTTCACATAAAAATTAAGCCTCACCCCAACTAATTGATATAGTAATAATTATAGTAACTAGCGTATAAGAGTATAATTGTTGATCTGACTTGTCTTAACTAGAGTCTCCAAGACGCAATCTACAAAAAAACAATATGGCGTTCGAAACGGAGTAAACTGAGGGGTATGTATTTCTAATTTTACAAAAATTCCTTTCAGAATGTGTTCTCCATTTATCATATTTTAACCCATTTAACACATTTTTCCTGACAAAAAAATTCAACCCGGATAACATGACTAAGCGAAAAACGGTTTATCACAGCAAAACTTCTATTAAAGCATGAATTACAGTCATAACATGCTTCAATAATATTTCAAATGGTGTTAATGTCATCGCTGGGTTGCAGTTATCAATATTTTATAGTTGATGAACGTGCATTACATTCGAAACAACCCTTGTTAACCGATATAATATAACAAAGCAGCCATTAACAGCGAATGGAATGGCTGAGCTGACCAATCAAAAACAAGCAAACAGCAGTAGCGCATTTTGATGGCTCATTTAACAGCGCTTCATCATAATGGCGGCGCCATTTAAATTGTTCGCTAACATTTTCGCAATTTGAAATCAATGTTCGCAGAATTAACGAGATACTAACGGTATCAAGCATTAATTATTATTCTGTAGACTACTTGGGAGTTGATCCTAGATGGTGAAATGAAATGTATCCAACTAGGCAAATGCATTTATATTTTTTAGGTTTGTAGCCAGGGCAGGTCTGGGGAGGTTGGGGACCCCTGGGCATTGACCACCCGGGGGGTCTGGGGAGTATGAAATACTCCCAGATAGAAGGGGGTCCGGGGGCCCACCACCGGAAATTAAAAAAAAATATTACATAGAAAAATCGCCTTTTTTACTAGTTATTCTACCAAAAAGCCTGCAGTACTCAATACTTTTTGATTGCAATAATTACACAGACAAGATAGATTTTATAAGGATGTAGTTTATTGCTAGAAGTTCAAACATACACATTATACAAACTAAATACTTCACCATTTAAAGACTAGCACAACGTTTTTATTTATAAATCGTTATTAAGGATTTTTTATTACATACTAAAATAAAAAATAATACTGCTTTTAGCCTTGATGAACCTCCTAGCTATTCAAGCAGTTTTAATTTAAGTACATCATTAGAATTAGCCAACTCATCTATAGCAATATTTTTGTCAATGTTTGTAAACAAATCTCGTTTAACCGCCATCAGCATCTATGGTAACAACAAATCCTGAAAAAGAGATGACCTCAACCGGCTTTAATGTTTAATTTTGATCTCGCTTCTCTCGCACGTCGCACTCAAAAATGTTTTAGACAAATAAAATAATAAATTATTTAAAGCAACGTGTATTGTGGAATATAGCAAGTCGTGGGTTTGAATGAAAAATTAAATACAAAATATATTTTTTTATTATTCCGTTTTGGGGACCCCCCTAGCACGGGGGCCCCTAGTGATCACCAGGTAGCTAGCCACCCGGGCCAGACCGGGCCTGTTTGTAGCAGTGACTTGTTCTCATCACTAGATTGCGATTATAAGAGTAACACAAATATTTTCTATGATTCAGTGAATAAGGGAGTGGCAGGGTTAGCCCAGGCCCACTTGGAACGATTAGCAAGAGTAAGAAGAGATGTGAGTGAGAAACGAGGTACAATGAGAGTGAGATTTAAAGAGAGATAGAACGAGCTGAATGGCAAATCAAGTGGGACATGCTACCTTGAAAACATTATCCATTATCCTTTTATAAGGTTAATTTTTGGTTAATTATAGTGGTAATGTTCTAGATGATAAGTGATGCAATTACATGAAATGGCGAAGTTTGGACAAAGATTGGTCCATTCTTGACATTTAACCGGACACTTAAACAAAGAGAGAGAGAGAGAGAGAGTGAGAGAGAGAGAAAGAGAGAGAGAGAGAGAGTGAGAGAGAGTGAGAGGAGAGAACAAGAGTAATTGATTGATTGATTACTTGATTCATACAAATAATAATTCGACCGTTACAAGTATAAAATACAATATATAGGCATCACCAAGTACTATTACATAAAATATTATCATTCACTTTTACATAAACGGTTTATCTATATACAAACATGAAATTATGACTGAAAATGATATTATTATGTTAAATAAAAAACTTGGTGATACATTTGCATGAAAAGGCGAAGTTAGAGAAGATGTCTCTCCCTTACATTTAACCCATTCAGCAAGAGAGAGAACTTGTGAGGGTGAGACAGTGAATGCGAAATCAGTTTGAAAAGATGACAGTGACTGATAACTGTGCATGCGAAAGTTCGCCCCCGCCAACTGCAAAGAAAACAACATTCTTACTTTCATAAAGAATGAAAATTTCAAAGGGAAGTTGTCCCAGTCGCTTCCAGCTGCGTTGACCAAAATCAACGTCAAGAACAACAAACTGACAGGTTCTGATTCTAAAGGTTTCGCTTCATCAAATCACAACTGTATTGAACTGATTGACTTGCATTTTGTCTTGTTTCCTTAAATGTGCTCTTCTTGATAAGATGTTCGATTGATAAGTTCTTTATATTATTTGTTTCATCATTTACCATCATACAAACAACATCAATATATTTCTTTTGTTTTTTTTTGAAATTTCGTCTTTTACAAACGGATTTTGTTCAACTATAATAATAAATGTATTCTATCTGTGAAGAGTGTGTTATACACCAAGGCCTTCACTCGACCGAATTTAAAATGATGTATATCACGTAAGAGACATAGGATTGTATCCGGTTTTATTGACTAGTTCAAGAACATTGAACATGGATCGGTTATGTTTTATGCCTGAACTATATTCAATTACTGAATATCCAAATTGGCACGACTACCATTTAAATTAAGCTTTAATTTAGTAGTTTTGTGCAACCAGATCCATCAAAAATGGATAAAATTCTCTATTATGCACTGTTTTAAAAGGTTTTTTCACATAACATGCAGTTGAAACGTCGTGAAACAACTTAGATTATTCATGCTAAAAATTCGTTCTAGAGAGATAAAATTCGTTAATGAGAGCCTTGCTTACATTGCAATGTCAAGGGACATCATGAAACGTTTTTATGCAGGCCCTGCGATGGCAATAACGATATATAAACTAAGAATGTATCTGAAGAAATCCATCAAATGGAGAATTTCCTCTCTATTATTATTATTCTACTTCAAAGTCTTATGTAGACGAAGACAATCAGTGTAAAAAGTTCAATAAACCACGGAGTCTGAGGAAGTGGAGTAGAACGTGTGCAAAACAGAACGAGGTTACAGAGAGAATAATGAGAGGAGGAAATTCAAAAGGATGAGAGGAGTTATGGATGAGGATGAAAGGAAGGTTTGGAGGAGAAAGAGTCGACGGGGAGGTAGGTAATCTGCTGGAAGTGGGATTCAGTATTTATGAAGAGGGAGGGCCTCTCGGCTTTATAGATAACCGCCGGCATCTGAGAGCTACGTTATCTCGGCGCTGGCAGATGCTGCCTATCTAGCTCCTGGTATAGTACTACTTTTAGCCTGTCTTGCTGCGCCTGGTGGTAGACTTTGCGCCTGTCTTGGTCCGGGTAGACTTTGTGCGTGACAGACAGCCGACCAGAGCTCCAACACTGGCAGAGAGCTACGCTTGATTTGCACGAGCCGCCTCTCTTGAACCACTACAAATTCACAGCTGGTGGTTCTACTGTGGCTCTACCCCTCCATTCTTACTCTCGCTCTTTTTCTCACCCTCTCTCTTACTCAGCCACTACTCACTTCATCAATCACTTTGTTACCGAATCTAGACATCTCTAGTACACATGCCAGCTGGAAATGGGAATTCCTGGTTAATACTGTGCAAGACACAAAACGAGTGCACCGAAGAGCTAAAAATGTCCAAATAAAGTTTATGGAAATGAGAATGCCCAGATAATCTAGTGGTGGAAACATCAAATTGAATGGTGAAGTTAAGAATGATAAAGTTTACAGGGATTTCTGAATAATAATAATGTTGAGTTTTAGTTTTCCGTTGTCAATGGAGAATTTTTGTTTAGATGAACCCTATAAAGTTTTCGGTCAGTTTCAGTGTGTGGAACAGCTGGGATTGTCGAAATAATAATAATAATAATAATAATAATAATAATAATAATAATAATAATAATAACAATAATATATATAATAATAATAATATTAATAATAATAACAATAATATATATAATAATAATAATAATAATATTAATAATAATAATAATACAGAAAGTTCGTAAAGGTCTAGAGATGGTGCAATATATCTATAATAAAAAATGTTTATTTCTTCATACAAAAGTTAGACATTACAATACAGTGATAAAACCAGCAATTTTATATGCCAGCGAGACCCTGTGCCTGAACAGGAAAATGGATATGGAAAATCTAAAAAAGGAAGAAAGAAAATCCTTGGACCAAGGCGTACCGAAAACGGATATAGATTATAGAGAACGTCTAAAGTTGAAGAATATTCTAATATAGAGACAGATATGAGGAAAAGACGCCTTAAATTTTATGGTCACATCATGAGGCTTCCAGACAATAGACTAACAAAAAGAAAATTGTAAGCTATGTAGCGTCACTTGTCAATGGAGGAGAATGGATACAAAATGTTGAAGAAGACCTAGTACTGGCCGAAATAACTAACAAAGAAATTTACAATAGAAAAAAACTTCAGAATAAAACTTTATAAATGGGAAGTTAAACCAGAGACAAAACCTCCAAGAGTTGGAACAAAATGAAGTGAAGAGAGAAAAGCTGAATTCGCACAAAAAATGAAAAGCTGGTAGGCAAACAAGAAGAACAAGTCCAAAAAATGAACTATCTCTTTACTCAGCATCTTCCACTTTGGGAGCTTTACGTCAAATAATAATAATAATAATAATAATAATAATAATAATAAGCGTATGCCTTTTATTAGTGAGGAGACCTCTAAGGGTTATGTTATGTTATGTTATGTTTGAAGGGACGGATTCAAAGATCCAGAAGATTCAAAGATCCTCACACGTCAACCGAAGCTTATTGTGTGTCCCTAGTACGTTAGTTAGGCAAACCAATACCTGTGCCCTTTACAAGATCCAGGAGTTTCTTCCCTATGCTAACGTCCCATTCATCACCTGGTTGCTTAAAGCCAAACAGAGCCATTCTCCTTGCCCCGAGTCTCTCGCAATCCAGTATGATATGCTTGGCAGTCTCTTCAGACTGATTGCAAAGCCTACACATCTGATTTTCATTTCTGAGTCCGATTGTGTGGAGATGTTTCCTGAAGTGGCCATGTCCAGTTATCAGAGCAATTAGCTGCTTAACCTGACCTCTACCCAGCCTCACCAGCCAGTTGGTGAAGTAGGAGCTTGTGTCTGCTAGCAGCCTTTTGCCAAGTGCTTGGCCTGAGTGACCTTGCCATTGCTGGTGATGTAAGTCCCTGGACCATTTGTTTATTGTGTGGAAAGCAGTAGTTTTGCTTATGCCACAGCTTGGCTCTGGGCCAAAGAATGACCTACTAGAACCTTGCTTAGCAAGCCCATCTGCACACTCGTTGCCACCTATGCCTACATGGCCAGGTACCCAACCAAGATGCACAGAGTTGTGTGTTGCGAGCTTGCTGAGTGTTTTGTGACACTCCCACACCAATTTTGACTTGATTTCATTAGAGTCAAGAGCCTTGAGGGCTGCCTGACAATCTGACAAGATTACTATATGCTTGTCGCAATAGCGTCTGGCAATGCCTATATTGGCACAAGCCATGATGCCCCAAATTTCTGCTTGAAAGATAGTACAGTATTGTCCCAGACTTGCACAGATTTCTGTTCTGGGTGATTCACTGTACACCCCATAGCCAGATTTCCCTTCAATAAGAGAGCCGTCTGTGTACCAGACAAGGCTACCTCTCCTGATATAGGGCCTCTCCTCTAAGGGTAGTTCTATCTCCCCGTTTGAGCCACGTTATGTGGAACATGGGAGACCTACTATTTGAGGTGGAATTCAACCTAAATAAATTGAGATTGCCAGAATAAATGGTAATTGAGGGAGCAAGACATTTTCAGGAATGTATGGGCAAACTAGATACTAGTAGTTCTGTGAACAGTAGACATCACGCTCAAGATTAAGGGTGCTTAGAGAATTATACAATACTCGATGGTAGGTAGTTACCAGCGCAAAATATAACTATTGCTGTTAATGGTGGTTTCACGTGGCTCTGATCTATCATACATCATTCTACATCCTGGGGTGATTTTGCAATGGTGATTATCAAGGAGGTAGGTAACTATCTAAAAAAATAGTTCCTCACAGTACCTTACCTTCATTGAAATACAAGATACAGTGCGTTGTCTCTACCGCGGTATAAAAGCCCATAATAGATATAAAAATACAAAATGATATATATATATAAATACTGATCATTAAATAATATGTAGTCAACAATTGGGCATGGTGATGTGACACAAGTTGAATTTTTGTGGAACAGAAGTAAGTTGGACCTCACTCTTGTCTAGTCTACTTCATTTCACAAAAATCACTTTTAATGACGTCAACAAGCCAAGGTTTCTATAAGGTTTTTGAGCCAAACATCTATAGGAATTACTTCCGGACAGTTGATTGATGGGCCTTATCTCCAAACGCTTTCCACGTTTCTGATTCATAGAATAACTGACCGAAAGAAGCGAGGTCTCTGCTTTAAGACGACCGTTCTGCATTTTTCTGTTTGTCAGTTTGTAACGCATTTTCAGCTTAAAAAAATGGAAGTTTCTTCTAGCAATGTCTAGTGATAAGGATTTTCGAAATTTGCTTGCATTTAATAATTAGATATCCAAGAGGAAAAAAATGTGAAGCACTGATGCCTTCTTCCATGGAAAACATATAATTCATGATGGGCTATTCCATCATAATGTGGGATCAGTATCAGATTCCAGGATAGTTTGTTTGTATGTTTGTATATTCCTCCTGGTGACTCTTTATAGGGCATAGGAGATGTGAAAAAATACCTCATCACAATCACAAAATGAAAAACCTAAAACAATAAAAACACTTATGCCCGGTTTCTGAGTTGTTCATTAACTTAATGGACCCATTAACTCAATGCTGGAGCAATGGGTTAATGATCCATTAAACCTAATGAACAACTCAGAAACCGGGCATTAACCACTCAACTCCTTGTCATAGTATCATGACACTTATAAACTCCTGAATACTATATTAGAACCCCCATTTATCAGGTATTTCCTCAATTGTACTTTAAAAACTGATAGCTTTTCACAGCCTCCCAACCATGCTGGCATCCTTCTCATGAATTTAAGATTAGTGCATGTAGGCTTTTTCTCAAACTATAGTACATCTATAGTTCTCAGGCCCTTTCAACTAGTAATTCTGTGAACTAACAATATACCTCACTAAAGGTGCTTGCACAGAGGAACATACTCGATGTCCTCTATGATAATCACCATAGTAAAATTAAATACAAGTATCAGTCTCAGACCTAACCCTTGATTCAATTTGCATAGTCTGTTTCATGTCTGTTTGCCACAAAAATCACTCTGTATCACGTCACCAAGGCTATTCTATTCAAGGCGTTTCTATTTTCATCCAGCCTGTGCAGTTTATTGGACATTTATTCATTGCCTTTGATCGGCCTATTTGTGAGTTACTGGTTAGTTGGGATTGTGATTAACCTTGTTATTGGAATATTTTTTGCTAGTTGAAAGTTATTAAACTGTTCGCTTGTTTAAATGATTTCTTGAGTAATCATTTATTTATTAGTATCATTTGCTATTTAATTGTGTAAATACAGTTTGAGTGTCAAGTGTTGTCAGCATTATTTTAGTGTTAGAACTCGTAACTGTATCTGAGATTTGATAAAGAATTTGTCAACTAACTAACAACACTGATATGAGAGAGAAAGAGCCTGATTCAGCACCAGATATAGCGGTTTCAAAGAAATATTTACACATTAATTCTTGACCAATGCATTACATTTAAAACTTTTGACTCTTGAATGACGAGAGTAACCATGACTTTTTGTAATCTTGCTTGCCAGAGTCATAGTTTCAGAGTTATAAGTACTAGAGTCTTGGTGTCCTGGTAGTTCTTTATACCAACCTACTATTTCCCACATAGCATTTTACATCTATTTTCTTTTAAGGACCTTTTCACTCAATATAATGAAATAATTATTTCAGCTTTTCGAAAGGTTGTTTCAAACAGCGTTTGCCACTTTTCTATAAGTAATTTTTTTGGAAAAATTGATCTTGGAAGTTGATCAATATCAGATAGGCCTAAGAAATGCATAATATCGAGTATCGAGGGTAGATTATAAATTATTATAGAGTATTTAAATAATTAAACTTTTTGATTGCGGATTTTTGACTATCTACAACAGTTTTCTTTCAATGTCCATGACATTTGAAAATACAATTTCATACAGCGATAATCAAACAATCGTTGGCTACAACCTTGCCAAAATGATGCAAGAAGTGTCACAGTCGCAAATATTCCAGCCAGCTTTGTTAATTTAAAGGAAGAACTCAAACTTCGTAGCCCAGATATTATCTATCAATAGAGGGTTTCGTTGGTCGTACAAGTGATGTAGCACGCGCTGAGTGTCTATCTCAGCTGCTGTTGTTCCCGAAATGGAAACCGCGTTCAGAAAACATATTTCGACGCATATTTATTATGAAAACGGCCGAAATTCAAGAGATAGTCAACCGCTGTTATCTCGTCGCTTGCAGTCGCTTATTCTTCTGGCTACATTTGCCACTTGCGCTCTCACTCCTACACCCTCATACTTCCTCTTTTCACTCCGCCATCTACTCCCTCATTCGTCCTTTCTCACTTGTTTATCTATATTTCTCTTCTCACATTCACTCACTCTTTCTCCACTACATTTAGCTTTTCACTATTGAAAATTCCATTTTTTTAACTTACAGCTGTTCCCGAAATGCTTTATCATTGAAATTCTTCTTATTGGGTCAGTTGACATAATGCAGCCATAGCCTCATTGGTTGAGTGCAATGTTATCATGCAGGCCCTGGGTTCAATTCCATGTTTGGTGACTTTTTCTTTACAAATCTTAATTCTATGGAATCATTTTTATTTTTAAAGGCAAATTAAGTTAGAATGATTTAATTTCATATAACGTTTTCCTCATAATCTATTCTGTTTATAAGAAACAGCTATTGTATCTGAATTTATCAGATTAATAAAAATAAATCTATACTTGAAGTGAAAGTCACTTTAATGAAGTTCATCGTTAAAATGAAAAGGACCATTATTGTAGCCCATTATATGACTGACATGATAAAAGAATAATCAACTCTATCCGATAATTAGTTACAAAGATATCTAAATTCACGTCATCACTGAAATTTTGAAACTTTGGGGGTCGCTAGGAGGGGGTTGGAGGCTCCAGTGGGACTTTTGGGGAAATGAGACCCTCTAGTAGTTTTCTATCGATGGTTTGAGATTCAGCTCTGGAGAATCCTTCATTGACCGGGCTAATTCGTAAATTTGTATTCGTATGAGCAAATTTGCAAATTTACGTGAATAAAGTATGACAATGAAGCTCTTTCACACTGAAGCTCTCGCACTCACTCGATATCTCTTTCTTTCTCTCACTCGCTCTGTTTCTCTTTCTCGCACCACCATCTTGGATCTTGTCAGGGCGTCGTGAACGTCTGAAGTGGTTGGACGTTCATTTCCCGTATGGAAAGACATACGACCAAGTCCAGTAGCCTATACGTTCCAGCCCAGCAGCAAGCCTTGAGTTACTGTCGCTCTTCATGTATTCTACTGCAGTGATTCTCCATGTATTTGCACAAGCAGCTTGCCAGTCTGCACAGTGCAACTTTAGGTAGTCCTTCTCTGCTTGCTCATTGTTCACATTCACATTCACATACATATACCTGCATATTTGTTTCGCACTTGGAAACATACTGTCCTCGAAATTTATTTGCTTTATAACTATAACAAAAGGCTGTTCGCCAGTTTACATCCATATGTGAAATGATAGGGAGTGCTGCAAGGTTCAATACTTGGCCCCCTGTTATACCTAGTTAAATGACAGCGAGAAACACATCAATTTTAAACTTTCTCTATTTGCAGATGACACTACTGCACTAATTAAAAGTGATAATAGAAAAGGTTTAATAAGAGAGACGGAGAGGTGTCTTTTTGAACTGGACAGATGGTTTGTGCGGAATAGCGTAAGTTTGAACTATAGTAAGACAAAAATAATCCCCTTCAGTAGAGGTTACGAAAGTTTTCAAATAAGCTTCTAGCTTCACTTCCTTTTTGGGTTTGAAAGTAGAGAGTGATTCGAAATTATGGGAAGTGATAGCCGCGAGCCGTAGCAGGTATCTGTTCAATCAGATAGAGATAAGCTGCTTCTCGTAGGTCCTGTTAGTAACGGTGACCGATTAGATTGGCCAGCAAAAAAGACATTGTTCTCTGCTGTAAAATCACTTCCCGGTGGCTCGGAACCCAGCTAAACCTGTAGGTCCAACTCATCAATCACCATCATCCAACTCATTACCCACGCACAGGTCTCAGACCTATGTGGGCTTCATACTCAAAAAATAAAAGAAAATGGAAGTTATAAATTTCACATGTGACTAGTAAGTTAAATAGAGCCTTGTTTGCATTGCGAGTATTAGCCAGATTGGGGAGTGAAAAAACTATTCTTATGGTTTATCATGCTTATTTTCTGTCTGTCATGAGATATGGGGTCATATTTTGGGGGAAAACTATTGAGAATAATGAAGTTTTTATCATACAGTAGAAAGCTGTAATACTTATTCATAAAATCTATGGAAGGTGCTCACATAACATCAGCGTGGGTAATGACGTGAATGGTTACACAAAATATGCCAGGCTAAAAAGAACGAATCAAGCCTGCGACTACAGGAGTGATTTTTACGTATTGTCAATGGAGTGAACTGAAACTGCCATTCAAAGTTCTCATTTAAAGAATTCTTAATTAAAGAGTTTTTTATTAAGTAGTATAGTTTGGAGACCTCTGGGACACCCCTCCCCCCCCTTCCCCCCCCCCCAAAAAAAAAAAAAAAAAAATTATAGGGTGCTTTTGGTGTTTAAAATTGGTAAGCCCAAAGCAATTGAAATAGAGAGATGACTTGTAGGTGTAAATACATATGGAATTAATGAGAAAAAAAAAAAAAAAATTTCCCTTGCGTGTATCTGGAACAATACAGATATCTTGTTAATAGCAGCTGGTCACATAATTGCTCCACTCCCCACATGCCCCTCCCCACATGCCCCATGTAATTCCTCATAGTCCGGCAAACTCCCCACATGCCCCTCCCCACATGCCCCATGTAATTCCTCATAGTCCGGCAAACTCCCCGACATGCCCCCATGTAAAACTAAGTCCTGAGATTTTTCGAAAATTTTTCCAAGTCCTGAGATTTTTCGAAAATTTTTCCAAGTCCTAAGATTTTTCAAAAATTTACTAAGTCCTGAGATGTTACAATTATTTTCAAAGCACTTGTACTTACATTGAAATCACAACTGAAGATCTGGGTGAAGTCACAACAGAAGGTCTGGGCGAGTAGGTAGCACTAGTCGGCGTTCACTGAGACACTATGACTCTACCAGCAACTGATCCCCCATATATACTCATGCCAGGTCCCAACCCATGGTCCCCTGACCTTGGCCGATCGTTCGGAATTTTTTGGGAATTTTTTCTAATATTTTCTAATTTTTTTTTTTTTTTTTTGGGGGGGGGGGAAGGGGGGGGGGAGGGGGTGTCCCAGAGGTCTCCAAACTATACTACTTTATTATTCTAATCTTAAGGCAAGAATAATACCTACCTATACAGGAAAAGGTACAACCTAAAG